>VYZV01028314.1:6413-143191 GCA_013401275.1 Pandion haliaetus | reverse complement strand
GGGGAGGAGGTAGAAAGCACCGGGAATGGAGCTGAGCCGGGAAGGCGGGAGGGGTGGGGGGAGGTGTTCTGATGTTTGGTTTCCCTTCCCAATACCCTTGTGTGGTTTTTTTTTATTTGATTAGTAGTAAATTAAATTGATTTTGTTTCTTCCCCAAGTTGAGCCTGTCTTTTGCCCGTGACTATAAGTGGGGAGTGATCCCTCCCAGTCCTTGTCTCGACCCACGAGCCTGCCTTTGGATTTTCTCCTCATCCCAACGTGGCCAGGTGGGGTTGGGGGGGTGAGTGAGTGGCTTCGTGATGCTTTGTTACCAACTGAGCTGAACCCGAAACCACAACATCTTTCCAACCGCAACCCGGACCTTAGCAGGAGATGGGGGAGCAGCACTGGCCGAAACCAAAAAAATTAGTAGGAACGGGCCAGTTTCATGCAGTCAGTGGAGAGGTTATGGTCTGCCAGGGCCAGCTGCGTTCAACCAGCAGCAGCTTAACCCCTCCATCCCATTTAAAAACCTAGTAATAGGAGGGATGCAACGGGCTTGTAGGAGGTCAGCTCAATGCATAAGCTTCTCCAGGCAGCTTTTCCCTCCTGTCCCCTTCTTCCAAGTGTCTATCACTGGAGATTATAGCCCTTTAATAGTGTCCTTCCCCCCTCTATTTACTGCAGGAGCCAGGATGCGCCTCACTCTCTCTTTTCCCCTTTCAATGCTGTTAAGTACATCCCTTGCTGGCTTTTCTCACGCAAAGAGACATGGTGCTTTGGAGAAATCATCTCAATGGCTTGTTTCTCTTAACTTGGTTTTGCTTCCCCTCCCTCTACCTCTCATCCCATGAAGTTGGCTGGTAAATGAAATCCTGCCATGGCAGCTGCTCTGCTTTCAGGGAGGAAATCTAGGGAGGGTTGGGTTGCTTCAAGCCTAAGTTGGTGGCTGCTGGGGTCAAGAGGATTTGGGTGTAGAGCAGAAAAGGGCTCTGGTCTCTTGGTTTGGATAAGCAGCTTTGGTGAGTCTTAGAGGAGGTAAAATGAGAAGGGGACAAGCTCGTGGACTAGGTATTATATAGGGGTTAACAGGGGATGAAGGCAAGGGGAAAAATAATACACCTAATTCTGACTGGGTGTGGATAAGGGCATAAATAATACTCCTTTTGGTAAAAATGTGCAATGCAATTATATATATCAGCAAGGAGCTGGACAGGACAACCAGACCCTCACACCACCTGTTTGTGCCCCCTCTTCTTCCTACAACTCTTCAACACCCCCTCGAAAAATGAACAGTCTTGAAAATGTTAAAGAGCACATTGCCAAATTGGAATTAAACTGTGTTAATATCACCTAAGTGACTGTTCAGGGTAATAACAGAAAAGAAAAATTGTGTGTCATGTATTTATAAATAATAAAGTATAATTTATTAATAATCTGGAATTGAACAAAGAGTCTATGAAGCTTAATTAATTATTACTTGTAAAGTGCTTTTGAGATTATTGGATAAAAGCTGCTACAGAAATGAAAGGTATTGCAACAAAAATGTATCAGCAACCTACAGGAGCCATCCCACGTGACTGCAGCCCCAAGACCTGGCAGGACAGACCTAGGCAATGCTTATAACCCCAGGGACAAAATTTTTTGATGTAGAGCTAAAA
Source organism: Pandion haliaetus (assembly GCA_013401275.1). Lineage (NCBI taxonomy): Eukaryota > Metazoa > Chordata > Aves > Accipitriformes > Pandionidae > Pandion > Pandion haliaetus. The sequence goes on along the minus strand of VYZV01028314.1, from coordinate 141,551 downwards.
GCGCTTCTTCACGGCATCACGTAGCCTTGCATGGGGACAGAGGATTGGTGGGATGCTGTGTCACCCCATCCCTCAGGTAGTGTGGTTGGTGAGGAGGAGATGGACACTCTTGGTGGGATTGTGTGGGTCCAGGGCCTGATCCTGCAGGCAGCTGGTAGCAGGCAAGAGGATGAGTGTTTGTGGTCACACTTCAGCATGAAAGCTAGTATGAAATTGCAACCGTTACTGAAATTAATTGTTTTTCCAGGGAAATGAGGCAAAATTGAAAAATGAGCAGTTCCCAGCACTGTTCCTGCTCCCCATTTTTAATTATTCTTAAAAAGAAAAAGAGGGGGAGAACATCTGTTTGAATGCTCAAAACCTGCAGAGAGAGGGAACAAATAATTCCCACCTTTTTCTCTGCGAAACAACACACCCAGTGCTGGTCTCCCTGTCTGGGGCTGAGTCCTGGTGAAAACCATCTCTGACAGCACAAAAATGTTGCTCTGCCCCAATTAGCTCATTCTTATGGCTCCAGTTTGCTTTCTCCCTAGAAGAAAACACAACACTGGACAATTAAAAATGTATTAAATCCAGTTCATCAAGCTTTGAGTGAGTTCATCTCATGAAATACCCCTTGCAAAGAAACTCATGCACAATACCCAGCTGACCATCCCCTACCACAGGGACTTGTGGGCCCCTTCCTCACCCATCTATGGATTTCGGATAAGCCCCACTCACTGTGGTATCCTGGGATGGAGAGGGGATGCCAAGGTGCCCCAGGGACACCTCATCGCCCTGCTCCTACAGCTCCTAAAATAGCAGCTTGCAGTCAGGTTGGACCACTTTGAAAATGCTTTTTTGAGTTTTTTTTTAAGCCTGTGGGCTTTAAGCACACTCTAGTTGCTGGGGCATTGCTATTGATGGCTGGGAGATGGCTTGTTAGACCGTGCTTGAAAGGGTCATGGGATGTGGGGAAACCAAGTCACAGAGCAAAAACTTTTAAGTTATCCTGGAGTAAATCCATAGATCATCTCTAATAGGTAGCGAGTAGTAGAAATCAGGGGCCACACCAGATTAGGGTCTGAAAGTGATTTCTGCTGCAAGCAGGGGTCAGACATGAGCCATCTGCTTTTGCCCCGCAAAAATCAGCGCAGTGCACTTGCAGCAGCACTGCCTCTCCCTTATCACCCCCAGCATTGCCAAATAGCTTCCAAATCCAGGGGACGGACCTTGCTGCCTCATCCACCCCACCCAAATTCCCATCAACATCTTCCAGGAGGTGATTTTTTTTTCCCCTCCCAAGCATCATCACCCACCTCCAGCATGACTGCCCACCCACGCCTAATGATTCTGCCCACTGGGTCTGTGCTGTCTCGCCATCCTCTGTCCTGCTCTAAACAAGCCTTGTTACGCATCCTCCGTTTCTATTTTTATTAAACATTCAGTGCATTGCCAATTCGCCCCCTCACCAGCAATGACTGCAGCAGCAGCCACCGTAAGTATCCTCCAGAGAAATAAAAGGAGGCATCGTTGAATGATGTATAAACAACAATTATTATCTAGGTTACATCTTTTAAAGTATATATGGCTTAAAAGGGAAGGCTTAGTGGAGCTGGGAGGGAGGAGAAAGATCTCTGCTTGCTGGGAGAAGTTTTGAGTTGTGCCAATGAAGGTTTCTCTAAGTCCCTTGCTGCTCCAAGCAAAAACCTCCCAAAATTTAATGTCCTTTGCCTACATAAGATCTTAGTTCATGGTTATTGACCAAAACATGTTTTTTTTACACCAGAAATACCCAGTTAGAAATGCATCAGCTGAAGAAGGGTTGGTTGTCGATCTCCATCTCTGATCCACACTATTTTTGTGCTTTTGCTGTTTGAAGGAGAAAGAGCCGTTGATGGGATCTGTCTTCTCGCTAACCTTGTTTTCTAGAGGAAAATAAGTATGTGCTTTATAATAATCATAGTTTTAAAAAACAAGCAAATCTGTCTAAGTTAATGAAGGCCACACAATCAGCCTGCCGGCATAAATCATGTTATTTTGTAGAAGACATTGACAAATGACACCCAAAAGTGTCGAAGGGAGGAAAACAAACACCAGGACCCCCCCTCCCAACATTTCTGGGAGGAATGCAGAATTTGGCAAATCCATCACATTTCCATCTTGTACCATTACGGTTATGCCAGATAAGAGGCCAGATTAAAAAAAAAAGCAAGTGACTGATGGAAAAGAGGTGTTTGCAACTGATTTAATGCCAGCATCAATTTAAATGTGAAATATCCAGGTTGGAATTTGTCTGCCTTTAAAGGATGCTGTTTAAACTCATGGATCTTCCTTGTATTTCCCCATCTCCCTAATGCACATCAATAGCTCCATGTCTTCTTCTTCAGCTTGAACCATCCTGAAATGAGACCTTTCTGTAGCACTGAGAAACACTGTAGTCTTTGGCTTTTTTTTTTTTTTTTTCTTTTAAATGCTTTTTAAAGTGCCACTGTGTTCTTTTGGAGTCATATTAACCATGCAATAAATTTGCATAATGTGGATCCATAATGTTTAATCAAAGCCTCTCTGGAAAGCTGTTATTGTCCATGAGCTCTCATAAATTCTCACTATCACCTCCATGTTAAATACTAAAGCTGCCCGGGGTATATTGTGCACTAATCACCTGCAACATCGAGTTTGAAAGAAATTCTCTTTTTTCTTTCCCTTCCCTTTCTGTATGAGCAACCTGAACCTCCAAAAGCCCTGTGAGGAGGCTTTTTTAGCAAGAAATGCTGCTGGAGGGGAGTGGGTCACCCCCAGCTTTTTAAGTCTTTTTGGGCATATCTGCATTAAGCTTCGGCTCCCCCCAGATTTCCTTGCCAGCATCTAGAGTTTGGGTTATCTGTCCCCGTTCCAGTGAGCAAGCAGAGGATGAGCGCTCCTGCGTCTGCACGCCAGAAAGAGATGGAGAGCCGAGTGTCAAAATCGTTTGCACTTGGAAAATTATAAGACTCAATTAACTCCTGGGTTTCTTTTTTTTTTTAATTTTAGTTTTTAATTTCCTTTAAATGAGTTAGGCAATAAGGCATGATGGGTGGGGAGGCTGGAGAGCTGCAATTGTACCTGTGGGGTGAGCCTTAAGAGCCGAATCAAATACTTCCCAGAGTGACTTACTCATAAAAACCCTTCCCTGGGCTACAGGATCAGGCCTGTTAGAGCAATACAGCATCAGCAGAGGGGGGAATTGCCCCAGTGACCCCATCTGCATGATGTCCTCCTGCCCTTGTCCTAGGCAGCTGGGCTAGATGGTCACTGTAGGTCCTTTCCAACTGATATGCTCTAGTCTAGTCTAGTCTAGACTATTCTATTGTCATCAGCACGTTTAGCTGCAAATGCTGTTATCAGCCATCAGGTGACCCTGGAGGTGTCCACCATCTCCATGCTGGTGTCTCCTTTGAGACCCATCTGCTTTGGTGAGCATCCTCAAGATGGAATGAAATCAGGAGGGTCCCTTGGCTACTGACATGGGGGGAAAGGACTCAAGGTGGTGGAAAGCAGATTAAATTGGGAAATTGTTTTGGATGCCTCCAAAACTGAAATGGGAGTGAAATAGAAATGAAAGACAAAGGTGATGCTGGAGCAGAAGATTTTTTTCCTGCCTTTCAATGATTTGAAAAGTTAGGCCTGAAAGACAAGAAGAAAGAGGACAAGAAAACCCAACCTGTATGGGTTCCTAATTTCTGTAGGTTACCTGATGATCAGATGATCTGGACCAGCCCTTGTGAGTGTATTCTCCATACAAAGAGGGCTACAAATAATAGCAACTTATAAGAGGTGACATCTCCAAGCCTCTTAGGAGGCTAATTCTATAACAACATTAATTCAACATAATGCGTTCATGAATAGAGATTGGGCTAATGCAGGTTTTGAAAGTTAGGCGGCTTATTCTTGCCGATCTTAATTTAACTAAGTGCCGAGTCTTGAAAGGCATCGTGGTTTGAGATTATTTAAGTGCTTTCTTTGGAAAAAAAAAATCCCCTTTTTTAGCGGTTTCTCCCCTCTTGCTGCTGGGGTTATCTCCCCAGCTTAAATCGGCCTAATTTTTTATTCCTAGGTTTTAGGCTCAAACCCAGATTGATTATTCGATAAATCATTTTATATGCTCACTTCCCAGGGAGCAGCCACACTTCCAGTGCCAAACACAACAGGCTCAGAAAACTTCCACTGGGAGCAAACCCAGGGCACTGCTTGTGAATCTGAAAGGCTCAAAAATATGTAAGAAATGGGAAAGGAGCAGAGTTTACAGTCCTTGCAGGAAAAAAAAAAATGGAGAAGAAAATAGCCCACGTTTCCCACAGCTGTAATACAAGCAAGAAGGATATAAGCTTGAAGAGGGTCATGCAGTAGATCAATAGCAAAAGCAGGTGGTCCTGGGCTTGCTGCAGCTCCAGACATCAAAACCAGCTTATTTGGGGTCATGACTTGATGGGACCAGCTCTTCTGTGTGCAATGACCTTTTATTTTAGGGGCAGGTGATATGATCGCCCCATCCTTCTCCTTTGGTGCCAGCCAGGCTTGGAAGAAACCATGGGGAACAGCAGCGGTTGGCATATATCATGAATTTTTCAGGCATCAGCACCCATTTGAGAGAGCCACAGACCTCGCTGCCAAAATCCTTCACTCCGTGGGAGCACAGTTCCAGTCTCCATTTCTAGCAAGGGGGTGGATGGATCCCGGTGCTTGGGAATCCCAAGGAAACTATCTTAGCTGAGGAGTCACCACCAGGCAGGGAGGTGTCAAAAGACCTCAAAAATGGGACTAAATAAAAACCCCAAGGTAATAGGGTTGTCCCTCCTTTTCTGTTTGGTATTTAGGAGCCTCTTTATTGATCTGGAAAAAAAAAATCAAAATAAATTCTATAGGCTGAGGATGATAATCCTCAAAATATACATGTACTTTTTTTCTTTAATTTTTTAGAAATTGGAAACATTTTTTTTTTTTGCTGCCCACCCGTTGGAGGCACATCTGGACCGTGCGTTCCTCAGGCTGCTGGCAGCGACACAAACCTGGGAGATGAAATAAATAAATGAAAAGGAAAGCGACTGACCTGCAGTGGAAACGTTTCTTTCTTGCAAGAAGACAAGAACTCCTTGTTTCACTGACCAAAAGGTCTTGTTTTGCTTAGCCGCTTCCCTTTCATTTGCTTATTAATTATTTGTGCTTAAATTACCGTTGCATACACAGGGTCTCAAATCTTACCTTTGGCAACCAGAAGTGCAACACTCCAGGATACTCACCCTTTCCGCCACCCCTCCCCCTTTATAAACTGTTTGCAGCCTGCTAGCTAGGTCGGTGGATAACACCAGCCAACATGAGGTCGGGCTGAGCATCCACTCAACTGCAAGGTGCTGCTCTGCCCACGTGAGGAATCGCTCTTCAAAGATGCTTTCCTCCACCAAAGGGAAGAGCTACCACTTTTCATCTTCCAGTTTTCTCCTTTTTTGCCTCAAAACTGGAGTAAGACAGAAAATCACTTTTTTTTTTCCTACAATTACCTTCAAGCAGTTTGCTTTAATCCCCCATTAATGTGCATTTTTAACCCAAAGCCATCTAGCATCCCTAGATCGATCCAACCTCCTGGAGCCTGCATGAAGACAGGGAGGGGACAACCCCCTAAAGCAGATTTTGGTGCCATTTGTGGCATTGGCAGCAGCTGGAGGTATTTCAAGGTTGCCTTGGTGTAAGCACGAGCATATTTTAGCACATAGTTTCTAGGCGACCGATGATGCTGCCTTAATTACAAAAGTGGGGAAATAATTCTGACTTCGGAGCCAGGAGCGGGAGAAGATGAACAAGCAGTGATAAAGTCCTACCTCAAACACAGATAACTTAAAAGATTAGCCAGGCAGACAGGCCTGGTGCTCACCACTGAATTGAAGTCAAATAGATGGCTTAATGCCGGCATCGAATTAAAAAAAATGTTATTTAAGGATTTAAATCTTGAAAGACCTCATTTCCCAGCTGGCCTCCTAATGGAATTCATGTTAGTTTGGGGACCAGATCCTGCACACAGCAAAATGCATCCATCACAAAAGCATTAATATAAAGCTGCTGTAATGCATCAAGAGCCTTTGTATAATGTGCCTGAGATGGAATAATCAAGAGCAGGGCCAATTTCTTTTTATATACAGAAGCTTTTTAGAAGATAGAAAGCAAAGGTCTTTTCTACCACCCTCTTGACCCTTGGAGTCTTTCTTCTTGTCCCTCTCCTGCAAACATTGCTGCTCCAGGCCCCCATTAACAGCCCCAGGACCTGTGTCCATCTCTTGGGAATGCATTGTGTTTCATTTTTTTTCTTAAAAAAAATAATTTTTTGGTAAGTTTTTGATGACTCTTTCCCTTATGGCTTGGGATCTGTCTTCTCCCCTCCCATGCAGCTATTCCAGGTGAGAGTCCAAAAACTTCTTGGGTTTTTGGGCACTTGGGAACCGCTGGAAATCTTCTGCATCTTGATCTAGAGAAAGAAAAACGACTTTTTTTTCAAAATCAGCTTTAAAAAATAGAGTTCCTGGAAGCATGATTTGCAAACCCATCCAAAATTCACCATCTGACCATCTTCTGTGCCTCTGGCCTGTGTTCTGATTATGAAGCAATGATTCAATTTAATAATATCTAATTTTTATTGCAATATCAATAAAGAAAACTGCCAGTCAGCTGAGCAATTCAGAGTGTATTAGTGCATTAGCCTCCTCCAAGTGAGAGCACCCTTAATGCTTGGTGATGGAAAAGCAATTGGGTGCTAACAGCATCGGCTTTGACATTGTGTTAGAGCAGAGCCCACGGGCAGCGCTGGGTGCGGGGAGCTCAGCTGGGGACATCCAAAATGTTGCCGGGGTATAATTTAGAGATATTTAAGCAAATCTATCTCAAAAATACCTTGAAGGTAAATCTCAACCTGCGTTTCTGAGCTGCCAACTGGCAGTCTAAACCCAGCAGATTTTCTAAACTCATCAGTTTTGCAGCGAAGACCTGAGCTTTGTGTCCTGCTTTCTTCTTGATCCACCTCAGCATCCCTCTTCCTCTAAAGCTGAGCTGGGGGGGCTTGGCCGAGGTTAGGGGAGAGGGCTTTTTGGTGCAGTTTTGGGAGGCATCACCTTTCTCTTATTGACCGAATCCCCTTGCTCAGCTGCCTTGCAATGAGAGAGGGATGGAGCTCACAAGCTTTGACTTAAGTAAGGTTTCCTCCACACCTTATCCAGCATTGAAGTGATTTAAAGGATTTAAAAGTACCTGAGTTATGACAGATGAATGGACTTGGATAAAGAGACCCTCTTCATCTCAAGCATAAGAAATTGGATATTCCCAGAGGCAGGAGGCTTTCTGAGCTTGATGGATCTAGTTGGATCTGGTGGAGCAAATCCCAGGAGCCTAAAGGTTTAAATGCCTTAAAAGTTTAAATATTAAAAAGCACAGATTTATTACACAGAGTGACCTTTAAAACTTGTCTCATTAAACTACATCTTCTGGCCCTTCTGGGCCTTGGTGCCTCTGAAGATGAGACTGGGAAGTTCAAAGCAATGAGCAAAAATGGTTAAAATGTCACCATTTTATAGACTTTTCTGTAAAACTAAAAACTTGAAAAAGTAAAAAAACCCTGTCTTAATATCCCTGTGGGCTTCTCCATCCCCTGGAATAATATTTTCTGTCTCCATTATTGTTTTTCTTTTGAGGAACACCCCCAACAAGGAAGAAATGCTTCTGCCCCTGATGCACCAGCATGCAACACAACTTGCTGCATGTCACGCAAAAAATATAGATAATTTTATACTGCCCATGTCCCTCAAGAAGCCCACCCCCAGAGAGATTTGGGGGCACAGGGGAATAGAGCATCCCTCTAAGGTTGTTCTAAATCCCTGCCCGCCATGGCATCAATCAGAAAAAAAAACCCAGAACACATTAAAATGCTTAAATTCCTTCTATGCCCAGCTGCGGAGAGTCACACGTACGTGACAGAGGCCAAATTATTAATCTCCCAGGCATTACATGTGCATTCCTAACACAAAGAGAAGGGTGCAATCGCATTAGGGGCAAGATGAGAGATGGGGTTGCATCAACCACATGGAGGGATGGAGAGGACGGGACTGATCCTGCCCCTTCCCATCGCTTCCCTCCCCAGATTCAGTTGAATTATGCATGCTGTCTGCTCGGATTAGCCCCATGTCAAGGAGCCTCAGAGAGGGGATTTGCAGGAAGAGAGCAGCTGCCGTGATGCGGGATGGCAGGAGCGAGCTGTGAGAAAAGCCTTGGGAGACAAAAATCTCCCTAATAGTTTTGCAACACGTTTTGCTTTCCCTGACGAGATCCCAAACCTCTCGAATTTTAAAAGGGTTTTTAAAATGCAGAGTGTTTATCCAAGGTGCCAGCTCCAAGCACGTCGGGGAGGGTCAAGAAATACAATGGTCAATGCCAGCTCTGCTCCACGCCGGCATGGGCTGCCCCAACTGATTTCAACTTCTTTTCTCAGCTATTTATGTTTTCTTTTTTTTTCTCTAAGACCAAGGGCTCTGTCCTGACCATAGGGGTGGAACCCAGCACTTGGGCTGGGGATGTGCCAAGTTGGCTGAAGTGCTTGAAAGGGACAATTTTGCATCTTTAAGCGGAGTCTGGCACAAATTTACAGTGATGGGGCCATTTGGGTACTTTGCGAGTGAAAGATGGCTTCAACTTTCTTATTCTGCTCTGATAACATTAAAAAAAAAGGAGTTTTAGCAACCTTCAGATGTTCCATTAACTGCAGGATTGAGTTATGCCATTTGATGTTAATACACATTTTTAACACCCAGTGTCATGTAGCTGCTTGTTTCTAAATCGAAGCTTTTTGGAGTTTAGCGAAACTTTCTCATCTTTCATTCCTTCTCATCCTGATTTGGGAGTGAAAACACAGTTTGAGAGACTGGAAATTTCAGCGTTACAGACAGTCTTGTTTACAGCTAATTTTAAATAATAGTTTGCAGTGCAGATTGAACTGGGATTGGAAGGGGGAGGTTGTTTACTTGCTCTTCAGCTCAGGCCCAGGTATGTCTGTCACTCTGAATAATTAATCTACAATTAAAAACATAGTTCACACCAGGCTCGCTGAGTGCATCTTCATTTTTATTTTCTCACCTGCACCAAAAAAAATCAGGAATGTAATAAAATAATGTGATAACTTCCCCAAATGCAATTTGCTGCTCTTCCCTGTAAAATCAATCTAATTATAGACACACATATTAAACGAATGTCACAATCATTGCGGAGGCACCTGAGCCTCAATATTTTATAGCAGACGCATCAAGGAGGGATCTTTCTGCAGGCAGGGCTGGGACTGGTCTCAGCCCACTTTCATGACATAATTGTGTGTCCCCTGAGTCCTAGAAAAATGGAGTTTAAACCCTGACTCAGGGGTTTGTATTTAAAGTATATCAAGATGAATTTGCCTTGGTAATTTTGAGCAAAAACTTGATGGTTGGAAAGTTTCAGTCCTCTTTGCAGTCGGTCTTGAACCTCAAAAGCAGAGTTTGATGAGTTTGGAAGAAAAGATGGAGAAGGGGGATAAAAACCAAGCCCAAAATCTCCAACCAAGGAGGCTGAAGTTGTCAATTGATTAATGAAAGGAAATCATGCTCTCCAAATGCTATTTGTTTAAACCGCCACAGAATTACCTTCAGCATTGTGCCGAGCGCCTCCATGTGTGATTAGGTGTTGAAAAATCTCGGTGTGGATCACACCGCTTAAAAACCTTATTTTCCAAATGACTTCCATTAATATCGTGGGCCGTATTGACAACAATATTACGTTTCCCTGCGGCCCATGGCATCTGTATTAATCTGAGCTGAGTGAGCATCTCCCTGATGTGCCCGGGATACTCCTGGGGGAATGGTACCCCCAAGGATGCTCTGGGGGACCTTGTTGGGTGCAACCCAATGGCAGATTCCCCATGATTTCTATCCCTGGAGAGAAGATATTGCTCAAACAGCTCCATGTTCACTTTTCCCTGCCCTTGGGCTTTCCTTAGGACATGGGAAGGGAAAAATTAAATATTTTTCTCCTCTGGCCATCTATCAATGTGAAGCTGGTGGGTTTTTTGGGGGGGTAAGGGTGTAATTCACTGCAAAGGGAGGTTTGTAGCACAGGGTAGGGGACGGTAGGATAAGATAGGGCAAGCACATGCGGAGATGCAACCGGGTGTGGGGAAAATAAGGCCACAAATCTTTTTTCAGCCCAACATTGATATTTTTAGGCACATGCTGGGCATGTAGATAAATTCAGCAATTTGTCCCAAATCAGGCTCCAGCATGCTGTTGGCTGCCAGCATGGAGGGGAGCGCTGGGGTTTGCCCAGGGAGACTGTGCAGCTGCCCCCAAAATCATCACCAGACTCCCAAAAATCTGAATTATCCACCACAGCCCCTGGTCTCCCATGGGTGGGGGTCTTGCGGTGTCAGTCACATAACAGGGGTGTGGGGGTGTGTGTTAGTGTGGATTCTCTGGTGTCTGATAAGGGTTGAGCTCACATTAAAGCTGCCCTTCTGCTGATCTATTAAATCAGCATTTTCCCTGAAATGAGTAGGACCTTTCAGCCAAACCTAGAGAAAACTGCATTTAGCCCTGGGGCTGCATGGGAACAACTCTGGAAATGTAGATTTCGCAGGAATCACAGCTCCCACTCACCACAGGTCAGCACCTCCTGAAAACCTCCGTCTTTCAGTGAAATTGAAGCAGGCGTTTTGCTCAATCTGATTTTTTTTTTATTTCCTCGAGGTGCAAAACATGTAGTTCAGGGGGGTCTGGAGGGAGATGTGTAACCTGCTGTTGATTTTCAAGAGACATTCTTTCAACCACCTACACTAAATATTTTCAGCAGGTTTATCCAAAGAGAGCAACGAGAACCTCAAGACACCTGTAGGAAATTATTTAGGGTTTCAGCCAGCTCCCTGGTGAAGCATGAGGAATGAGAGCGGCTTGGCTAAATGCCAGACCAACATTTTTGGGGGGCTTTTTTTTCTTTATTTTTTGTCACACCATGCTGATTTGTCAAAACCTATGGTTAGAAGGCTCTGACCAAAAAAATTTGGGGGGATTGGATGAAAGCTAGATATGAAAGTTCTCTGGCCCCTCGCCACCTCATGCAGCTAGTCTTTTTTTTTAAAGCCATTTAACCTTCGTGCTGGTCATGGTGGGGTCATTCCCAGCAGAGCATCTCATTCCAGTGTAGGCACAGCCTGTTGGCTTTATGCTGTTAAATTAATTCAGCACCTTTTTGTGGCTCTGATATAAAGAAATCCCCTCCCTGTTTGTGGGAAGAGCTATATGAGGGATGGCCAGAACTGGATTTTATTAGAGCTCCCTTTCAGACTTTACTAAGCAAATGAATTGCAGGAGCACAGAGAGACGAGAGGGAAGCTAATTGGGTAGCATGGATGCCTGCAAGGACACAAGCTCTGGCACGTATCTGCTCTGAAGAAGACCTTGACACCAGTGAAATAGGGTGATTTATGAACCCTATGAAACTATCGCTGCATGTAATAAACCTCATACAACCCCAGCTTGAACTTTATTTTGCTGTATTTTAGGAACTCACTGGCATTCAGAGCAACGTAAAGCATCTAATTCTCTGGGTAAGAATTCACGGGAGCCAGTCCTTCAAGTTTCCTCCTTTTCTAGGTAGAGATAAGTCAAGTCAGGACTTCTTTTCCCAGGTTGAATTGCTCCTAGAAAGTCAGTCTGTGGAGGTCGTGTACCAAGGGTTAAGATCTACTGCAGCCTAAATGGCATCCATCACCCTTATAGCATCTTACACCCAACCCACCAGGTGATTTCTCAGCAGCAGAGAGCAGACAGCTGCCATGTTTCAGTCCCGATGGAGAGATGCAACAGGTCTAGCATAAATAGATCAGGCATAAACCAAAAAAACTTGCCTGCGGGTTCTGCATTCATCCCTGTTACCTTACACACCCATCTCTTCCCCCAGCTAAAATCTCAGCGTGCCTCTCTGTGTTACCATTGGCCATGTCTGGACACAGGTAACAATTTTTTCTCCCTTTATTTCCCCAAGACAGTGTGTGATGGATCCTGTGCTTACATTTGTAGCTATGGAAACCATTGATTGCTGCTAATGAAGCCTCCCCATCCTCCTGGACCGCTTTGCCTGCATATGAGGGGTATGTGTCGGATGCGGTGGGGTATTTTCTGGCAGGATCTCCCCATTCCTGGGGGTCTGGGTTTCGCAGTGAGGGCTCTTGCACAGACACAGCTCTTCCCAGCCATCTGCAACCCCCAGCTCTGGGCACCCAGGGCTCTCCAGCATCCTCCTAGTTACCAAGGTCTTTGCTGAGATGACAGAAATCAGGATGATTTCCACCAAAGTCTTACTGCTTTTGGCAGCAGCTTGCTTTCTGCAAGGATTGGGGCAAATTCTGACTGATGTGGGGACTCCCTCAGCCTGCCAAATTGATGCACTTTAACAAATAGCCACTTAGGGATCAATTAATCCCCAGGAACAGCCCACTATGCCTTGATGGTGATGGTGGGCATCGCCATCTTGGCTCCCCCAGATGAGGTTTCTACCTATCTGGTCTTACACAAAAGTTCCTTCCAAGCCTTAGGTCCTTCCTCCCATCTCTCCCCAGCCTAACCTCCACCAGCCACTCCAGTCTGCAGCTGCCTGTTTGATTTTTAATTATTCTTCATTATATTTAAGGCAATTTTGCAAAAAAAAAAAAAGAAAAAAGAAAAAAGAAAAAAAGAAAAAAGTTTATGGCAATTTACTCTGCTTTGTAATTAGAGCCGGTGATTAGAAAATCTTTCGCTTCATGATGGAGTTTTCCTTTAAAGAGAAAAAAAAAAAAGAAAAAAATCAGAAAAGGGGAATAGAAAAAGGCCGCCAAAAGAGCTCAAAGACTAGAATTAAACAGATTATATCTCATTACTTCCAAATGGAAAGGAAAGTTACAGCTTATTAGAGCCATTGCATCTGCAGCTGGGCAGGAAGGGAAGCAAATTCCCTCCACGGTAGCAGGCTTGGGCATGACAGTGGGTTGCAATTGGCTTTGGGGGACTGATATTTTTCCAAGTCTTCTGCTTTTGGTAGGAAATAGATGACTTTTTTTATCGGTTTATTTTTCTTTTGTTCTGCCGGGCTGACTTTGCAGATAAATACCACCTTGGTTTCAGCCCATTTAAAGGCCAAAGCTAATTAAATAACGCATCCTACAGCCTGTGCATCTCCCCTCCCTGGTGTCATTTCTAGATGCTATTCATGCACAGCTCTCAGGGAGGGAGATCCCGATAAGGGAAAGAAAGGTCGAATCTGGGCATCTTAAAAATGAGTCATTTAACTGCCCTGGGGTGCGTTTTGATCCCAGCTGCAAACCCAGAGAAATTCAGGTAAAAACATTCAGGTAAAGAGTCTGTTCAGGCACATGGCGTGCTTCGGGGTGCATTACAGGGCTGTTTGGCATCCCTCCCCTGCAATCAGGAGTCTATCTTGACTGTATCAGCAGCTCATCCTAATGCCAGGGGAGGGCTCCAGCATTGCTCTGCTGTTTATTTGTCCCTGTGACAAGTTGTGAAAGTGTGAAAAAATGGGTTGAACAGAAACGGGAGGGTTTTGGTTGCACCCCCTGTGGCTGCTTGAGCATCAGATTAGCGCACAAAGCCTTGAGGGACTTTCATTTCCCAGCTGTGCATCTCAAGGAAGACTTCTTATTATATGTGAAGACTCTCAGGAGATTAATCCTGATGGAAAAGGGGTTTTGGTTCAGGGAAGAACTGTCTCCTTGAAGGGGGACCCATGCAGCAGAGACCCAACACAATCATTACACTCATGGACTGAGCATCACAGCATTCCTGTCTGTGAAATCACACATTGTGAGCATGGGGGCTTCCTTATCTCCAGGTTTGGGGGAGTTTTCATCAGGAAAATTTCTTTGGGGAGGAAATCTGAGCTCTTTTATTTGCCTTTTGTGTGTCCCAAAAGTATCAGGAGGGGAGCTGGGCAGACACATGTGGAGCTCTCTCTTCCCCAACCCAAGGCTTCATGTCTCAGCATCCTCTGGGTCTTGCCAGTCCTTGGACAGCAGATGATGCTGAACTCTTGGTGCGATGCACAAACTGCTATCCAGTCAGCTGCTGACCTTAACAGAGCAAGTCAGAGCTGGAGACAAATACCGGCAGACAACGAAAGACGCTTAATTGGAGCTCAGAATTGCTATTGGCACTGTCGTCTTCTCTTTTTTCCCCCCTCCTAAAGAATTTTTTCATTAACGAATAACAAAAATTATTTAGGTGCTTGACATCTCCAGAGTGGTAGTGGATTTGCAGTGTGCATTAGCTGGAAAGTTTATCCCAGCCCTTAATAAGCTTGAAGAGGAATGGATGCATTTTGACTAAACCAGGGGAGCTGATTGCTACCTAAATAACTAATTCATCTTCATAGCAGACACCCGTCAACAGCTAGTAAAAAGGAGTTACACCCAAGGTCATCCCAATTAGCTGTAGAGGAGAGCTGCATGTAGGGTACTTGGAGATACAAACAGCTTGGGATGCACACAGATGCTTGGAGCTGGAGTACCTGGCTTGGGCGGGATTTCGGCTTTTCCACGTAGGTGGATGCGTCTGAGCTCCTCTTAGGGATGCTCAAGGTCAGCTCACGACTCTGTTACAACTGACTTAATCTATTTTTAGTATTGGGGAAGAGAAGGTAGAAGCCTGGAAATGTTTTTGAGAAGTGGAGGAGAGAGTTGCTTGGGGCTGCCTTGGAAACACTTGAACGACATGAGATGCAAAAGCTCTGCTTTTAAAGGTGTGACAGATGGGAGAGGAAATGAAACTGCGTGAGGATCTAAATGGGTCATGGCAAGAAAGCTTTTCAATAGTTTTTAGTGTCATAAGGGATCCATAGAGCCTCCTGCCCGCCCGTATAACTCAGCCCATTGAACTCCACCGGAGCGAGAGCGAGACTTTGGCTGCTTTCTAATCTCTTCTATAAAGGGGGAAAACAGCCCTAGTCAGGATTCAGAGGTCCTAAAACCCCAGTTCTGCCTTTGCAGTCGCATTTTCTCCTTCGCTGGGGACATTGCAACAAGGTGGGCGAAGAAAACCATGTGTCCAGAGCAGAGCTTTATGCAGGAGGTCAAAACAAGCCCCAGATCTGTCCCACCGACCCCATGCACCCCAAATCTATCCCACTGTCCCCACACATGCTCTCTAGAAGAGAATTTTCCCAGCAATAAGTGTGAGCTGTCACTGTAACAGCCTCCCGTGGCTCGTGCTGCCTTGTGATTGAAGCTTCCATTAACTTGCATTTCCCTTTTATTTTTTCCTTTTTTTTTTCATTTTTTTTGCTTGAAGCTTTGCTCGCCTTAATTTGATTTTTTTTTTTCTTAAGCTCTGTCGCCACCGCTCTTGTTTAATAAGTAGTTAATCAATCCTGTGGAGTTGCAGCAGCCCCACTGCTCCCAGCCATGCTAAAATGGGATGCTTTTATTAATTTCCACCTCCCCCCCGCCCCCGTTTGTTTGCCAGCAATTCACTCCGATAACTCCCCCCTGGTGACTTGGGGGTACATGAATGTGTATTTCCGAGGTACTGATGTTTTGCCCCATGGCTGGTGATCGGCTCTGGAGATTATACATTTCCCGGGTGAGGCTGGGGGTGATTTGGGATGGAAGCATGCTTGGCGAAGCACAGAGGGCTGGCTGTAACTTCTCTTGCTGGAACAGCTGTCTAGGAAGAACAACAACAACAACAACAAAATCTGAGGAAAAAAAAACCCTATTCCTGCTTTTTAATGGGATTTTATGGCTAAGCTCTTAGGCTCTCCAAAATGGGGACAATTGGTCAATTGAGCAAGTTACGATCTATTATCCAGGATAACCTGGAAAGTTTTGCAATTTTTTTGAGGGGGGGAATTAGGTTCTGTATAGCACTGGAGTAGCTTATTTTCTACAAAGCTCCTGAAAGCCTATCTTTTAAAGATAATAAAACTTGATCAGTTCACCTGGGTTTCCATTTTAATTCACTCTGACAGGGTACTTAATCCTCCCTCCCTGTTTGTGAAGACACCTACTTTACATGCTCATAGCATGCCAGATAATAGTCCTAAGAGTTATAACTTGCTGATAAAAATAATGCATAGATAATGGAATAATTATCAAGTGCTTCCTCCGCAAATGTAAATCAGGGTTTTCCCTGTGTGCTGGTTTTCCCCCATGTACAGAATTTTATAGCCAGGCTTTTGACCAAGCTGAGATGTTGCATGGAAAGGGAGCAAAGCAATTAACGGGCTTTGATAAGGCTGAATCTCCAGCTGAAACATTTTGCAAGAATGAGGAGGTGGAGGTAGCCATGTGGCATGTAAGGGCTCTCCGCTATCAACATGACTTTGCTGGGGAGACAGAAGCTGACTTTTTTGGCACAAAACCAGGGAGAAACCATCCATGAGAGTCTACTTAGTTTACTGCTGTGCAAATCTCAATGACCCAGGACCAAAGCAACCATCAGCTGGGCTCCATCGTCCAGCCCTATCTTCTCAACTAAACCATGCTTCCTCCCTTCTCTGCTTGAAAAAAAAAAAGCTCAGGGTCTCAGGAAGGATCCAAAACCTTCATGGTTGGCTTGAAGGTTGGCTGAGGCTGCAGACGTATCTCTTGCTTCCATCTTAAACACCCACCTTCTTCTATCTGCATTCATTACAGACGAAAATGCAGGGTTGTTTTCAGAGTGTAAGGACACGCAATGATATTCCTAAAGGTCTGTTATTTGGTGTTTTCTTTTCTGCGTGATTTCTAGCTATTTGAGACCCCCTGGGAATGCATCTCTGTGTTTTAAAGGGTAATGCTCTTAATACAAAGAGTGGTATTTAGGGGTTATGAGTATACTATACAGAAGAGTGTTGTTACAGTCATTTTTAATAAAGCCTTTATTCTAATAGAAATAGCACTTATAAAACTTAAATGAATCCGTAGAGCTGGTGGGAAAAGGGACAGGTTCTTTGCCAATTATTTTTCTTCAAAAATACTTCAAAGATAAAAAAAAAAAGGAATCAACCCACTCCATTCATTTATTTATGAATTAATAAAAGCAAGAGAGAAATAAGCAGTTAACATGCATAGATTTTGAAATCCGGGGGGATTTGGGGGATAATGTAGTCTGACCTTCTGCCTACCAGTAGCGGGTTTCAGGGAGGAACACCTCCACCGCTGCTGCAGCCCAACCACTCTCCAAAGGGCTTGTCTACACACACACAGGCCAGAAAACCCACATGTGGACACTTCTCAGTCCAAAAAAGCTCCTTTTTGGCTTTTCCCCCACCCTTTTTTTCCTTTTTTTTTTCATTCTACCTAAACTAGAACTCAGGAGAATGACTTTTTTTTTTTCCTACAGAAACTCTTCTGCAATTTGCTCTAGAAAAGCTCTTGTGCTTTGAATTCTTTAATATTTATTAAACCTCCATGTTCAGAGAATAAAAAGATCCCTGTATGCTGATTCGCAAAGCAGCAGATGAAGGTTTCCCCATGTGCCTGGAGCATCTCTTATAGCGGGTGCATCCCTTTCTTGGTGGGAGTCTCAGGGGAAATTGGTACTATCCATATTGTGAGCAGGACACGAGGGGTTTGACCTGCATTAAGTTCTCTTTCCCATGTTTGTTCCCTACAGCTAGACTTCGCAGTTCAAAGGTAATTCATAACCCCCTTTTCAAATTATTTTACAGCGCTGGGAGTTGCCCTGAAACACAACAAAATGCTGCAAATAGGCAGCATGTTTGCACTAAGTTTATCTCATAAAATAAGTCAGATCTAGACTTTGCTGAGCCCAGTCGGTCTGTGGGACTCACTATGGCTGGGTGGAAGAAAAAATTAGCAAGATTTTTTTTCTCCAAATTAGGATCAGAAAACCTCAAATGAGGTTCTTAAAATGCAGCCAGCTTGGAAACCACAGCTGCAAAACCTTTCTATGGTCACGGAGAGACAGAGTTAATTTAGAAGAAACTCCACTGCAATGGTAGTGCAACAAAGCTGAACGTGCCTCGAAGCTGAGCTCAGCACCTTGGGCCACTTGTTTGCTTTTAATTTCAAGGTAGACGGAGAAATTTTAATGAAAGGGGAGGATGAGAGGCAGCATTGTTACCTGGACCTGAATCTTTTGTATCTCCAACAGGAGATTTCACTGAGATTCAACCCACATGTTGATAAGGTTCCCCCTTCTTAATGGCTTTATTCTCTTCCATGCTGCTGGAGATAAATGAGTCTCACCAAACCCCTCTTTATTCTTCAAGCAGGGCTGATTTCCCACTACCTTTTTAGACAAGAAGGGCACGGAAAAATAATAAGCACTGTGCACTGTGTTCAAGTTAAGAACCATGATTATCCTTTTGTGGTGCCGGAGTTGGTATTTTCACGACACCAGCGGTTTATGTTAAGTGCATCTCTTTTGAGGAGAGAAATGGGTGTTTGCACTTGAAGTAGATAGAGAAGAGCAGTCAGGGCTGGTTCATCTTCCTGGAAAAGTGAGGGGCTGTGGCTGTGTGTGTGGGCATTTAATTTAAAGTCATTGAGTCTTTACCATGGGAGCATCACTCTTAAAGCCCAGATTGAGGGAGAACTTCACCATCACCCCTGGGTTAGCCAAATAATGGCAAAAGCAATTCAAGCTGGCTTCATAATATCTACCTGATCTAGTTTGTCAAAGTTGGGCTTGTAAGGACCCACTCTGGCTTCAGCACCTGCTTTTGGCTGCAAAACTGCATTTAAAAAAAGCCAGTAAGAATGATATTTCTAGATGTATAACTTGATTTCTCAAAGCAACTTTGGAAAGATGGATGGAGGTTTTTCTTATTATCATAGGTTTTTCTTATTATCATCCAGACTTGTGTTTGGACACCAAACAGGACAACAGAAATGGGTGATGAGGGGCAGATACAGCTTGCCCAGGGCTCAACACCAAGTTGGTCATGTGCATATGTCACCTATGGATCTCACCTCCTCGAAGACCTCTTTCTGCATCTTCATCCACTACATCTTTCTGGAGCAAAGAGCAAAACTACTTGAACTGCATCACCACTCTGCATTGTCTCATTCTCTTCTGCTTGCCATTAAAGTGTCAATATTTTGTGCCCTGTTTGATGACACTCCCCAGGTCCTCATGCCACCCAGGGCTGGATCAACACCTGCCAATTCTGCACCACCGGGGAGGGGAAGAGGGTGTCAACCTGGCTGAGATGCACAAAGACGCTGCAATGATAATAAATTGGCTTGTCAAAGAGGAGGGCAGATTTGCTATTAATGGAAATAATAGTAGATTACATGGGCTTTTGTCACACAATATAATCAAAGGCAGGATCAAAGGGAGGGAATATAGCAAATGGTTAGCAGGCAAGACATGCTAATGAGATAAAAATGCTAGCCTTGCCACCTCTCTGAGCTTCAATCGAAGGATAATTGATACTAAATAATGTAATTTTAAGCTGTGGTGAAATGCACTTAAAACCAGCAGACAAGGCTGTGAAAATGTTTTAGTTTTTCTGTTACTCTGCTGTCATTTCCATCACTTTTTTTTTTTCTCCATGTGGCAGCTGATTCTGTGTGTGGGAGCTGTTGGGGGAAGAAAGAATAAGTGAAAAAAACTCTACTTCGGCAAAATACTGGTGCATTTACACAGCTTTAACTTTGTGATGTAAAGCCCCCGGGTCTGCCTTTGTAGTAGGTCACCTCAATTCATCTGTGTTTGGGTTTGTGCGGTGAGGATAGCCCGGCGGCGGCACCGCCACCGCTCGTTGCAAAGTCCCTGGAGATGGCACTGCTGTGCGGTGGTGGCTGTGCCACCTCTGCCGGCACCACAATGTTCTTAGGCAGAAGCTTTAGCTGGCTCAAATAAAGGCTGCTGTTTCAACCTGCCACTTTAAATGCAATTTAAAACTAACCATGATTTAAATGTAAACTGATGCAGTTTAAATGATACTTTAGCAGTAATGCAGTGAAGTGCAAAGGTTTGGCATGGTGTGGTGTCAAAGGGATGTTATTTTATTCTCTAAGGCCATGCTGGCTGAAGCTCCACTGCATTTCAGTGAGCTCTATGTAGCCCAAGGATTTCATGACAGTGTAAAATACCATTTTCCCTGGAAAACTTCTGTATTGCCTTCTTTCTGGAAAAATAAAAGCGCCAGACTAGGCATATCTTAAATATTTCTTAGTGCTTTCACATGGCCCTTCCTCTGTATTTTAGGCAAACCTAACCCCTGGCACTGCCTGATTTGAAACCTGCCATCCACATTGATATCAGCAGCTCAGGAGAGACACAAATCTCCCTCCCTCCCTTGTAGGACTCATCTTTTTTTGTTTCCCAACCTACTGTGGTACATGAAAGATGCATCCATTATAGTTGCAAGTACCAGCTGAAAGAGCTCTTCAATCACCACCCAATGAAGCCAGCTGTCAGCACGAGCTCACTGGAGAGTCTGGAGGGGGTTAGCAGATGGGGGGGATGTTGTAAAGTAATTCCACGAGATTTGGAGACAGTGAGCAGTGGAGGAAGCTGGGTACTGCCTGTGGACAGCACAAGAAGAAGTCCTGCTTGGGGCAGAGCTGGTCCAAGGAGCCATTTATATCCAGCCCAGCAGATCCCACATGTGGAAAAGCTTTTCAGGAATTGCAGGTTTAAAGTAGTGACAATGTACACCAAGATATGAGCATCCCAACAGGGAGAAGCTGTAAATTAAAAAATAGAGAGCTGTCATTCTCTGAGGAACATCTTTTTGGAACTGGAGGGGGAAATCTTCATCCCTTCCTCCGGTTAATGACAACCACCAGTCCCCATTGGGCTTTGCTTGGGTAGACTATTTGAGTATCTCCCTATTTTCAACATGTTAAAATTGCAGCAAAGGTTCGGGAGTGTGAAAATACACATGTGCTTTGCTCAGTGTGGGTGGAGGAGAGGTTTTCTGGGGTCCAGTAATGGCTGCGAAGGACATCAGTGGTGCATCTGCTCCATGCAAGAGCATCCCTTGCTGCCAAGGTAGGAAGAGCTCTGTGACAAATGCAATGAATGACAAGCTAAAAATAAAAATTAGTTTGGTGGTTGCAGATCTGATTTTTTTTCTACTTAGAAGTTCCTTGTGGCAAAATTAATCAAATCAGGATGTTCCCCAGAAACTTTTTGTTTTGTTTATTTATTGCAATGAGTTCGTCTGAGCAGCTTCCCTGCAGAGGGAAGACTGTTCTGTGTCACGGAAAATAAATAATGAAAAATAAAGGATCTTCTTCTGCCTGCCCAACCACTCTTTGCTGACTTATGCCAAAGGCAATTACCAAGGCTAAATTAATACTAATTTTGCCAGATCTCTTCTGAAGAACCTCGGAAGCACTTTTTTACATAAGGATGCCCTGTGAGGTTAGACAACGCAGGAGAACATATGAGATCAAAGTTTGTGTAATGTATGGCCTCGATACCAGCTCAGTACTACATCAATGTGAGGAGATGATGGAGGTATAATAAATGGGTCCTGCTCAGTTAGAGTCTTAGAAACACCAGCAAAGGCTGAATCTCAGCGCACTCTCAAATGCAGCCACTAACCCGTCTCCCCCCCTTGTCTTTTGAAGCTTGCTGACTCCTGTGTGCTGAATTCCTCTCCTGGGGTGCATTTAAATCCACCACACTTCTTTTCCTCTGTCCCGGCTCCTTGGTGAACAGTATCATGTCCTCTTCTCCTTGCCTCCCTCTCCCCTGGTGCTACATAAAACAACTGTTGATTTTCGTGCCCTGTTTCCCTGCGGTCAAAGGCTGAGGCTGGAGCCTGTGTCCCACATAGCCGGACCAACTTTCAGCTCACCCGCTTGGATGCTGCTCATGGCCGAGATTGGCACAGGTTGCAAAGCCAACCGCTGCTGGTGTCAGCACATGAGCTCACGTGTCTCTGCCTACATCTATTACAGAGGTGGACCCTAAGCAGCTTGTCTTCTGCAGCTCCTCAGCATCTTCTGTTGAGTGTTGGGCTGGAGGTCAATGAGCAGACGTGCTGAAATACTAAGCTAGAATTTAATGAAGCCAGCGCCTTCTTAAAATTGGGTCCAAGCTGTCACATGAGCTATTTTCACACTGGAGTCATATTTCAACGGGTTCATGCACCTCCTAAATCCACCTGGACGTAAAGGAAACAGAGAAAAGTGGGGTTTGAGTTGGGTCAGGCTTCTGCGGTTGACCTCAGCACTCTCAGCATTAAGGCAAGTCAGCATTAGGAACTCATTTCTGGAGAGCACAACTGTATTTGCAGGATTACCTTTTCTAGATGCCTTCAACTCCTTTAATCAGAAAAAAAAAAAAGGAAGGCAAAACATACACACGCAGATCCAGTGAGGTTTTTGTGCTCTGCTTTGACAATTGCTACCAATTTGAAGTGTTGGCACACATATGCTTAGAGAGCATGTGAACGTCAGTGCCTTTTCATGAGATGCTTTGGTCAAGGTTTTGCATACACTGAAGTGTCTATATTTCCCAGAACAGAAGGATTAGTTTCCTGGGCATCCGATTATATGGTTGTGGTTGTTACGGGGATGATGAAGGTAAGCAATTTATGACAATATAAGAAAGGATCCACGTAGTTTATTCCATTTATAGCCTTCTGCATGTGAAGAGTGTGTGCATTTGAGACAGAGCACACAAAATGCAAGTGTGAACTACCAACAAACAGCCACGTTGTGAGTAGAGTTTCTCAGCTGTTCTTGGTGAAAGGACCCTATAAGGTACAATAGCGTTTTACCACTCTTACCAAGGGTAAGAGAGTGACAGAGTCCGGGGTTCATTTTCCAGAGCACAAAAAGAGTGGAAAAAAATGGTTCAACTCAGGCCAGAACAAAAAGATATTGTCTTTTCCTGACTTCCCAGTTAATTTGGGGTGGAAGGGGTGAGTCTTTTTAAAATTCTTCCTCTGCTCTGTCTCCCATCCCATTTTCATCTATTCTGAAGTGAAATAATAGCGCTGCAAACCAAAAAGCCAGAAGCTACATTTTAATGGTGTTAAAAATAAACCATTTTGAAGCAGTTGATATCTTCCTCACATTGTTTTTGTCTATAAGGCTTCAGTGGTGGTTTGCATTCAGAATGAGCAGGGTTTGGGGTCTACCCACAGGGGCATTTCCTAGTAAATCTACTGTCTGGATGAAAAAAAAATATGCCCAGATCTCACTCTCAATGTTTTTTATTTGCTTTTATGAGTTCAGCTAAGAGCTGGGGGACAACAGTCGCTGCACTGGCTCTGCTCAAGCTGAGGGAGAGAAACCAAGGTGAGAATTTTATATAACTTACCCGTGGTCTTACAGCAGATATGCTGCCAGATGATGGCTGGGCAAGGTATATTTAGAAATGCATTAAATAGAGCATTCAACCACCTGGGATGGGAGCAGCGGCTCCAAGTGCTGCTTGAAATCGCACACGTGGGCTCACAGGGGCCACCGTCCCCCACAACTCACTTCATGGAGATGAATGGAAAATGGATGGAGATAGTCGGGGTGTCCTTGCTCCTTGTTTGCTCTCCAGACGTCTTCTAGGCGTCTCATCTGACACGATGCTCAGATGGAGTAATGCACGACAGCCTGAACCTCCTCCAGTTTTGACATTGAGGAACTTTCTTTGCAGAATAAAGCCTCCTGTAGGAAATGTTTTCAAGTCGTGAGAGTCGAAAAAGAGATTAAACATAAAAGAAAGATAAACTCCTGCATCTCAGAAATGCGATAACTACGCTCGGCCCATGTCTAATGCAGTGATTCGTGTAAAGCCTCCCCGGAGAGGCGGTGAATATTGCTGCTCTTCCAACCCAACCCTGGAGCCAACAGCTTTGAATATCAGCTTTGTTCCTTGGAAATAAGGACTCGAGAGGGTGATGCTGTAAAGTGGGGATGGTTGGGAAAGATCCCGGAGTCAGGGATGATTCAACACTTAAAAAATTCCCCTTTCTTTCCCTCCTCATCTCTGTTCAAGGCTTCTTGGTTGGAGTGAGATGGTCTGTAAGCTACAGCTTGTGTGCCATTCTCCAGGGCCTTTTTTTACCAGCTTGTTTGCTCTTTTTTAGCATACATTTTGAAGGTTTCTGGATGAGCCTGTGTTTTATTGATCTGCCTGCTCTCAGCTCCTTTTCTCCAGCCCTTCATTAAAGCTGGGATCACACTTTCTGAAGGTCTCCGTCAAGCCTTCTTGCTTGTGGAAACTGTATGATTATGACTAAGGTTGTTGGACTTGAGACCACACGATATTTCCCTTCTAGTTTAGTGTGGAGATGCTCTATTTACCATAGATTTTCTTTTCACACTTGTTTTCCTCTGGCCTTCAGATTGGGGAGGAAAAAGAGGGCTCTTGAATTTTCTTTGTTGGCTTCATTGATTAGTATATTTTGGGTTTCATTTCATTTCTTTAAAAACAAATTTATGAGAGGTGGGATCTTCTGGGTTTTTCCTTTAAAGTGAAAAAGGTCATCTTAATTAACCATCCTTGTTATGGCAAGCAGTGCTAAGGACTGAGTGAAGAATTTGTTCTGTTCCTGCCTGCATGTGGGAGTTTGTACGATAAGGATACTCCGATGCACATAATGCAATCATTGTAATGTCTTCAGACTGTTACATAAACTGAATAACATGTCAGTCTCTTCCTTTGTTCTCTGTTAAATGACATGAACTGAGGTTTGAAAGGGGAAAGTGGAAATGAACTCTTTAAATACTGGACTCCAACAAGAGACATTTGGAAAAAGGTCCATCAAAGTTTTCCCTGCCCTCTAAAAGAAAGTGCTGAGAGTTCCCTAAAACAAATATTCATCAGCTGGAAAAAGCCAGAGCTTCCTTTATGTTTTTAAAACCTTTTTGGGGAAGGTGTCTCATTTGCAAAACACCTGCACTCATTTAGAAAGGAATGAATCAGGATAATAAATAGTACCCCCTTGCTGTTCATTGAACTGGGAACACGTGAATTTTATTTTTTTTTCTCTGCTTCCAACAGTTATAAAATAGACCAAAAGAGGGCTATTTTAGATCAATAATTTTTTTTCCCCCGTCCCTTGATATTCCAGGTCAGCTGGCAAATGGAGAATTATTCTTTGCACAGTTCTAAAAAGCTCCTGTTATCACCCATCTGAGACAGCCACTTGCCCCAGATAAGGGAACCGCTGTCTGAGCGAATGGGTAATAAAGTGAATTGCGTTTGGAACGAGCAGCCGTCAGGTTTGCCCTTGATGGTACCTTCTTCCTCGCAGCATCCCAGTCCTGCGTTTGGATGCTTTGGCTCAGGGATGAGCAGCCCTTGGTCCCTCCCGATTCCCTTTATTCATGTTTTTTCTGCTCGCTTTCAGCCCGAGCCGTTCATGCCGTGCTGCTCCGTGTCAGAAATTCATTAACTAACTTTGCATTTTGATGGTAGATGTGGAAATGCCATCTGCTACCCAACGGCTGTGCTTTCTCATCTGCCCAAATCCTGCCGAACCCCACCAATGTCACTGAGATTGGTTGAGCCGCTACTCGCTTTCCTGTTATTAGCAAATTAAGATACACTTCCCGCTGTTGATTTCCTCATCTAAACACTGTGCTGGGAACAGAAATAACCCTATTACTGGGCCAGGATATAATTTAGCCATAACACTAATCTTTGCTGGTCTGAGACAGGGTGTTATTCTGCATCTGTTGTTATTCTCCATAGCCCTTATTCCTAAAGCTGGGGAAATACATTCCCTTATCAAACAGTTTCATTTAAGTCTAATTAGATAGAGGCCCACAGGTGACTTGGTCTAATATCCTCCCCTCCATCGGCACTACCTTAAGTACCCCAGGATGTGTGCTTGAGGAAGCCTTACTGCAGGAAAAAAGCTCAGCTCCAGCAGAGAAAAAGTCAGTTTATTCATGCATCCTTCTGCGCTAAACGCAGGCCAGGCAGTGATTTCCACGCTGATGGGGAGCATCAGATACCATGAGGAATAGCACTGGAGTCATGATGGGCTTCCCGTCGAGCAAGATATGGCTTGGGGTAATGGTATCAGCATCTGCCTCCTCGTAAAGATCCGAAGTCTTGATCAGTGCCAAGACATGGGGGGAAAAGTGAGAAATTCAGAGCAGGATTTTTGATGGTTTGGGGAGTGATTCGAAGGGTTCTTGTTGCTTTCTTAAGGTGCAAGAGGTTGGTAAGGTGCGAGGGGAGGATTTTCCTAAAGAGTGGGATTTGCTTTGCCATGCTTCAGGGTCACCCAGTGGCTGGAAGTTCTTTTTATAGAGATAAGTTGCTGTATCTCCTCCAAAGGAAGGTCAGCCCTTGGCCGTTGCAGCTTATGGCTGTCTATTTTTTGGATGCCTTGAGGATGTTGTTCATCTAGGTAACAGAAGGGCAACGTGACTTTTAGAGAGGGAAAGCAATGCCCCCAGTATGGTACTGCTCCTTTTTGGCTCTGGAAATAAGTTAAATGAGTATGCTAGGCTTAGGCAACCCACTTTTGGACATCTAACGTTAGCAGAGATGCCGGTGGGAGGAAGGACTCGATGAAATTGGGTGCTAACTACCCCCCAGTCTCTCTTCCCCACTTTTCATGAGCTAGATCATCTTTACCTGCTCGATCCCTGCCCATCACTCTAGTGCTCTCCTGCACCAGGGTATTACCGCAGACAGGTTGCAGAGGATTTGGAAAGGTGAGAGGAGCTGGTAATCAGCTCATTTGCATGCTTTCCCTCCCTAAAATGGATTGAATAATGACTTCACGTGAGTGCAGCACAATTAGCGGGAGCAAAGCTCGCAGGTGCCAGCTGGGAATGTCACCCACATTGCTGGCTGTAGAAAAAGAGGAGGGTTTATCTCCCTCGAATCCCATCTGAAATAACCAGGATTTCAGTCATCTGGCTCCTTGAAGGCTCTGATTTCATCTTGTGGAATCTCATGTATCCTTGAGCAGCCCCCAGCAGGTCACGGGGACCAGAGGGATGTGGTGCTTGGTCCCCATCCAGTTCCCGTGGTTCTTGGCACCAAGGACAGTTGTCCTGTCAATATAATTAGAGAAGGCAGAGAAAGGAAGGGTTTGCTATGAGAAACGACCAAGAATGGGAGTCAGGTTTCTCAAAAACATGTGGCTCCTGTTTTCAATCCGTTGTCACAAAGCCAGGATTTGTAGGTTCAGCACAGACACGTTCGCAGCTTTGATTTGAGTATCTCATTTTCTAGTATTGACCCAGAAGGGGTTCGGGAACTTGGTGAAATCAGTGCTTTTCTGTGAATTGTTTCAGCCTCAAAGAAGCCGCAATTTCCAGCCTTCCCCAGCACATGTAGGGAATCTGAATATTGCTGCTCGAAGGGTTTGAGGTTCTTGAATCCATCTGGATTTTTTAGCAGAAGGGAAAGGGCTGCCCTGAGTGCAGGCAAAGGGACCAGACACAGACCACAGAGGCCATCCCAAGCAGAGGCAGGATTTCTCCTTGGACATACAGCTGAGGTCAAAGCAACCTTTACTCCCTCCAGAACTCAATTAGCAAAAACCCAGAGTAAAATGAAAGGCATGAGAAAAAAACCATGACCCTGCTCGCAGCATTGTGGCATGGGTTATCAGCAGCGTAACTCAGCACAGAGCCATTTTGGTGAGTGCAAGTGTGCCAGTGTGCATCAAGCAGAAGCTGGTCTGCTCTGCCTCCAATGACTTTATTTTTTTTTATTTTTAGCCCAGGCAATGCTCACAAAACCTCCTTGAGGGCTTCAACCGAGCTGTGAATTCTTCGGACACTTACAGCTATTCCCAGTGCTGGAGGCAGCTGCTTTGCCGCTCTGGTGCCCTGCAGCAGTGAGGCGAGAGTTCAACTGCAAAGTACCCTCGGCAGGGAGCCAGGGAGTTAAATCCAAATTCACCCATCCCCCTGGCACCCATCTGCCCAGCAAAGCTGGCAATGGGGCGAGTGTGGCCGCAGGAGCCAAATCACTGCTGATTCCCTGCCAGGCTCCTGCGGGGTGCTTGATGTTGATTGCTCACATGGGCTTCAAATCCCAGTGCTCTCCAAAGGGAGATGCCTCTCAAGGCGCTTTTAAATCCCAAATATTGCTTCAACCTTGTCCTTCCAAGCAAGCACCTCTGTCAGCAAAAGAGCCATCTCCCATCAGCACTCTTGCCTGTTTCGTTGCCGCTCCCAGCTACTGATCCAGGTCTCCTCCGGCGATAATTCTCCGAGGTCGCAGGATCAAGCGAAGCAATTTAGAATAAATTGTGGTCGTTTCAGACTTTTACATTAAACTCTGAACTTTGGGAGCTTCGCTGCACTGAAACTGTTGGCGATGCGCACCCAGGGGGATTTGTATTTATTTATATCCAAAGCTCTCCTTATGGCGCAACCTGTAGAGGCTAAGGACATCAACGGGAAGGAGGGGAGAGTGGGGAAAGTGAGGAATATGTCTTTGGCCTTTCTTTCCTCTTTTAAAACCCAAAGGCAACTCCGAGCTTAATGGCCTCTGCTCGTGCAAGAGACAAGCAGAAGGCCAGAGCACGGTCAAAATTCAGCAAAAAGGCCTTTAAAGGGGCTTTCTGTTTTGCAGGGTCTGTCTCTGAAACTCTTTTCTGGAGTTTGTTCAATATGGCTATAGCAGGAGGCCAGGTCCCTGCTCAGTGCTGCTGCCAATGAATCCCTCTTTGCTGTCCTCGAGCTATAGAGAGGGTGGGATTGTCCTCCAGGGACCCCAATAAGCAGGAGATAGGGGAGAAGACAGGAGCTCAGGTAAATCTCCAAACATCATCTGTATTCAGTTTGCTTTTGCTATTAGGGGGGTAGAGGGGAGGAGGCTGAAAGTATTTAGAAATATTTCATCTTGGCATCTTCTGAAATACATTTTTAATTCTATAAATAATTCTATAAAAATCACAGTTTAGTCACCCTTTTTTTTCCAGTTTGCTGAAATACCTTGCATCAGTCCTAAGTGAATCCCACTCGAAGCTCTGGAAAACTTTAAATATTAATGAAAGAAGGAGTTTATTTTGCACGCCTCTTGCCCAGCTCACCGCTAGAGCCACAGCGTCCCCTCACACATAGTACGGGTGTGTCTGGATTTAAGTGATGATGGAATTAGAGTCCATCTCCGCGACACGTCCATCTGCTGCCGGTTCGGTGACCTACATGAGGTGAAATGAGATGTGCTGGTCTACATCCAACTCCTGAAGCAGACACGTTGCCCCATTGTAAGCATAAAGGAGCATTGCCCAGGCTAAGTGCTGTAAAATCTCATCGTGACAGGCACGAGAGGCTCCTTTTTGGTCCCTACATCATAATTCAATCACGTTTCAGGCTGGGTTTTGCATATGTGAGCCAGAAAACTTACAAAAAATAAAAATAAAAAAATCATACGGGATTTTTATTTCCATTCACCTGAATCCAGATGCTGTTTTATTTTAGGAAAACTCCAAATATTGTGAATTTGGTGATGCTTGTGCATCAATGGCTTACATGCCTACTAGAATTTGCAGACCTACAGATGTGCTTTTCTTTCCTCATATTCCCAACCCATGCCTCTTAGACCAGATGGAAAGTTTACCCTTCCCAATCTAGTGCTATCTCTGCATGTAAATGAAGAAATTTGAGCTTAAAACCTGTCAAGCCAACAACTCCCCCCCAGGATTAAATTGACTTTGAAAGTGTATGCTTCAAAAAATACCCAAACAAACAGAAAAAAATCCCAAAAGGAAAAGAATTAATAACCACAGTGTTTTCTAATATGCGCATTAAACAACTCCTTAAATCTAAATGAAATCTATATTGCATTCATTTTCTATTTTTGAGCTGAGACTGGGCTAGTTTGGCTTCATATTCATCCAAATTTCATGCTTCTCCTTTGAACCTGGCTTATCGGAAATGTTTGCTTTCTTTTTTTCCTCCCAGTTACCTTATGGTGGGTTTTCAAAACTCAAATCAAAGCAACAGCTTACATGACAGGAAAGAAAATGACCGTCCTGTGTCCTTGTCCCCCCACATGTGTTTTTGGGCATGCTCTGCGATGGCCACGATTTGGGTATCTCCCTCAGTGGGGACCCAACCTGCCAAAATCCCACTCTGTTCCATGGACCAGGAGGAGAAATCTTAGTTTTGGGTGTTTTGAAGAATGCTATCGGACAAATACAATCTGTCAGTCACACCACTGCTGGGGATTTATTCCTGTACCTGTGAAATCTGCATCTGTGACAACAGGTTTTGGTGAATTTGGTGTATTTAATCTCCCTTCCACACTGGGCTTGATCATGCATTCCTTAGTGATAAGGTGCCCACACCACTCTTGGATGTGTATTTTTGCCTCTTTCAGTGTAAAAAAAGATGGTTCCTATTGAAAATGGCTTTCATTACCTCCGTAGGCAATGCAGGGGATCTGCACACATCAACCATCCTTCACGTCATCTTCAGGTTGTCAGGGAGGGAATTAGGAAGACATCTCCTGGCCTGTTCGGTTCTTGCTGGGACATCTTTGCCGCCAGCCACCGCTTTGCAGCATTGAGAAAACCAGACCAGGGATGTTTTTCCAGTGGATTTTGCTCCCTTCAGGATGCTGCTATGAAATGCAGCACTTTGTATCAGAGATTTGGAGATGTGGCTCCAAAGGGCACCAAAATTTCATCATTTTCTGCTCTCTAGTGCTATTTATGTTGGTGGGATCCCCATGGCAGCATCACAGGCAGGGGATCTGCCGCAATACCTGAAGGACCTTCAAGACCATCATCAGATTTTGCCTGAAATTTTCCAAACTGGTTCCCAAATTAGGTGGGAAGCCAGCAGGCAGATGGACATCCTGCACACCACCACAACCAGGACTGAGGGAGAAAATCCTGCAAGATGCCTGATGGACCAGAGAAGGAAACCACAGAGGTGACAACTTTTATTTAAATTATCCATGGCTAGTGGGGCTCCAAGCATTGCCTGTGTCCTGAAGACACAATTAGAAACACAAGCCCGAGCAAAGGAGCAGATGGACAGCAGTTGTTTTGCTGTCTGCCTGCACCTGCCAAATGAGCTTTCCTCCCCAAGCCACAGGGGTTTCCAAGTGCTCTTGAAAGCAGAAGGAGTTGGCAAGCTGGCTGCTGCCTCCTTGCACCGCCGACATGATGAAGCTGGATTTTGGGAGCAGTCTTGTGGAAGACCATTGGAGCTGCATTTGTTCATTGGAGGGGCTGGTTGCTGGGGGGGGGGGGAAGGATTTGAGATGTGGGAGAAGAGGTGCCTTGAAGACCTGAACCTAAAAGCCCTCTCACATAACAGCATTGAGGCATGGGGGGCAATTCCCACTGTGGTATTCAAGCCTCATTTCATTTGCACCAGGGAGAATTGGCAGGTCTGAGACTATTCTCCCATGGGCTTAATTTGCTCATCCCCAGAGGCCTTGGCTTCCCCATCTGTAAAAAAACAAGATCCCAAACCATCAAGGGCTATTTCTGCAGACATTTCCATGCAAAGCCTGGCCCCGCTGAAGCCGGTTTTGTTATCAGCTTAAGAAGGCTAAGACTTCAATTCAGCCTTGCAAGAAACTAGAGAAATGTTGTTGGTCTTGTATTTTCCAATCAAATAAGATTTTTTTTCTCATCGAGGAGGCCATTCGCTAGGCCTGAGATAGCCGCCTGGCCTCAGCATGTGGAATTACAGATACTGCCAGCACCTATTAACTGTACAAATCTTCGCATTGATAACTAAGGGAGAGATTTATGTCTTAAAATGAGAAATACTCTCCCCAACAGCAAAATTGATCCCGTAGATCAATCCAAATCAGAGTCTGCTGAGGAAGTAAATAAGGCAATTGGCATTAATTGGTGTCTCTGGCATTTTAGCAGCCTGCCAGGAACACTGGGCCAGAGGGATGGTAGTTCTCCCTTGCCCTTGGGGGGCTCCTGACCAAGGTTGAGCCATTTTGGCAAGTTATAAGGGAATATTTGCGGAGTTTCCTCCATGGCGCGTTCTGGCACCTTCAAGGAAATAAATAAAAAATCTACTTGCAGGGCTAAACGTGCTTTAAAAAACAGCCTCTTGTTTTTGCATACCAATTAGCTAATAAGCCACAAACTGGATTTTCTCAGATTAATTCCCATACACTTCATTTACTTGCTGCTTTTAATCCCGCAGCCTTCTATCCCAGTCAGGTACTGGCAGCCATGGGCAGGATTTCTCTAAATGCCACTGCTCCTGGGGGGGCATTATCATGCCATATCCTTTCTAACACTAAAAAGTCAAGACCTTGTGCATGATCTTCTGGACTTGTAGCCCAACATAATACTCAACTTAGATGTCCACCATGTGTTTTTAAAGGAGTAGCTGCTTTTATTTGAATAGGTGTACCCCAGACCCCATTTCTTGGGGTGCCCCTGGGTAAGCCGTAAAAGCTGGCAGGGAGCTGGGAATGTCTCGTAGTCTGAGCTCTTGTCCCCAAACCATCAAATCACCTAAACTATTCCTGACAGCTGCTTGTCTAAACTATTCTTAGATGGAGAGTCAAAGGCCTCCCTAGGTAAGCATTTGCTCATCAAGGCTGAGACCTTTCCTAATGTACCCTGGAGGAAATTATAAGACATCGCTAAAACTTCGTAGGTGTTTAATCTTCATTATGCAGGAGTCCCAAACTGCTGGATGGGTAACGGTTGGGTCCCAAGATACGGCTTTGCCTTCCCCAGGAGATTTGGGCTGTTCTGCAAAGCCCTGTCTCCCCCAGTCACGTGGCTAGGGTAAAATCTCATCCTCTCAGCTTTTGTTAAGAAGGCAATCCATTTTTAGGTCTAACAGTTGCAGGAAAAAAGGCCTGGAAAGACCTACCTCATTCCTAAAACATCAGAAAGCAAATTAACCCAATCTTGCTATCTTCTGCTTAGTCTTAGGATCACCCAGCACTGGGCACTTCCCAGAAAGAAATAAGGAGCCTGGCCAAGCATCCCTTTGCCGTTCAGGAAGAGAACCCAAATGAATTTGAAAATTCTTGAATTTCCCTCCGTATTTCTCAGTGACCCAGCGGGATGCAGAGAAACCTCTGAGCTCTGGAGCAAATGAGAAGGATTTGCCCTCTCATTTGCCTCTAGCTGGCTGAGTTTGTTCGGTTTTGCAAAACCAAAGCTTATTTGCCATGAAATGAAAAGAAATTGTCTCTTGGGAGACTGGAAGGGCTCCAGAGAAGAGCTGCTGCCATGAGAAAAGCTTTGTAAGCTGACCCATGTGGGATGAGGTTAAGGGAAGACAGCAGGGACAGCCCCAAGCAGGAGATTGCTCATTCCTGCTCCGGGCTGTAGCTATAAATAAAGACCAGGATCTAAGGAAAAAAAAAGGAAGAATGACTTGGTTTATTCTCCTTCGCCCATGAGAGAGGACAGCTTTAAAGAGACACAAGAACAATATAGAAAATAACAAAACTTGTTTCCTAGAAATTAAGGCTGAGTTAAAAGCAGACCTGCCAGCTCAGCCAGATTAGCTGACAGGGGGGTACCACGATCTGCTGGAACTCACTTTTATGCCTGAGCCCTTCATGTCATTTGGGTGTGTGCAAAATAGAGCTAAAAAAATACTTTCTGCCCAAATTTTCTCCTGCCCATTTCCAAGGAAAGCTGCTGGGCTTGAGTACGAAATGCAAAGAAAGACGAGGCTGCAAAGAAAGAATTAGTTGGATCAGAAATGTTATGGCCTGTCTGGGTCCTTGCCAGGTTTTTTCCCTGCCAGCAGTATGTTCCTAGCTTGAGCATTGCCAGAGGGCAGAAAGGGTCGGATACGGCCCCGGCCGCATCAGGCTCCAGCATCTGTAATGAGCCATTGCTGAAGCTGGGGGCAGAGCAGCCTGCTGCCGTCCCAGCATTAGTCGGATGAAATGGGAAGATATTAAGGCAAGTGCTTTTTAGTGCCACATTTTGCTAGATCTCAGGAGCTGACTGCTGCCATGGTGCTTTCCACTCCCTCCCAAATCAGCATGAGAAAAGCATAATGGCTTTCATGGTGAAGACATGTGCTATGAGACTCCACATGCTTACTCTGGTGCTTGGGTTTTAAAGGGATTTCTAAGGAAAGGTCTGAGGGTCTCTATGCAGTCTCAGAGATATGAGTGACTCACAGGACATTCATCCTTCCTATCATGCAAGGATTGTGCCCCCATTGGTTCTCAGCTCTGCCTTTCTCCTGCACTGTATTTCCTGATGGCCCCTATACCTTCCTCCTGCCACAGCCCTGTGATGCTGCTGTACATTTGGCAGCTGCCGAAGACCTTGTCCCGCTGCTGTTGAAGCCATTACAGGTCTTACCAAAGCCTGGCATGGATTGCTAACACCCTTCAGCAACCTTGAAACCCCTTCGGTGACGACAGCATCTGTCACCGCAGATGCCAGTAGGGATGTTCCTGGCGGGGCGCTGGGGACCCGCAGAGGTGGGATGAGCATCGAAGGACGTGGGCATCCCCATCTGCCCCCAGGCCCATCCTTGAAGGTCAGAGAGGAGCACACGTGGAGAGGATCTGAGGGTGTCACCTGGCAAATGCTCTGGTCACCGAGAAGGGCACAGCAAATAGGCAGCAACAAATCTCATCTCCCATCCTCGTTCCTACTTTACAAATGAAGAAAGTGAAAGGAGCAGCCAAAATGATCTTTTTCTTTATCCAAAGTGGCTGACATTTGAGTGTTTTGCTCCAAAAAAGCCCAGCAACCACCCTCGAACCCTGCTCTCCTCATTTAGGGAGCTGCTGCTACGTCTTGTAGGATCTTTGAGTGTGTTGCTTGTAAATTCTTGTACCTTTCTGGGAAAAGGTGCATTTTTCTTTTCTCATGACAAGTTGAAGGTTTTTTTCTCCTACAATAAAAGCTGAAGGTTTCTCGTGTTTTGTTGCATTAACTGGATTATAGGAAAAGGAGAAAGTATGTTTAATGTTCCAGGTAGATGTCCAAGAAAAATCAAAAGAGTCCAGTGAATGGAAACTCAAAAGGCTCAGCTTGCCTCTTTCCCCTGTAAAGCAATCAGGTTCAGCAAAGGTGAAGTAACTTATTTTGCTCCTTTTTTTAAAAACAACTGTCTCGATCCAAGCAAACCAGCCACAAGAATCCTTAATTGTCAGGTGCTGTCAGTAATGAACCCAGCCCCACAGCATGGGTCATTGACTGCGGGGAGAAACCAAATATATCGGGGGAGCTTGCACCCTGTCCCCCTTTCCAGCATAATTCTGCCTGATTTGGTTCGTTTTTAGGGGCAGTGGGTTCATTTAGAGCTGCTGATGAGCCAACACTGGCTTTGCAATCGTTGTCGGTGAGTGCAACCAGCTTGCTAAGAGGCTGGGCATCTTGTTACCAGCCAAAAATAGGGATGCAAGTTGGGAATTAAAGAGCTGGAGCTTCAGCAGTTGGGTCTTAGGCAGGAGGTGGGATGTGGAAGAGAGGTGTTAGGCCAGCCTGGGGAGACATCAGCCCTCTGTAGACATCCAGCGTGAAACATATGGGTTGTGTGCATCGCCCCAGGCCCTGGCTGGCACCTACTTACCACACCGTCTTCTCCTTAAGGAGGAGGCTGTCACACCTGCCTGCTGCCTGGATGTGACATTGCCTGGTTTTTTCCAGCAGGGAATCCTCTCCTAGCTTCTTTCTCACCTCTCCATGTGTTATTTTTTTTTCCCATTCTCCCTGGGGTTTTTAGGAGATAAGTAAGCAGATGTGAGAAGGAAATCAGTACACTCCCTTCTTGATGCATTTCCAAGTGTGGCGTTTCAAGGCTCAGGCACTCTGGGGATCTGCCAGAGGGACCTTCAACCCCATCATTAAACAGTCATTTTGCCTATAGCTCTTTCTAAGTCAAGTGTCCCATAACCTTAGAGGTCAAGCGATGCACAGTGGTTTGCATATGACTCAAGTTTAAAGCTTTGTGCTACTATGGGATTATGGGGCCAGAAGATTTCTGTCTTCCTGAATTTCCCACTTTGAAATTAAATAAAACATTCTGGATCTGATGAATGCCACGGCCTCTCTATCACTGGCAGATGGACAAACACCATATTGCTGGCATGCAGGCTGCCAGTTGTGTTAGGGATGCCTCAGCAGGCATTTCTCCTCTTCTTCCAATAGCCCCCTCTCTTCCCACATACATTTATAAAGTGAGATGAAAATAGTTTTGTAATGTATTAGACCCCATGAATAATGCACTCGCAAAATGCCTCGGTGCAACCAAGCATGTTTCATCCCATCAATATGATAAATGCAGGTACAGTTGTTTTAATTGTCGAGATCATGTTATAGTGAAAACACATCTCTGCTTAGCCTGGGGGAACATTAATGTTGCCTTGATCTTGACAAACCAGTTCATTCACACACCGCCATTCGGCTGCCTTTAGCTGAAGAGCTGGGAGCAGCGAGCATGAGTTGTGTCCAGCAAAGGATGAAGGCATCTGCAGCTTAGGTCCTTGCTGTTTCAGCCAACAGTCTGCAAAGCAGAAACTAAAATTGAGAGCCGGGCACTGCCGTGTGCCCCAACACATCCATAGGTTTATGAGTGATCCCAAACCTCAGGGAGATGCTCAGAGTTGGTGTAAAATGTAACATTGCATATAGGGTTTGTCTAGAAATATGGTTTAAAGGATGTCTATCATATTCTTCATGCCACCTCCAAGATCACACATACAGTTTGGCTCTCCCCATTCCTGCTGGAGCAACACAGGGGAGCTCACCTCCATCTCTGCCCCCCATCCTGGCTGATATGGTGGGCATCAGCCCTTTGGTTTGGACCCGCAAGATCCCTGCAGGGCAAAGGGCCATGCTGGGTGTATGGCAGGAGCCGTGGCAGCTCTGCTTCTTATGCCACTTTATTTTGGCTTTTTGGTGGCCAAAATGGGGCGCAGGCCAGAGGCAGGAGTAAAATATCTCTGTAATAAACTGAAACATTAGGCTCTTTGAGCTGATGCCAGCTTTTATAACAATTTCCATCTTAAGCCGGCTGAATACATATTTAATGAAATCTTCTATAAAACCTTTAACAGCCCTCAATTCATTTCAAGTGGTAAATGAGTCAGCAGTTTGAAATGATGAGCAGGATTCAGACTCCGCTGCTGTTACTTAAGGAGAAAGAGTGATTCTTTTTAAATGCTTTTTCCTCTAAATAACATTTCTTTTTCTTTTTTTTTTTTCCTTTTTTTCTTGTTGCTGGCATGATGCTGCTCAGTAGAGGTGAGGGCAGGCACAGAGCCACAGTTCCCCCAACACTGGTACCATCCCTCTGGTCCTTGCAGACAGACTTTGCCAGCCCAGACCAATGTATCTGACTGTCCCTTATCCAATCTCTTGGTTGGGTCAGCTCCAAATAGGATTTGTCTCTTCCTGCCTCAGTTTCCCCATTTGCTTAGCACTACCCACCAAGGTGTTTTTGAGAGTTCTGGAAGGAGATCCCAGCTCTCAGTGCAGCCTGAATACCTATAGCATGGGATGTGAAAGCATTTGGGAGGGGGACATTGCATCCACCAAGCGTAGCCCACTTGAGGAGCAATCACCTGCCCTGCTATTCCCATTTTCCCTTGGTATCAGACAGCAAAATCCCCTAAAGAGTTCAAGTCACAAAGAGAAGCAGATACCAGCTGTGTAATCACCACTATATGGTACCTGCTCATTTGAATAATGAAATGGCATCTTTGTTAAAGGCAAGGAGACTTCCAAGTTGTCTTGTTCTGCAGCTCACCTATAAAAGCCAAGCAAGCTTTGCAAAACATTTCAATTCTCTTGATCACTGTAATTACTGGACGGGATCCAGCACTGCTCTCTGGCTCGTGCATGCCAGCAGGTTAGACAGAAGGGGTGTGGGCAAAGCCTTTAAAATAAAGTGAATCATGCTACCTTTTTTTTTTTTGCAGGCCTTTATTTTGCATTATGTTGATTTTTCTCTTATTCCAGCAGCTCACCGCAATGCAAAGCAAGCACCTGCCTGCATGGGGAAGTGCCGGGTCATTTTTGGTTAGGGTGACCTGAGGTTGCAGATATATGTCACCGGCTGTAGCATAACATGGAGCCAGGAATCTTCATAGGGAAAAAGTGCCCTTAAATATTGCTTTTAAGTTTCAGTGAGTGGGTGATGGTGGCACACAGCCTAATGTGGTCCTCTACACCACCGTCAACTGCTGGCTCTGCCACAGGACTGTGTGGCTGGGGTCAACTCACCTAAAGCAATCTGATGGCAGGTTTTCTAGCACCCCCATGGCTACAGCCATTCAGCATTTCCAATTAACTTTTGCATTTAAATGGCCTGCATTCTGCCGGATTCCTATCAGATGCACGACAGGCGGCCGTCCCTTCTAGTTTTATTCTGGCACCACTGGGAACCGTCAGCCCCGGTAGCAGCTTTCTGGGCAGGTTTGTGCAAGGTCTATGGTTGGGGGGGTCTATAGGGAGGTGAAGTGGGAAAATTAAGCATGGCTTGGGGAAGCTGAAGAGAGGAGACAGCTTGGACCCTTGTATCTGTTCAACCTAAGTGCCAGGTGAGGTATGAATCTGTCTGATGGGACAGCATCCCTTGGGTACAGCTCAAGTTTTGAGTGGCCATGGCATGGTATAGCCGGAAAAAAACAGAAAATCCACTTGCTACCCTCAAATGCTTGAAGTATTTTCTTCCAGGTATACCCTGAATGAGCGATATTTCTAGCTGAGATGAGGAGGTATTCCTGTTAATGTGCTAGACCCAGGTGAGATTGCCTCTGAAACCCACAGTACACTTTTAATAACTGCTATTGAAAAAGGCTGAAGTGGCCCTGGAACAGCTGCTAAAAAGAGCAACTTCATTGACCTTGAAAAGGTAGAGCAATCTCAGAAGAGGGAAGGAGAAGAGCAGGGCTCCTTCAGCCTACCTAAGTAAAGACCAAGAGGGGACCTGGCCGCTCTCTATAAATATGTCAGAGAAGAAAACACGAGGGGAGGGAATAATGGCTGAAGTTAAAGGCCATCATTGATCAACAGCTAAATTTAGGCTGGGACACAAAGGAAAGATTCTAACCGGCAAAGCAATTTGGTTCAGAATGAGCCAAAATCCTTCAAACATTAAATTTGATTTGCTGGCGAATGGCATGACTTGAGGCCAGACCTAACCTGGCAGCCGGGCTGGTGGTGGCTGCAGATAGCTCTTGATCAAGGGCAAGCACTGGGAGATGACCAGGAGCCATAGGAGCCTGCAACGTGGGTTGCAAAGTACCCCAAAGAGCAAAACAGGGGAACAACCCAAAATACAATGGGAAATCTCTCCATCCAGATTGCTGTGTTTTTAATAGCTAAATTTTTAGCAGATGTTTTATGAGTGCATGCTGCTAATGAGAGCCAAAGATGCTAAACGCAGGGGCTGTGCTTTAAATTGTTAATCCTGCTCCAAATCCATCAGTGAGGAGCACATCTGCCAAAACCAGTTGACTCCCAGCTGATCCCATCTATCTTTCATGCGACTCCAGTGAAGGCAGCCTCGGTGGCCACGGTGCCAGGATGGGACCTGTCACTTCTTCTCAGCCCGTGGGAGAGCTGGTGAGGAGTTTGTTAAACAAAACCCATCATAAGCTGTTATCTTCTACACACATCACCCAGATTAAATGGCACTTAATGGAATAATGAACCACGGGGAGAAACATACAAGGAAACGTCATTAAATCTTGTTAAAAATGAATAAAATTCTGAATCAATTCCCATTAGTGAATGCACTGATATTTCACATATCTTTAGGAGTTTTATTATGCATTCGTGCATAATCTGATATAATGATGGCTATTTTCCCCCAAACTCCTTTCTTCCTAATAAAAATGAGCAGGATGAAGGACCAACTACTTTATTCTCTCGAGCTTTTTTTTTTTTTTTAAAGCATTATATGAAATATTTAAGCAATGTCTTTTGCTTCTCATGGTCATGCCCTTATTGTGTCAAGTCAAATTAGTTAAGTATACAAATGAGAGTAAACAAAGGTGACAGATAAATGAAACAAATGGTTACCAAAGTGTCAGAGGCCTCCTATGTATGGTCCATCTGTAGGTTCCTCGATGGGCTCCTCATATGTAACCCTGTGAGAAGTTGAGAGGAAGAAGCTCCAAGCTTCGAACAAACAAGTTCCTCAAAGAACCAGATGTGTTTGCCTCCCTCCCCCTTCTTTTCCTCTCTCTCTATCTTGCACACTTTCCACTCTCATTTAAACACTGAGTGTACACTAAGTGGAGCCAAGCAAACAGTGGAAAACAAATTTCCTTGAATATTCATATTTAATAGTATTTGGAAAACACCAGTGTGTAGAAGTTCCTGCAAGGTTTGGGCCTCACGCTAAGAGCTGGAAGAGCACAGCACAGGCACAATATGAGCTTTGAGCATGGTTAGTGTCTCCCAGGCAAGATGCAAAATCTGGATGCGATAAGCCAGCAGAAACCTAGAAGAATTTGGACTGAGATTTCATCGGTGTAAGGACCAGATATACAGGTTTGTGGAGTGCCCAGCACTTTTGCACTGTGAGCTTAACAAAGATCTTTAATTGCCTTAAATCCAAAGTCTACAAGAAGTTTTAATGCATGTTTTTTCCCCCATTTGTAGCCCCAGTTGTGGGACATGGCCATCTTCTGCAAGANAAAAAAAAAAAAAACACCACCACAATAAGTGGATATACGCAGACAGATGGAGGAGCAAAAAAGTAGCAAGGAGGCAATATTGGTCAGCATGTTAAACAGGAGTCAAGGCATGATAGACAGTGAGACACCAGCTGCTTAGCTGTTGTCAGGATTTTAATAATAATAACAGGCTTGTTTTGCATAAACTAGCTGTGTGCATAATTCATAGATGTAATAAGCTGATCATTAGGAGAAGTCTCAGCTCACCTCCTAGCTGCATGTGGTCAGACCGAGGTATTCGGTCTGGATCGTGGCAGAGGAGAGCCATTAAGGAGGCATATGAGAGAGGATAATTTATTCTAATTCGAAAGACAGCTTCAGCTTGA
Source organism: Pandion haliaetus (assembly GCA_013401275.1). Lineage (NCBI taxonomy): Eukaryota > Metazoa > Chordata > Aves > Accipitriformes > Pandionidae > Pandion > Pandion haliaetus. The sequence continues at coordinate 100,660 of VYZV01028314.1, read as the reverse complement.
CCCTTTTGTGTTCACTCACCTTGAACAGAGCCAGTTGAGCTTCACTAGCACAAAGTCTCTCTGAAAACAAACTTTTCCTTCAAATCTTACCCACTGGGAGTGTTTCAAAACCTCTCCTTGATTGCAAAATTCCCAGCTTGCATTGGGCTGGCTAGGTTTTAGCAGACGTGCCCCGTTGCTTTGAATCCAAGCTTGGCTTGGTTTATAACCGGCCGCAGCCCAAATTGCAAATGAAGGGTCCCAGCTTTGCAAAATCCAAGTGCTGCACTTGAAACGGTGTGCAAGGCAGCTGCCATAATTGTTGGTCTATCGGCAGCCGCACTGGGAGAAGCTTCAGAGAGCCAAGGGATCTTTAGCAAAGGCATGACAAGAGCTGAATGTAAATTAGAAATGTTCAGATACAAATTAAACAGCAAGGGTAATTAAGCCCTGGCTCGGCTAACTGAAGTCTTCACTACTTGAAGGTGTTGAATCAAGGCCCTGAGTTTTCCTGAAAGTTGCTTTTATGGGTAGTTTATTAGACTCAGAGCAGCACTCAACAAAGGAAAACCTTTTGGAAGTCAAACTAGAGGATTTTGTTTCCTTCTGGCCTTAAAACTGCGACTTTCTGACTTCTTGGTTGCATATTTATGGTGCAGAAACATCAAAAGGCCACGGCTGGGTCAGCGGGAATTGTGCGACTGTGAATTGTAGATTCCATAATCACATTTTTGACTTGAATTGATCCTCAGACCGTGAAGAAATTTGCAAATATTTTCAAACGAGGAATATGGCGGGGACTTTTTCAGTCTGTTTGCAGGCAATTTGCAAACAGAAAACCCTGGCAACATTGGCTGAATACATAATTAATGCTGTGATTTATGTGCCCGGCTATAATTTCTCCCAGCCTCCCTACTCTATGCTAAATAATTTGGGAAAAGAACTACTTGTTTGCCTCATGCTTTATTTTGCTGGTACTGCTCCCTCTAATCCTGTGGTCTGAGATACCCATGTGTGGAAAGGACATCTTTTTCCAGGGCAAAGAAAAGGGGGAGATGGTTTGCATTGCTGGTGGATATGGGCAGAGAGACCAGCTTGTTCTCCCAGTGACACTTTTAGTGTATTCCCCTTTTCCCCTGCCACAGACAGTGGATAAACTTGCTTAACACCTTTGAGTGGCAGAAGATGCAAAATGATCTTTATGTCGTGTGGATGGAGCAGGTATTTCTAGCAGTGCATGTATATAGCGGTATTTGCATCGCAGAAGAGCTTCCAAGCTCCATTCTCCTCCAGCACTCCAGCATCTCCCTGAAACCCCACAGAAACACTTACATTTAAACCACTAAATCCCCAAACCCCTTTTCTCCTTACCTTTTGGGTTCAGACAGGGAGGTAGGTGCTCAGTAGTGCTCAGGACAGCAGGGAGGAGGCACATTGGGGAAATAAGTACAGAGCTGCCTCTTTCCCAAAATGTTTGGAGGAACCCAACACATGCCTGAAGATCTGAGCAGGACTATTGGTTTTCCAACAAGCCAAAGCTGCCTGCAACATCCCAAGATTATTCTCACAAAGTCTTTGGTCTATCAGAGGCTTTGGAGCTCAGTGTCTGCAATTCTGGCCCATGTCTCCTTCCCTGGGTATGTCCCTGAGAAAATTGAGACCAATCTCATAACACCTGGCTGGAGCTGCTTGAAGAAAAGCGAACTTTTCTGATTTTTCAGCAGAAAAGCCACATTTCTGAAGAAAGGGGAGGAGGGAGAAAGGAGAATAGTCTGTTTTTTCCCCAGCCATTTCTTCCTGGCAGTGCCAGAGTACGATTGATAGAAAGAGATCCAGTCTTGATACTAAGATATCAAGTAACGGAGAGCCTACCACAGATCCTGATAAGACTGGCTAAATACAGTAATGCATATGTATCATTTCTTCTTCTACCTTAAAATGGGGACAATTACAGTTCCTATTTCTTGCAGGGTTGTTGTGAGCCTGAAGTTATTAAGGTCTGTAAAACATCTCAGAGCCATTATTTTGCTTTTCTATCACTGGAAAGCATCCTGCTCTTTATAGCACAGCAAATGGCATTGTCTCCAAAGCATCCCTTGTATTTAGGTGAAAACAGAGATGTCCAGCTACAGAGGGCCAGCACAGGCAAGCCAACGTATGTTGACTGGCGTGTCATGATTTTACATAATACTCCAGAAAACCTTCATTTTGCACAGGCTTTTTCATGAGACAGTCCCAAATGGCTTAATTTCTGGGTTTTCAGAGGCAAAACGGGCTCTTTGCAGCTGCAGACACAGTGGAGTCCTCTCCTGGGAGGTCACCGATGCTATTGGCTTTCAATGGACCATCTGAGGTGGAAAGTCATCTCCAGCTTCATTTTACAGCCTGGGAAACTGCACTGAGGAGACACGTGCTCTCCCATGACGGCTCCATCCCCATCACGGCCCCATCTTTGTTGAACGTGTAACTAAAATAAGCCAATCCAGGGAATATAAATCCCTGTGATGAATCTCAGCCTGTTAATAAAAATCAGCAGGCACACCCAAAATCCTGCATCCCCCCCAAAAAATAAAACTGTCTGATAGCGAAATAAATCCCTGAGGGCGTGTTAGCTGCTCAAAAGTTTGCAGGGGAAATCCTGGGATGATGCGATTTGTCTGTCAAATGAGAGTGAAAAGGAATAAATATCCCGAGAGCAAAAACTATTATCCTTTCAGAAAGTGACACCAGAGCTGTGATTTACTTCATGCGTGGGTGCTGAGCCCCGACAGCTGGGATGGAGGTGAGATAATCCTGAGAAATACCTTTAAAAGAAAAAAAAAATCCCAATAAAGCACTATCTCCGCTTTGGAGCTATCGCTCCGTAATCGTGGGATGCCAGTGATCTTTCAAGAATAATCTTTGCTGCTCCCCAGCAAGAGATATTCATAAAGAGAGAGAAAAGAAGGTGAAACATCCCTAACAACCCCAGGCTGCATCCTCATGATGCTGAGGGATGACCTGCTTGGGTTTTGCTTCAATAGACCTAAAGTGGGTGTTTCAAAGCACAACATTCCTTGGCCAAGCTTCCAAGGGCCTGATGGACATCAGTGACTCTGGAAGCATCGCTTCAGTCCTCTGTGCCTCAGCTTCCCTCTTTGAGAATGCAGAATTTTTTATTTTTTCTTAAACTTTAAAAAAATTGCTCGTTTTTTAGGACTGGTGAACATGGGGGAGTGGAAAGCAGCCATCTGGGTGGCACAGGCAGGGTACAGCAGGGTACAGCTTGGGGCTCAGCCCGTGGCAAACCTCCTCCCTCCCCTGCCCTAGCAGCTCACCATTTATTCGCTGTATGTTTAATTATGCATCGTTTCCTGTTCTCATTAGAGACCTTCAAACAGCCTTGAAAATATCCTCATTCAGGGCTTATTTTGTCCTCGTTAAATTTTTATCTCAGCTAAAGGAGGAAGATAATGGCATTAAACCCTATGCAGAAGCACGTGAATGAGAGACAGGAAAGATCTCAGGAGCCATTGTCTATCGGCCCACCCCAGCCGTGCAAAGGTTTGGCTTTGTAGCAAAACCACGATGGTTTTAAGCCATTTGAAAAGCCAAGGTGCTGCATGAAAACAGCATTTCCAAGCCATGGCCCAGCACCTCTGTTCATGAAAACTCTTGGGGAGGACTTTAAAGGGGAAAGGGAATTTTTCATTGTTTACATTTTTTATTATTCTCATTGCCCTTTGAGCCTTTTTCCCCTCCTGGCTACTCTCTTTTGCTTGCAATCTCTGCATATTTGGGGCTTGAGCGAACCAATTAGTAGTTATGAGTTAGCTTGGGCCATTTGGAGGCTCTTTGCTCGTCTCCTGTGGCCGGCTGGGCTCTGCCATGGGCTTCTCTTCCCCCCTCTCCTCCTCCTCCCCAAATCCTCCCTCCAGAGAGGGGAACCACAATGACTTTGCGATTGATTGGCCTGGAAAACCAAAGGAAAACGTGCTTTCGGGATGCATTTCAACCTCAGTTATATCAAGAAAGTTTCCCTGGTCCCCTCCATTCTTGCCCTGCTCTGTCCCTTCTCCTTGCACCCTTTATCACCTCTGCTCCTTAAAAAAAGAAGATTGAGGCTCCCTATCGCTAAATTCATAACTATTTGCCTGCAATTTCCCCCACGGGAAGGTTATTAGCAGCAACTTAGTGTCTGATGGATGGCTGTGTTGCTGAGGCTCTGTTTTGCATCAAGGCTCCTGAAGATACATCATTTAAATTCACACGGGCAGGCGTGTATTAAATAAATGCTGAGAAAAATACTTATTACAGTGGGGAAATTGGACTGCACCTTTGTACGTATGTGTATTTATAGTGATTTAATAATCAATTATTGCATTGGCAGTCAATATGTGCCTTATTAAATCTTTGCAGGAAGTCGTCTTGAGAACTTTCATTCAAAAGGTGATTTTAATTCTCTTTTGTAATTGTTTTTTTGTTTCTCAGTTGGCCACCCACGAACTGTACCTCCTAGGTACGATGTACCCTAGATGGACTGTGGTGAGGAGGCTTGTGGTTGCGTGTTAATGGAGTCGTGAATTGATTTTATTTTCTGGTCTTTATTCACTTCCCTCCCCCCTCCCCCAAACTTTTTTTTCTCTCGTAAGGGATAATTCATTTCATGATTGCAAATAGATCACTGTAAACTCAGTGTAATGGAGCAGTAATTACCTAAGAAGTGATGGATTTGAGTGGATTTTGTAGGCTAAACGATCTGAGATGTACTGTACGAAGTAGGAGCAACTATTTTGAAGCTGATCAATGAAATGCTGCAAGTTTTCTGCTTATTCCTCTTATAACCAGCTGCCAGCTTAACCTTTAAGGGGGAGTTGAAGCTCCCCAGGTCTCCTTCACAGTGTGTTTTAGTAACGCCTTTGGAAAGAGAGCCATCTGAGAGTGTAACTCAGCAAACATTGCATTTTATATTGCTAGAGTATCTTCAAACCCATCATCTCCAGGACATCATTTAACCCAGTATTTATTAGTTAGGTCATTCTTTCCCAGGCAAGTGAGGGGCATCTCGGCAAGGCAAGGGTCATATCTTGCCCTCACAGATTTGGGCATGGCTTAGGTTGTAAACATGGCACAAAAGTTACTTTTTTGGGAGCAGTTTGCAAACTTTTGGTGTGGTGGAACAGGATTCCTGTGTTATTGCAGGGATGCAGCCATGTAGAGCATCTCTGTGCACTCTGGGGCAGAAGAAAGCAGGCCTGTGACCCCCAAAATTCAGGGATACAGTCAGGCCATCTGGCAAACGATTGCTTTTAGGAGAAGCCACTAGTGGGAGCCGTGGTCCCACACAACCCCCAGCAGACCCTGTCCAAGGCAGAAATGGTCCTGCATCCCTGCAGGCTCTGCCTGAGCTTTCACCTACCTTATGGCTTTGGCGATGCCTTTCCCGTTGCTCCTGGCAGCCCTCTGCTTGCATTCCAAGTTGGACTTCCTGGGAGGAGAAGTGGAGGAGCGTGGGGATGCTGGGTGGATGGAGAGCTCCCATCTGCCCTTCCCACCATGATGGAGATGCCCATGGCATCAATGGGGAGCAGTTTCATAGAATCATAGACCCATAGAATATCTTGAGTTGGAAGGGACCCATCAGGTTCATCAAGTCCAACTGGGGCTCAGTTGGGAAGTTCTTCCTGGCCCCTGGGAAGACAGAATCATTAAGTTTGGAAAAGACCTCTAAGATCATCAAGTCCAGCCGTCAACCTAACACCACCATGGCCACATTCCTATCTGGCCCTGGAATAAGGACAAAGTTTTCTACTCCCACATGGTTGGTTGGGAGATGGAGGGAGATGCAAGACCCAGCCAAGGCTGGGAACAGATCTTGATTCGCTTCTAGGATGGAGACACCTTTCAGGAGCATCCCCGAAAGACTTTATCAAACCATCTCCTTAGCAGTCTTGGTTTAGCAAAACCTATTCTCCTCCTCTGCTCTTCCAGGTAAAATGCATCTTTCCTACTGCTTCTCCTCTTGGAGAACTGTCTCATTGCCTGAAATAACTGCTTTTCATGGGTGCATTTTGGGGATTCATGGCTCACTTACTGCCCAAACACGTCACCTGTCACAACTTAGAGACGCAGCACAAGAAACTTGCTGGGGTAAGGAACAAGAAAGGGTGGCAACACACAGTGCTGACTTCAGGATGCCTCTGCTTCCAGACCAGTGCATCCAAATCACAGCTGAACAAGCAGCTTCACGTTGTTTGTTCAGACCTTACTGACTGGCCTTGAGGAGAAAATGATATCTTATTAGGGACTCTAATAATGTTCCAGATCATCCTCCGTACAGAGCAGATCTGAAGGATTAGCAAAACAAATGAAGTAATGACTTTTCTGTGAAATTAAAATTTTGTAAGATAATCCAAAGAGGAAATAGAAATTTTATTTCAATTATGCATTAAACTTTCTCAGCTCATTTTAGGTCAGGGTTTTAACTGCGGGGGAGATTTATAACAGCATTGTGCCAGAATAGGCTCAAACCCTGCAGCCTGCTCCTGGATCATGCCGTCACACTGATGCACTCCTGTGCACCACCCGGCATGCTCGCAAACATGCACGACAGCCCCTAAACCTGTCCTTTCCCAATTAAAATCCAGGCTGTAAAGCACGAGCATGCTGCATGGGTGAGATATTTTGTTCTATGTAATAACTGCATGAATAATTGAAATTCCTTGCATTGCTCATAGCTGAGGACTCTTAAACAGCTAAGCAGTTAACAGATGGACTATCCTTTTCCCTTACTGCATCAGACACCAGACCAGCATTGGGAAGGACTTGGGCTTAAACTGGGACAAGGGTTTATTTCTGATTTGATTTTGAAAGGTTCCACCTTGTGCTTGAACTAGCTGGACTCATGGCAGTGCTGTCAGCCCAATACGGGTTACTGGGGAGAAAACCATCCTGGCAAGTGCATTTTGCATTTTAAACAAGATTTATTTATTTTGTTAAAACAGAATTCAATCAACACCTTCGTTTTTGCCCATAAAGAGGAGAAGGATGCGTCATGCCACAGCAGCCCTGAGGACCTGTAGGTATGAACAGGGCAAGTCTCTACCACCAAGTCCACAAACAGTTTCTTTTCAGAGCTCCCTCATAAAGGCATTGGGATCCTGCTCTAAAATGGGGGTGAAGAGAGTTTCTGGAGCCACCCTGAGGGGACAGTTGTGACAAAGCCACACTTGCTGTCACTGAAAGGTTAATCACCATGAAAGATTTGACCAGGGAGAAACCTTCGGCAGAGATTTTATTCCACATCTTAGTAGCTCTTAGGATCTACTAATGTCCAAGAAGGAAAAAAAAAAAAAAGAAAAGGGTAATTCATTAGCAGCCATAATCTAGTGTGTGTCACATCTGGTTAGGCACCACAGTATGTATCGTATGCCTCAAAAGCAAGGAAATGAGAGGTTAACGCATTTCCTTGGTTTTGTGAGCTGTCTACAGACCACACTCTTATCTTAATTGATACAGCATCAGCCTTTCTCTGCACGCCTCCGACAACAAGCCCAGGTTTTTGTCCTCTCGAGTTATTAAAGAATCCACTCTGGGTGATAGAAATAACAGACGGGCTTGCTGAGGATGTGGTTCTCTTGGTGCAAAGCCCAAAATCTCCTTTTTTCCAGCTTCACAGGGCACAGGAGATATTTAATTCTTCTTTCAGTATTTGAACGCTTTGCTCTTGGGCTCTGGAGCAGAGGGGACGATCCAACCCCATTCCCACCCTGTGTGATGAGAAAAAAACTGCAAAATCAGCCAGTTTCCCATCTCAGATGGGAACATATCCTAGCCATCTGGAAGCAGGTGGCCGTGGGCAGGTAGCATATGAAGCTCACAAAATGTTTCTGTGAAATATCATGGTTACAGCATGTTTTTTTCCAACCCTGGAGAGAAAAAAAAAAAAAAACCACACAACCAGTATCACTGGGACATACCCAATGAGCTGAGGCTCACACCCAGCTGGTCACACAGATACCCGGCTGTGGGAAGAGGAAGAAGAGGGCATGGTACCCTTCATTTGAAGCCTCCATCAGGATATGATGGCAAGGGACCAGTTTTTCCATTGCAGCAGGATACAGCTTTTTGCACCTTAATTTAACATCTAGCTCCTAAAATACCATGTGTAGGTTATGTCCATCTCCTCCACGAGGTACAGCAAAGTCCCTCAGGACAAGTGTTGAGATCATTCCTCACCAAATAATTAAGTTTCCAGCACTTTAGCCGCCAATACCAGCTTTCTCCCAAAGCTCTTCGTGCCTCCAAGACTAAAATAAGTTCCTTCTTTATTTGTATTTATTCTTTAGATATTGCCAGCAGGGTGGCAAGGATTTGGGACCCGAATCTGCTGAAGTGAGGTGGTGTTTATTTTGTTTCTCTGCTTTTCCCCACCGAAGGGCACTTTCTAGCCTGTGGATTGACTGCTATGTCACCTGCACAGCAGCGTAACTGGGTTTGCAGACAAAGGAGACTGACAGCTTGGTAACGATAGCGAAGTAAATAAATAAAAGTTTGGGTCTGTGTGCTGATAATTCTCTTACCAGGGACTCTGATTTAGAGATGGGGGGGGAAAGGGGGGAAAAAAAACAGAAAAAAGATTCTTTTTCAGCAATAAAGCTTGAAAAGCACAGCTGCAAATCCTCGGGGCACAGCCACATTGCCTCTCTGCCACGATAGAAAGAGGAGTCGGAGTCCCAAATTATTTGCAGCTTTGGGAGGACACCTCCTATCCGTGTATGTGGGAGGATGTAAAGGGAATTTCTCTCCAGGCTGACACAGATGAGCATTTGGTGACACCTGGGAGTTGCTGCGTGGCAAACAGCACACGGTGAAGATGCTGAATCAGGAAGGAGGACGGCAGTGCTTCGCTTGTTCAGCATCCAGGTCCCATAGGATCCCGCACAAGCAGCTTTGGGTTTGATGTCCTGGGCCAATGAACTCAGGTAAATCAGAATATATATAGGAATTTAAAAAATACACATAGGATTTAAAAAGAAAAAAAATAGAAGGATTTCCATCAGCCATGATCTGAGCGTAGGACATCCAGCGTGGCAGGACCGGGGGACGAGCCTGTCTCTGATGGGGAACAGCATTAGCAGCGTTTACCGGAACTACATCCCAAAATAGTCTCATTACTCCTCAATATGCTGTGTCAGCACCCGGCAGTGAAAATAGTCCATTCTGATGCCTTCAGACTTCAGCAGGGCCATAATGGGAAACAAATTGCACAAGACTCCCGGGTGATGGAGTGATGGCAATCTGCATTTGTGTTCTCAAGCGAGCCGGGCTTCAGCCAGGAATTCAATAAATACTGGTAGAGTTAATTCTCCAAGAGCCTTTCTTTGGTGCTGGACAAGATTGGCAGCTGTCAATGGAGCTGACAGCTTGCTGTGCTTCATTCCCAGCAGAAATGGAGATGAAGAAGGGGAGCCGATGGCTCTTGCAAGTCTAGGGGAGCGAAAATCGCTGTAAGGGATGGCCAGCCCTGGAGCAGCCCAGGAAAGGAAGGAATTCCCTATGGATTTTTATATGCCAGGAGGTGTACAAGTCTCTTTAATTCTGCCAAAAGGGGGAAAAAAACCCACTAAAACTAAAAAAAACACTACAAATGGTGCACACTTGAGTTATTCCAACAGGCAGCCCTGTGTGCTGACCTGCTTTTCCCCATGTATTTCTTTTTTTGTGTGTGGCATAAACAGAAGTTCAAGCTGTCTGGGAGATGTCAGGAGTGATTCATAGGCTGGCTTCTTGAATCACAAAGGTGTTCTAAGAAGTACTTACATATCTCTACCTACTTTGGTGGATGGTTTTTATTCACCTTACTCTTCCCAAGCCCTTTGCAGTCCTTGTTTCCAAGCTTATTCCTGTTGAAGCCACAAACCCTGCTTTTTAATAAAAGCTGGGACTCCTATATCACTGTGGAATCAAGGGATTTAAGGCAAAAGCCACCAATTTTCACATAACTTAGACCCCAAGAACTGGCAGTGCTTCAGTTCAGGGCTTTTCCCACCCGAAGTTGATTAAAGTGAAAACTGGAGAGCTGGAACTGAGCCATAAGAACCGCTGGTCTGAACTTTTTGCAGGAGTAAAACGGGAAAGTGGCAATGAATTGCTATTATGCACATCATGCAGTCCCTGAAAGTGCTGCTGAGTGGTGTCATACATTCATATAGAGTCAGCCAGGAGTCCATTTTTACATCACTACGGACAGGGAGATGGATATATGGACCATTATATGTTCCCAGCTGGAGAAGAGTGGCTTTAGCTTTATGTCCAGAACACCCTGGCATTGCTGCAAGGCTTTGAGGTGGCTCCTTCTCCTTTTTTTTCTCTCTCATCACCTCTTGCTTTCATGGGATGGTAACAGGCAGCGTACCCACCATTAATTCCTGCCTCCTTGACCATCATCACCTCTCCAGGGATGCGGGGATTTGGGAAAAGAGCCCGAATCCTGCAGCAATGCTCTTAGTGGTCATACACCAACCTCTGCATCTCCAAGTCACTCTGAAAAATATCTATAGCACCAAATCCAGATTTCCTCCTCCCCTTAAGTGCTGTGGCTCTGGGCAAGTTTTGACCTCATGTTTTCTTCTGGAGAGTGGGATTTTGGGGGGTTTTCAGGATGCAGCGAGCAAGATCTTGCCTTATTTTAGCTTAAAAAACACCTTTTCTGGCCATGGCAGCCCCTCGCGCCACAGAGCAATGCTGTCATTTGGGAGTATTTGCACTGAACACAGTGTAACCATTTGCTTTTTACATAAAGGCAAAGGTTTTTCAGAGAAGAAGTATTTAATTTTAATTAGTGCCCAAGATTGCTCTTTCTCATCTTCTGCCTCTGTAATCCTTCCCTTAAATTAAAATGAAATTTTTGTAATTAGAAATTAGAAAAATTATTAGAGATTCACATGAAATAACAGCCTGTATTTGAAGCCCAAGTCACTGCGCTTCCCTTTTAGAAGAATACTGGGATACAGGTGGCTTCCCCCATCCCCTCTGCCTTTCAGTGCCGGGTCTGGACACCTCCCTGCACGTCTGGGTTAAAACACATGATGCTTAATTGAGTTATCTAAACTCTTCTCCCCTTTCCACCGGGGTGGACTTCTCCCGAGGTTTTGAACCGAAACAAATTGCCTCTTTTCCTAGTTAGACCTCCCCAGGGCGAAGCTTTGCAGCAAATTAGGTATTAACATCTGTACAGCTCTGTTATCCACCATGCCAATCACAGCTCCATAATTGCCCACAATGTCTTCCCTGAAGGATGCCTGCTTGTATGTTTAATAAAACAACCAAACCGGGTCTCAAATTTCCTTGCTTGTATGAAAAATTCATTGCTGCAGTTCCCAGTAAGTGTCGATCCATCGTACACCTGCCATCGGCTGCGAGGGGAAATTCTGAGCCCCAGGAGGTGCTGGCAGCGCGACGTTGTTGAGCGGCTCCTCTCCCAGTGCATCTTTAGACACACACATCAGGAATGCAAGGGGGAAACTGAGGCAGGGAAATGAGAAGCAGACAGCAGATTTGGGGTGAAAAACCCAGGGAAAGGAGTTTCCTTAGTTGCAGTATCAGATTGGTGCACACTGACTTCAGGTATTCACCAAGTCCAGAAGTGAGTTTTAACTCACCCCTATGCAGAGGCTGTCACACCAGCTGGGGCTTTCCAAACTCCTCGGCAACTTCAGCACTGCTGGCAAGCGACTGGAAGCTCGTCTGCTAAAATATGCACCCGAAAATGTAGCGTAAATTGTATATTTGATTGTAAAAATTGCAGTTCATGCTGTGTTGCTTAGTGACATAAATCATCTGGCGGTAGGGCAGAATACTAATGCTCGACTTCTGTAAGGAGCTGACACGGAGCAGCCTAGGTAAGGATTTATCTACCAACCAAATGTTGTTCCCAGGAGAGCAGCACAAGCAATTCTGCATAACAAACACATTCCTCGGCTGCGGGATATACTAATGGACGCAAACCAGGGGAAAATATATCCGCCTGCTTCTTCGTGACAAACTCTCTGGAAGAGGCTGGTGCAGAGGAGAGGAGGAGGGCAAGTCTTCCACCTGAGTTTGTGATGCTGATAGAGAAATAAAAGTGCTTGAACGCACACAGACAGAGCAGTGTTGATCTGTCATCATTACTGGCCAAAATCTGAAATGAAGGGGAAGATTCATAGGAAAGTTTTGCTTCGATTTGGTAACATTATGCAGCTTTCTTTCAGAAGTGGGTTTTGCAGGTTGAGCATCACAAGCTCCACTTTTTTGGGGGAAACTGAGGCACGGGAAGATAATGTCCCATAGCAAGCACAGGGTGGCTTTGAATGTCGATGAGCATCCAGGAGGTGATGCACAGAGCTGTATCCCTCCCATTTTTGGGGCTTGGTGATTGCTTATCTGGCTTTACCATCCCTTTCAGCTCTTTAAACCACTTACCTTCAGATGGAATGAAGCCGCCCTGAGTCCCGTGCCGGGCTCTGGCAGCTCCCAAAGGATAGAGAAAACCCTGGGGATGCATCCAGCACTAGGTGCTCCACAAAAAGGCATCGGGCTCTTCAAAATCACCCTCTCCCATCTTTGAAGCTGAGCAGACAGCTGGCAAGTTGGGAGGAGAGACATGTTTAATAGTAATTAGAGATGTTAATAATTGAACAGATGATGAACCAGGGCATGGGGAGATTAAAGCTGAGATTTGCCAAAGGGGTTTAGATGCACGAGCCCAATTAAAAAGAACAAGACTAAATTGAGGCTGAGTTCCCAAATCCCTTAAGCCTTGGCAATAGATAGAGGGAGAAACGAGCTCTGTCCGTTCTCTGCTGTGTCCCAGCGCTGGATCGGGCCCTTTGCAGCTCCCACAGTGGTCATCATGGCATTGATCCATGGGACAAAAGCAATCAGCGGAGCTCAGCAGGACCATACACACGATTGCCTATGATGACTGATGGTCACCTGGGATTGGGGGGATGCTCCAGCTCCCCAGGTGATGCTCGTCTCGGCACGTGCAATTGGCAGAGTTACCTGCTCCTCCTGCCAAGCTGCATCCCTGCGAAGCCTCCCTGGGCACGGCATCTCCGCAGCCCCTTCTTCCCAACAAGCTCTTATCTTCCTGCAGCTGCTTCCTCGGGCGTTGCAAATACCATGATCCCTTTTTTCCCCAAATGCTCCAGAGGGGAAAGTGGGCATTTCATTTCCAAATAAACCCCTTGGATTATTTTTTTTTCCCCTGCTGCTGCCAGCATGGTTGTAATGATAATAATTAATCATAAGCAAAGCTTGCTCTTTTGAACGGGACAATATTAATACTAGTTGGCAAGCTACATCATGCTTTACAGACATTAACTAATTAATCCTCAGAATAACAGAAGGTGTTTTTTAACACCTAAATTGCGATGAGCAAGGCAACATCCCCAGGATAAAACCCTTCCTTCCTACCCAAAAAGAGATGGTTTGGGTTTGGGGGCTGTGGGTGATGCTCAGGAGCTTCCCGGGGGGGGGGGACCAACATCACCTCATGCTGTGGGTTGGACATGCTTAAAATAAAATAAATAAGATCATATAATGCCCAGGTCAAAAAGCAGAGGGGAGCAGGAGGCTTGGAGCCCAATGCTCCTATTTTTGAGGGGGTCCCTTTCCACCACGGATCTGCTCCTTTAATGATTAATAGTTTATTCTACTTTTGCCCCTCCTCCTTCTAATTTACTAACTTGTTCGGTGTTTTTTTTTTTTCTCTCTCAACTAGAACAATGGGAGGGTTTTGAAGCTGGAGATGTAATAACGCCGGAGTCTTCAGTTTCCCTGTTATGATTCCTCATTATAAAGTTATTTCCCAACGATTTGAAATATAAATGATGCCTTTGATGTCTGCGTTTTAAAAATTGCTCTTTTTAATTTTCTCCTTTTAATTTTTTCCCAACAAGCTGCTCTCCACCCCGCCCCAAGCACCAACACCGCTTAACTCAACCCCACTGCTCCAATGCGGCATTGTAAACACGGCTTGGGCAGAATAAATAAAATGCCTCGAATTGCAAGATTTTGCTTTGAACAAATGGGATAATTGGGGCAGCTGGAAAAAAAAAGTAAAGAAAAAAGAAACAGCCTTGAATGTGATTTCTTTTTCTTTTTTTTTTAAAGGAGGGGGAAATAAAGCCCAAGCTTCCCTGCTTTTGAGCTTTTATCAATAAATAAGAGGCAGAAAGCCCATCTGGGTGAGGAGCGCTGTCAGATGTCCCTCCGAGCTGTGTCCCCGCTGTCATCTCCAGTTCCTTTTCCCCTCCAGTTCGCAGCGGTGGGGCGGGACGGGGGGCTGCAATGTGTTAGCAGCAGGGAAGTGCACGCTATAGATAAGCCCCTGCCAATTTTGCTCTAAACTTACTTAATTAAAAGCCGGAGACTCCTGATGCTGGGGTGATGCCAGCTCCTGCTATAATTTCCTATGCCTACAAATATTTTAGCCTTTGCTTGAGCATTGCCCATAGGGCAGCAGGGATGTATAGAAGAAGGTATGTGGGTACATAGGGAAAGCATTTTCCCACCGGCATCCCTGGGCGGACGAGCACCCGGTATCCGATAAAGCTTTTCTTGGCAAAGCCAACCTTTGCAGGCAGGAGGGAGCCCACGAGTGCCAGGCTCTGCCTGCCTGATGCCTGTGATAAAAACCCCGTTGCTGTGAGTTTAATTAAAAATTATTGTTTTGTTTGCATGGCAGGGGCCCACCCCCGTGCAGCTAGATTCGTGGGAGCAGGTTCAGCGGGGTGTGCGTTATCCTTAACGGCGATTAATAGAGCGCAGGAGAGAGGGCGGCAACTTTGGGAGCAAATTGGGAAGAGGAGAGAGGAAAATTGATGCCAGCCCAGGCTGGCAGCATCCCTTGGGATTGCTGGGGAAATGGAAGGTGCTTCCCGAACAGCAGGACCAGACTTCTGCCAAGGCAGATAAGTCAAGGGGAAAGTGCCGCTTTATTATTTTTTTTTATTTCTTCGGTTTAACATTTCCCTCACCTGATCCTTCAGCTGAATTTCCAGAGGTGATGTGTCTCATCAGCACTGAGCATCGCAGGAAAGCAGAGAGATTAATGCCATCCCAGCTGCACAGCCCTGCACTGGGCTTGTCCAAAAGATGCTGGAAGGAAGCATCTCCCTAAAAAAATTAATATCAAGTTGGGGGATTCCTCTACCCTGTAGTATACTCAAAAATCGTGGCCAATTGGGGATTAAAACTGGTATCTGGCCACCACAAGAAGCAGCTCCCAGGGCAGGGAGCAAGCCCAGTTCACCAGCTGGATAAACAGGTTGGCAAAAGAAGGCCTGGGAGCGGAGAATAACCCCTGAAACACTTAAAAACCCATGGAAACTCCCAAATCCAAGGCAATTTGGTCCCGTCTCATGCAAAGCCTGGCACCGTCCTCTCGGCGGTAGGGACTGAGCATCCCTGTGAGGCTGTAAATCCCCGGGAGGTGACAAACATCCTGGATAACTCTCCTGGCATCGTGGCACACAAGTACCTTGAAACAAGCTGCAAATTAAGATGAGAGTAGATGAGATTGGATCTAAAATCTATATTATACTTGTTTTTAACAGGCCCCTAAGCTGGACATATTATTATTTTATAAAAATAGGATATTAAAAAGAGAATCAGGCTCAGATGAAAAATTTAACACTGAGTGCAATTTAAGTTTTCATCTTCTAATGATGTCCGGAGAATGGATGTCTTTATGAAAAGGACAAACCACGAATTAAAGTGATAGTCAGATGATAAAAGCCTTCACTTAAAATATATATTTCTTCTCCATGTTATTAATAACATGCAAGATTAATATTTTAAACCAGATGAATTTTAAAAAATGTCATTTCCAAGCCAGATTGAAAGATTTTGCTGAGATTACAGCATGAGGAGGGAGGACCCCTCCCTATATTCATTGCAAGAGTGCTATGTATATTTTATAGATGTTAAATATAAATATCACTTTCCTCACCCTGACCACATTTTCTTGTGTCTATTTGCACTTTGGAGCCAATGCTAGCCTGGCTACTTCCAAAGAAGGCAGGGATTAGCTCTGGGAAAGCCAAAAAAAGCCCTTTTTGCCAGCAAAAATGCCAGCCATAATGGATGTTACACTTTCAAAGGGCACGGGAGCATCTCAGTGCCGGGTCCTTGTGTGCTGGAGCAGGAGGGAGAAGTCCATAACTCACTGCCAGGCCCAGAATGCATAATTTATCCCTTGCAATTCTCCATCAATTGGTTATTAAAAGTTCCCTCCCTGTGATGGGCTGTATTAAGTATGTACGAGGGAAGACATAAATCTAGTTCCCAAGGTAACTAACTCCCAGTTATGGTCTGTAGGGAAAACTTTGCTTACTTTGCCACAAAAGATTGGTTATTTGGCCCATTTGGGGGTCAAAAATTAGTATTTTGGTGCAAAGCAGAGCAGCATCCCCGTGTATAACCTCTGTGAAGGTCCCCGTGTCCTCGTGGGATCTCCAATGACCATGGGAGTGTAGTTATAATCATATATTAAAAAATAAAGTTGAGGGCTGGATCTGCTGGCATCTAGGGCATCTTTTTGCAGAGTTCAAATAGGCAAAGAATTATTTCCCTTGGCGGCCTGTCGATGAGACACAAAGAGCATCCCAGCATCACTGAGCTAAACAAAATGGAAATAATTAAGAAAAAAAATAATTTCCCGGAGCAAAGCACCCTCAAAGCAGCTGTTCTCTCCCTGCTAAATGCCAAGGATCGGAGCTCAGGGTCTTGTTGTGATAATGACCACGAGCTGATGGAGAAACTCCCCGGGGCAGAAGAAAAGATTTGGGAAAATAAAACTGCGCGTGCTGGAAAATATTCAGCTATGGCAGGCTGCAATGCTGGCGGTAGCTGGGGATGGCTTTATTGAGGTGAAGGTGCCCTGAGCCATGTGGGAAGGAGATAGGGGAGTTAAATTGCCTCGTTCCGATCTCTGGGTGATTGTGTGCCAGCAGTTTGTGTGTTTTTTTCTTCCTGATGCAGATATATGGACATAATCCACCTTTTCTTGTGCAGTAATACTCTTTATCCTGCAAGGTCCAAGTTTGCACGGCGGCTGGTGCTCTCAGATGCATTTTTCAGAGGGTGAAGCAGAGGGAAGAGGTTGAAGCAGTTGCCCTTTATTATCAGCAATAAATAAAAAGTATTAAAAAGTCCATCATAAATAATTAATAAAATTTAAAAGCCCAGAGCAAATGGTCTTGCTATGTCCAAACTCCACTGTTTTCCTGTGGAAAGCTATATCCAACAGCCCCAGGTCTAAAAGCTCTGGGTTTCCCCATCTTTGCCTCCCATGGGGTTTATTCCCTTGCAAGGTTGTGGCATGTTCGTGTCATTTTCAGGCATTTTTGGCCTCCAGCAATTTTATTACCCCCATTTCCTCGTGCTCAGCAGCACACACCCTTGACCTGTGGCTCCACATCTTGTTGCCCTACTTCTCCTTATTGGGCTTCATCTGCAAACTTGGAGAACCTTGTACCATAATAATGGTACCATAATAATGTACCAGTGCCATAATCCCTCTGCAAAAAATAAAGGAGAAAATAAAGAGGCAAAAAGTCAACAAAACTAATAAAATGGGAGTGTTGGTGCACATAGGACCAAATGGTGAATGATGCTCTTTGGAAATACAGGAAGAGGAGTGGCTCTGGACACATAAACATCTAAGTGGCGATGTTTAAATAATTCAGGCAGAGGAATGAATAAAAAGAAAAAGCTTGGCCAAAGATGGGAATGGCTCAGGAGGCATCAGATCCAGGCACGGCCAAAGCACAGGAAGGCTGGACTGGGCTGAACCCAGCAGCTGGGAGGGACTGGGTTGGATCCTGCACACCTCCGCATGCTTTCCTCCACCTTGTAGGGACGCTATCAATAGATGGCACTCCAGATCTGCTCCTTCCTCCTATTGCAAATCCTCTATGGATGGTGGAGAGGTGATGGCTTAACTGGGGGCACCTTTCAGAGCAAAGTGGTGCTCCAATGGCCTCGCAGCCCTCCTTGCGTCACTTGGAAAAGCCGAGCCACATGCTTGAACATATTTTGGATGTCCAGGCACAATGAGGACTCATTTAAAAATAGAATAAAAAATGCTAAAGACTTTACAAGCTCTATTCTGATGTCAGGATAGTCCAACATTCCCATCTCCAGTGTTCCCAGTGCCGGCAAAGGGATCAAAAACCCAGGGAGAGAAGGAGTGCAAAAACCCCCCTAACCACCTCCACCAAATTGCTTTTACTTAACAGTTTAGGTCAGCTTCAAGTAGGTCACAAGGATGTGTGTATCTTCAGAATAAAGTCTTTAATCGGCTGATGGATATGAAAAAATAAATTACAGTGGCAAAATGTAATAAACGTTAAAGCGAAAATGATGAGGGTAATATAACTACATTGATTTAACTAGGATGATATAGAGGAATTGTCTGGTTTATAGGTCTTTAGATGTCTATTAGTGGCTCTGTATTAAGGAATAGGGCTGTTCTCTTGATATACTTAAGAGCTGTCAGTAATTCCTATTTCACAGTCCACTGCTTCAATTCAGAAAGTGCGGTGCAGCCCCAGCGACCCCATCCCGGGCTCGCTGGAGGGTGACTGCCTGCCAAAGGTTTCCTTTTCAAGCCAGCGGCGAGCTAAGCAGCCAGATTATTCAAACCCACGCCGTGGCAAAGAGGAGCTGGCGGTCCCCTCCCTGGGGACTGCAGTGGCATTTGTTTTAATAACTTCTCTGTTATGCCCCCGCTCTTCCTCCGCTGTAGGAACACTCAGCTTGTGTTGGGGGAGAAGACCCCCAAGGCTTCAATCTGCAGGGTCCAAATGATCCTTTTCCCATGGTTAGGGTTATATCTGCATTTTCAGACCTTTAAATGCTTTTTTACATTTACCTCTGTGTGTCTAATTTCACCCGAGGGGTGGGAAATCAGTCCTGCTCTTGCTGCCTTCCTTTTCCTCCTGCTAACGAGCATTTCAGCCCAACTCCCTGGGTGCTGGTGAGGCCAGCCTTAATGAAAATATAGAAATATTTTTTCCAAAGCAGAGATGGAGGCAGGGACTTGGGGGCAAATTCACCCCCCTGGCCCTGCCTGACCCGCTGCCAGCAGGTGGGTCGGTCCTCAGCCAGCTCCGGTGAAGCCTCTGGCTATCCACCAACCTCCAAAGCATGCTTGTAATTTGGAAAGTATGTTGGCAACTGAGAAAAAGAAATCCTCGTTGAATTTCCTGGATGGAAGAGGTAATGCCTAACCACAGCAGCCCAGGACCACAGAGATATTTGATAGGTTTCCCTTTTCCATTTACTCCCTAACACCCACTAAAATGAGGAGCATCCCAGCCCAGCAGCCTACACCATGGCTAAAACCAGAAAATTAAGCTAGCCCAAATAAAAACATCCAATAGCATTCTTCAACATGGAAAAGGACAGATCGGCACAGTTCTCTTCCCAACCTGCTCATCACAGAGAAATAATAACACTCCTTAATTAGACCTGCGGGGTCTATGTCTCTGTTCAGGCGAGGCTGGGATGCAGCTGGCAGCAGTGGCTTTTCCTGAGCTTTTCCTCCCAGGAGAGCTCATGCGGAAGCGGATGAGCACCCCAGTGCCACCGGCCACCTTCTCCGCTCACTGCCCTGCCAAAAAAGATGGTTTTATTGAAACTGAAATTTTCTAGGAGGAAAAAGCAATTTTCCACTGGGAAAAGGCAAAAGGGTGGGAGCACAGCAAGGTTGCAGACACCCAACATAGCCAGGGGAGGAAGAGCAGAGAAGTTTTTTGGAACGTTGCATCCCACGTGAAAGAAGGCAACCAGGTCCAAGTTTTTTGCAAAATAATTGCAAAAAATTTGCAATAATTGCTTTTCCTCCGGGGTTTGTAGCTGTAGATGTCGTGTGGCTCCTACCAGCCTTGGGATGCTCCTACCATCCTCCTGTTGGGATGCATTTCCATGATGCGTAGCATCCTCCTGGGGAGAAAATTGCATGTCATGAGAGAGCGCATTTCAGCTGGATACAAAAGAATTCAACCCTCTGACAATGGAGCAGGAGGGATAGGATGGGTTTGATCCCAAACCTGCCTTTTCCCGCTTTTTAGCAAGAAAGTAACATTTCAAAAAGTATCAGAAACATGATGGAAAGTTGTTTTTCTTGACATTTCATAACATTTTCACCTGCAGCATTTTGGCTGCTTTCTTTTTTTTTTTTTATGGTTTACGACTAAAAGAGGTTTTTATCGAAAATCTGTTTTTCAGGAACAAGAAAATCAATAAAAATATATCAGTTCAAGCCTTTGTTAAAGAACTAGGAAAAGGTCCCCCTGTGCAAAAAAGAAAGCCTAAATGTCTCGTTTGGACTACCCACCGAACTTTTAAATGTCTTGTTGTGCAAGACGAATCCCACACTTAAAGCAGAATTTTTTTGCATAACGGTTTGTAAAAATCCTGGTGCCATCATGAGCAATTCATAAACCAATTCAAAAAAGGCTAAAATCATCAAATAACTGGTTTGCAATGATTTATTTAGCCAATTCCAACCATAACCGAATTCCTGAAGCTTCAATAATCTTTTTAGCACTGTCAGATTGGGCTTTGCGTGTGACAGTTTTATATGTTGCCGTTCCCCTCCCTTCTTTTTTAACATTAAACAAAAAATAGGGATGCGGTGTAATCGATCTGGCATTTTTCTGAGTATCTCCTGCCCTCCAAGTGTCGATGTTTCACCTTTGGGAAGGGTTCCAGTGAGCCGGTAGCGATCTGCAACCCAGTACGTTTATTGGACTCCCTGGGAGCCGTTACAGTGATGTAGAGATGCACTTTGCTTCGGTAAATCCAGCAGTCATTTAAACCCCCTGAGCACATATATATATATAATTTTCACCATCCCTTAATCCAAGCCAGGGTGCTGAAGGACAAAGTTGATTTCTGTATTTTTAATATATTAATCTCAGCTGCTCTTTGCTTTCTCTTCCCATGGATTTTCACCTCTACTTCCTTTTTTTTTTCCCCTTTTTTGCTGGACATATTCCAGAAGATCCAGGATGTGCTTGATATTGCTCCTACCACATCAAACATTAAATGCGCACAGATTTCAGTGAATTGTGAAGGAAAGAGAGAGATGTTTTTATCTCTCTGCTACTTCTCTGAATTGCCTGGAGCCCGGACTTCTCTCTGTCTCAGCCATGTGATGTGGCTGCAGCCCCAAGCCTCTCTTCGAGTCGAGAGTGGAGGCTGGTGTGATGGGTAAAGCATCAGTGCGCACCTCTGGAGATAGGGCCTAGCCTTTGCTCCAGCACAGCTTTTCTGTACAACCTTTAAAAGGGCAGGCAGGGTGGGGGGGCTTGTTTCTCCAAGGAGGTGGAAAGCTCCTGGTGCTTGTATCGCACTACTGGTGTTTGCATCTCACTCCTGACACTTGCATCTTGCTCCTGGTGTGTGCATCTCAACCCTGGTGCTTATATCTCCCTCCTGGTGCTTGCATCTCCCCCCTGCTGCTTGTATCTCCCTCTTGGTGCTTGCGTCTCACTCCTGACACTTGCATCTTGCTCCTGGTGCTTGCACCTCATACTTGATATTTGCATCTCCACCCTGGTTCTTGTATCTCCCCGCTGGTGCTTGCATTTTGCCCCTATCATGGTGGGCACAGCCAGGTTCAGCAGGCAGAGAGCTGCCCCAAGCCCTTGATCCCAGACTCCAACATCCATCAGGTGGACAACACAAGGGGTTTGTGACCTCACCACGGGAAGGGGAATGTAACACGAGATACGCTGGGGTTTGTTCCTCCATTTGACCCTACGACATGCTAGGGCTTCCTCAGCGACCACACACTGAATGGCTGGAAGGGGATTAGGTGGGCCAGGCACTGCGGGGATCCGAACAGGCAGGATCTGTCCCAGCACCCCCAGGGTGAGGGAAGAGGCCAGGAGGGAAGAGAAGCAAAGTCACCCCGCTTCCAGGGGTGGCTGTCAGGTGAAGACCCAAAACTTAAAATAACGATTTTGCTTTACTAAAACAAAAAGTCTCTGCCTGTCAACACATAATATGGATTAAAACCACAGATGGAGAGTGATGCAGCTGAAGGTTTCTGCTCCCCAAGTGCTCTGAATCTTAATGAGGGGGTGGCTTAAGTCACCCCAAAACCCCCCACTCAATGTCCCCCATGTGCACTTGCACCGCGGTTCTCACCTCACTTTGTTTTTCCTTTGTGGCTCTATTGAGTGGGACAATACAACACCTAATATATAATAGCATTTGTTGAGCAGCTACAAGGAGAAAGAGCATTTCTTGAGTGCTATAGGAGCCATACGTTGGTAGCACATATATGTCTCCATAAGGGTTTTTCCAAGATTGCTGCAGGAGAGCAAGCTGAGGAGTTAGGAACAAAAAAAATGGGGGAGAAAAAGAAACTCCCCCAAACCCTTTGGCACCAAAGACCTAGGTGGAACATAATATCTTGAGAACAAAATACATACAGTGTGGAGAGAAATAGCTATGTGTAATGGACAATATATATAGGCAGAAAGAAAATCATCAGCATGAAGCTGTTCTTGTGAAATATTTGTCAACGCTAATGTCGCATTTCTCAACCTGAAAAAATAACCAACCCACCATGAAGTGATGCTTCATGTTCAAAAACTTCTGGTCCAGGCTCCCAGGATGCAAGTGCTGGGATTTCAGGTCGGACACGTGCCAGGGAATCGCTCTCAGCCCTGAGCTGGAAATGGAGCCCGTTTTTCTCTGCTAGCTAAGACAAAAGTCCCCTGCCTCGCTCTGCTTTCTGCCAGTTTACCCGTCACCCCAATTAAAGGGCATCCAGCAGACGAGAAAACCTCCCTGGCGTTAATCACGGCGGTAACAACCTGCAGCCGCCAGAGCAGCGTAATAAGGTCACATCCAGGCAGCAGAGTAACCCACTCCTCCTGTCACCTCTCGTCAGCCCTTTCTCCCCAAATGCCCTTTAATTAAGGGTCGCTAAAGACTTTCACTGCTTGGAAATGATCCCGAGCGCGGGTTTATATCTGCAGCAGAAAGAATGGGCATGGATTTTTGCAGTGAGGAGAAGGAGCGAGGGGCTAAAGATGATGCTCCATTAATGGACATTAATGGACATTAAAATGAAAATAACCCCCCCATCAGCTCCATGTCCTTTCAGCACTGCTTGCGTTTGGATAAATAAAATATCAGGCTCAGCCCTGCAGATGGAGCCAGGAGAGGCAGAGCTACCATCGGGGTCGCTTCCCAGCCCTCCCCTTCCCTGTGTGCTCAGTCATTTCCCAGATGCTGACTAATCCATTTGTTATTAGTTAATAACGAGCGATGCCCATTAATGGTGGGGACTGCGCCTTCCTCTGCTTTGTGTTGTGCCAAACACACTGCCGGCACGCGATGACTAAGGAAGGCTGTAAGGAGGCAGCTCATAGGTCTGCACGGGACAGGGATGCATCTGCCCCCCCTCCTGATTTTAGGGATGTGTCCAGATCTCCTCCTCTCTACATGCACCTTCATGTGTTTTGTCATAGAATCATAGAATCATTTAGGTTGGAAAAGACCTTTAAGATCATCGAGTCCAACCATCAACCATGCCCACTAAACCATGTCATGAAGTGGCTCGTCTACATGCTTTTTGAACACCTCCAGGGATGGTGACTCAACCACTTCCCTGGACAGCCTGTTCCAATGTCTGACAACCTTTTCAGTAAAGAAATTTTTCCTAATATCCAATCTAAACCTCCTCTGACGCAACTTGACGCCATTTCCTCTTGTCCTATCACCAGCCACCCGACAGAAAAGACCATCACCCACCTCACTACAACCTCCTCTCAGGTAGTTGTAGAGAGTGATAAGGTCTCCCCTCAGCCTCCTTTTCTCCAGGCTAAACAATCCCAGTTCCCTCAGCTGCTCCTCATAAGACTTGTGCTCCAGGCCCCTCACCAGCTTCGTTGCCCTTCTCTGGACACGCTCCAGCACCTCAATGTCTTCCTGTAGTGAGGGGCCCAAAACTGAACACAAGACTCGAGGTGTGGCCTCACCAGTGCCGAGTACATGGGGACAATCATTTCCCTGCTCCTGCTGACCAGACTGTGTCATGGTCAAAGCCACTGCAAAGCTGTCATGGAGGTGGCCAAAGCCTTTGGGAAATTGGGATTCCCGCTCTCCATGGCTGAGAACTATTTAGAGCTGTCAAGAGCAGCCTTGTATTGGAAGAGGATGAAATCGTGGTGGTGGCTTCCTACCTCGGTGAAGAGTAGGGAAGCATGACTGACCTCATTAGTGGGTGACGGAGGTGAGGGAATGGATAGGATGGCTCATTATGGGGCATTTTGCCCACTAAGCAGCTGCGTATAATAAAACCTCTGGACACCACAACACTCCTGGGTGGGAAAGGAGATGTGCCGTCTCATGGGACATAACTTTCCTTTCAGGGCTTTTAGACCTAGTGACCAATTCCAACCTGATTTCAAAAGACATATATCAGTATCCAAAATATATTTCATTAAGAAAGGAATGGAGAAGATCCTACAGTGCCTGTGTGGAGAGGAAGGCTGCCTTGCAAGCCCAACCCTACTAGACACTAGAGACTCCCCACCAGAAGGAGGCGCAAGCACCTTGGCCCAGGGGAGTTCTTGGAGGGGCTCAAACCTCCTTAAACAACCATAAACCCAAGTAAATCCAAAATGTGGGGAATCTGTGGGTATCAACACCGGTGAGCGATGACCAGAGGCTCACGTCTGGTTGCTCCCTGAGGTCACATGCTGGGAGAGGCATTTTGGGGCTGATGGCATCTAAGGGGGGCAATACTCACATCCAGAATCTCCACGGGCTCATCAGGCATCAGCAGGAGCCATCTGCCTTAAAGCGGCTGGAAAATTGAGTGAGCTCGACAGAGAGACATGTCTGCAGCTGAACATCTCGGGCCCCTTCTAACTGCCAAGCTGCTAGCGAAACAGATGGCTCCAGGTTAAATGTGAATTGCAAAGCTAAAAAATAAAAATGGTGTTTGTGCCCTTCCCTGCACCTTTATGATATATAAAGATACAGAAAGCGGTTTTATTTCCTTCCAAGAAAAAGTGTTGGGTTGTTGGGTTTTTTTATTGGATTTGAGGTTTTTTTTCCTTGCATTAGGGAAAACAAGGCAGTGAGCTTGCCTGCCGTGAGCTAGGGGAGCTCAGCTGCATTTTGGGGGTGTTTCAGCTCTGGGAAGGGGCAAATCTTAGGAAAAACCTGAAGTTGTAATGCAATTAATTGCATGAAACATGGAAATAATACACACTGGGGACTCCAGGGTCCCTTGCCTATTGCATAGACATGCAAAGTCTTTCAGAAGAGCAAGAGAAAGACGGGAGGATCTAACAAGCTCAAACTGGGACCAGAGCAGGGAAAAGCCGTATGCATCTCGCAGAGAGCTCCGCAAAGTCAGTTTGTAGAGGGGCGGCTGTAAGGGCCCTTTCCTCCTTCAGCCATGGATTATGGTGTAATTAAGGTGGCATGTTAGAATAATTACCTCTCCCAGCCAGGGAGCTTGTCCCTGGCTCTACTTTATTCTCCTGGAGTGGAATTAGCCAGGATCCGTGCAGTGCTGTGTTTTTTTTCAGGCTGGCTTCAAATATGCCAGCAGAGAGGTACAAAACATCCCTTCAGCCCTGCTTTCCCCTTCTTTCTCAGCTTCAGGGGCAGATTTATTCCATGACAGTCATTCAAGACCATATCCCAATGACAGTCCAGTCACTGTCTTTAAATACAGGTGGGACAATTAAACAGAAAAATAAGATCATGGTTGCTATGTACAAGGGGGCATTTAAATATCTTTTGTTAATGTAACGATCACTATTCAGACAGAGACAAAAGAGAGTATACATCTTTTTGGAAAATAAATCTCGCACTGCTTTTTTTTTTTTTTTTTCCCATGTAGCAAGAAAAATATATTATTCATATTGAGACAAGGACCAGCTGAAGGATTTGCAGCTGAGGCTGCGGCTGGAGCAGCAGGAGTTGTGCCTGGCAGGTTTGGAGCGAGGTGCCGGCTGGGAATGCTGCAAGAGAAAATCAGCATCATTGCAAGCAAAGAGGCAAAACCCATCGTGGCTTCACCCAAAGTGGCAATTTCCTCTTCCAATCGGTGAAAGCAAGCATTTTTGTTTGTTTTTTGTCAATTAATTAAACCTCTGGTTTGCCTTTTAAAGAAAAGGAAAAGGTGTTGGGGGGAGAAGCTTCTTAGGAGCTTTTGAAAATATCGCAGCAAAATGTTTTGGCACTTCTGAAACAAAGCCTTTCACTTCAGAGCTACCAGGATGAAACATCTCAGCATTTTTCAAAGGTTTTCTGCTCTTTAATTCTTTTTTAACCTGAAATTATTCATCTCATTAACATAATCCTGAATTCACACTGCTCTGGTCCTCCTCAAACATCATTTCCAGCAGATGCACAAACTGATCAAAAAAACATCTTTGCAGTATATTGAATTAAGTCCATAATTTCACCCATATTCACACCTTATTTCTAAATCCTAATTCTCTGATCAGTAAATACATCTATCAACTGGTGGTGAGCATTGCAGCTCCATGAGAAACCCATCTTGGGTTCTCAAGATGCCCAGGAGAGGTTTCAGGAACCTCGAGGCAGCTTCAAGCCCCAGAACGGATGGGGCTGAGGTGGGAATGCATGCTCCTATACAATGCTATAAATATAAATATGGGTGTGTGGCGCTTCGTTTATTGAGATAAATTCAGAAGATGTTCTGCTGGCTTTATATAACACAAAGGCAATGTGTGTTTACTTCTATCTGTCACTGATATAAATATATATAGGTATGGTCCATCTCAAGCATCCTCATCATTATATATACATTCCTATAAGCTGTGCATCCCTCAAATGTCTTTACGCCCCAGATGAATGTCTATACCCACAGCTGGGTGCATTCCTTCCAAAGTCATATTCGCATCCCTTTGCATTTGGATGTGCCTGTGGAAGGATGAGCCTGGCTCAAGAAACTTGTGGGTCTCCATAAATCTCCATTTCTAGGTGTGTTGAAAGGCAGGTTTGTGCATGCACACACCCAAATCCAGGAGCTTAATAAAATGCTGCAGGCAGGGAGGGTCTGGGGGACATTTCTCTCCTCCTCAGTTGGTCAAAGCCGCTTTGCTGTCAGTATAATTCCCTGGATACCATCAGAAATGCATTGAAGAAGCCCTCCCAGTGCGGGCAAGAGTCTTGCGGTGCAAAAGGAGTGATGCAAACTGGGTGTCACTGGTATAGTGATGGGGCATTTGGAGATGGTACGGGGCAATGCTTAGCCCTGCCTGGCGGTGTGGGAATTGCAGCATGGTAGGCAGGTCACTGGGAGGGGTTTTTGGGGTGTGGGTTTGTGCGCACCCCTCTTCTTTCTTGGCTATTGTGCTGTTAAATAGCATAATGGGTCACCTTGCGCTATTTATGGGTCTCATCTGGGTCCTTGGGGATCACCCTGCCCTAGGTGCTGGCACCCGAGGCATTAGGGGAGAGGGGATGTGACAACTCAGTGCCCATTATGAAATAAGCTTAAGGCATCTCATTAGCTGAAGGGCTGGATTCTCATATACACTCCAGCCTTTCCAGGC
Organism: Pandion haliaetus; assembly: GCA_013401275.1. Taxonomy (NCBI): domain Eukaryota; kingdom Metazoa; phylum Chordata; class Aves; order Accipitriformes; family Pandionidae; genus Pandion; species Pandion haliaetus. The sequence continues at coordinate 73,082 of VYZV01028314.1, read as the reverse complement.
TGCGCAGTGAGGGTTGCAAACACAGCTCCCAGAGCCCTTTTATGTTCAGAGAAGCTCAAGTGTAAATGAGAATCAGGCCCTCCAGTGACATTTCTTTTCTTCCAAAGAGAAAAAATCTCCTTGACTACAGGGAGTGAAGTGGGTCAAGATGGTTTGGGGTTGACTTAAATCTCCTTGACGCCGTGGTGGGCAATGGCTGTCCTTCACTTGAGAGTAGAAATGTTCAAATTCCTTTCTGAGGCAAGGGTAGTTTGCAAACCGAGGCACAGCATACATGGAAGAAAGAAGTTGCTTGCCTCATCACGCTGGTATTAGAGCAAAGGGGTTTTCCCAGTTTCCCTCTGAGCAGAGGTATTCTTCGAGGAGCAGATGAGCAGACGATGGTCAAGGTCAAGGAACTCTTCTGGACTTCACTCAATGAGAAATGACATTGCAAAGACATGCCCAGAAGACAGAGGGTTTCACTGCAACAATCTTCCTGAATTTTGTGCTCCATTGGTCTAAAAGAGGACACAGTGTTTCGAGCGTAGTGAAATAAATCTGGGTGCACTGGTAGCTGCACAGGCTCTGTCTCCTGCCGTCGGGGATGAAAAGGTTTCTAGGAACTGCAGCGGTGAAAAGGAGGTGGACGCATCCGTAGCGTAAATACCTGGGGATGGTATTAAATAGTGAAAAAAAGAGGGGGAGGAAAGAGTGATTTGGCTGATACACACAAAGATGTTCATCTTCTATGGAGTGGGTAATGAGGCTGTACCAAATTAATATCTGGGGCTGCAATGTGTTCAGATGAGGTGACAAGGATGTGTAGATGCCTGGGAATGAGTATTTCAGAGATGAGGCTGTCAAGACTCCCCAGGATCTTCATTAACTACTGGTGAGGTCACTCTGACCCTATTGAGGGTGCCTCAGGTCACTCTGACCACCACAGAGGGTGCCCGTTCCCCTCCCAGCCGTGTCCCCACTGCAGCTCCTGGCACCGGCACAGCCCCTTGGTGACTCCAGACACCTGCTCTGGGGCTGGGGACACCAAAGCAGCCTTTCCCCACCATCCCCGCTCCCGCCACTCTGCACCGACAGAGCAATGGGATGAGACGTGCTTGCTGATTCATTGCCTCTCCTGGTGACATCGAACAACCCTCTTAGGAGCTTCCCTTAGCACTTAATCAGAGAAGAGCTTGTCTGTGGCATCTTAAGGACTTCTCAGGTGAGACACATCCTTCCCTGAATAAAAAAGTGAGCTAACATACAGCTGGAGGAAGGACAAGATTTTTTTTTTGACACGACAACTCTTAACATCTGATTGCAGCCTACTCCCATGATGAATGCACGGAGAGGTGATGCCTGCTTTGGTGCACAGCCTATTTACTATCTTTTCACTGTTGCCATTTCGCTGAAGCCTGAGCAGCCTCCAGCCTCATGGAATGATCCTTGCAAGGTGAGACAGGGTCCTCCTCACTGCAGGGGCTGCGTAGGGAGAAGTTAAGTGGCTCGGCAGGGGTTGCAATGGATCTAACTCTGATTTCCCAACAGAAATCACCCTAATTACTAGCCTAAATCATCACGGAAGAGCTCTGGCCTCCATATTCTTCCTTTACACCAAGGAGAAGGTGCTGGAGGAATCTGAAATTCAGATTCCTCCCTTTTGAATCACATCTGCTGCTATCACTCGCGTTACAGCAACTTGCAGAGCCTGGCGGAACCAGCATCCCATGTGCTGGTTGCTACCCACATCCAGCCCTTCAGTTATTATCATTGCTATTGTTATGGAATAAATCATTCCTTAAGCTTCTCTCTTTCATTGCAAATTGTCCATGAAACACTTGCAATCTCTGCAGAGAGACACCCCGGTTGACAGACTAAATCAGATCAGTAATCAAATCCAGATCCCATCTCCTGCTACCTGGTATGAGTTATTTGTACCAGAAGGTGTTGAAGGAAAAGGCAAGAATCTCTGCAGAAGAAAAAAGAAATGTGTAGGAAAGGTTTCTTCTGCTTAGATCCACACTAGAAAGATCTGGAGCTTTCTCATATAGGTTATTTAGCGAATGATATTTATTCTTTTATTTCTAGATATTTGAGGTCGGTTATGCCTGATGTCTGCAGCAACCAGACCTTGGGTCAAGGAGTTTTACTGGTTACCAACACAAAATAGATAAGGAGCACAGAGAGCAGGGCAGGTAGGGCCAGCAAGGGTGGAGCAGGAAGGCAGCTCCTTAGGTTACTCCTCAACTCGGTCCAAAACTATTTGGAGTCATAATTGTGCAAAACCCATGTTTTAATGGCTTGCAAAACTTGTCCTGAATAAAGTCCTACACCTAGCTGACAGGGTATGGCCCGTATGCCCCATTTGGGAGGTTGGTTGGGGCATCAAGAAGTGAAAATTTGCCCTCAGTTGACAAGAGCCCCACATCTTTTCACTGATTTGGGTTTTCCTCGAGATTTAGGTCCTCTTGCCCATATCTTCTAATAAAAACCTCGGGTTTTCCCTGCCATGGATGAATGGCCCTGGGGAGCAGAGCAGCTCAGGGTCCCTGCACTGCTCCACGCCAGGGTCGGTATCAAGTCACTGTCTCTAGTAACTGGACTCCTTGTAGAGACAGGTGAAGCTGTGGGCTCGAAACTGCACTTGCACCTTCTCCTAGGATTTTTTTTTGGCTCAAAATTTACCCTTGTGGAACAATTAGATGTTTCTGCAGAGGCTGATGATGGGGAGAGGGCAGTGCATGTTGCACCCTTGCAACCCCCCTTTAATTATTCAGTTGCACCAGAAAATGGTGTTTTCTTCATTTACAGGTGAAGATTCAAGGCTTTATTTTGTAAGATTTTTTTTTCTAGTGTATTTTGTCCCATTCCCCTGATTCTTTGCTTGGCAGAGAAGCCAGTGCTGCCTGGGCTAGCAGCCCCAACCTTGTTGCTGCTCCAAAAGGCAGTCAGCTCTAGAGAAAGCAAATGGGAGGATGGATTTTATTTTATACCATTTTAATAAAGCAACAGGGAAAGAGTTGGATGCCTCATGACATATAGGAAAATCCAAACAAGCTTGAAGCTGTCCCTCCACTCTGGCCTTGATTTCACATTTGTTTCTATACAAGACTGAGCACAAAAGCATCAGCAAAGGCTTAGAAAAGCCCTTTTGCCACGAAAAAAAGTGGTTCAAAAGTGGTGGAGAGAGATCAAGCACCTAGTTTCTTCTCGCTGGAGAACCAGAGGTACTCCTGGATGGGTTTGATCCCTGCTCAGAGGAGAGATTTCCACCCTCCGGATCCACGCTGCCTCCCTCCACCTTCCCCACTCCAGCACTTTCCGGGGATTGTGTCTAAATGGGATTTAAACTCCCCCATCCTTATCACAGACTAGTGACAGCTGACCCAAGCCTAAGGCTTTTTCTTCCTCATTCTTGAAAAAACATGTATACATATATATCTCTCTCCTTTTTTCCACCTGCTGTAGCATCAACTTTATCCTCTCCCATTTGCACTTTCTCATTCTTCCAGGTTTTTTGCATTGCTTGGCAAGGGGCATGCGTGTTTTAGAACACTGCAGTGGTGTTACAACCTGGTTAGCAGGAATAAACCTCGCAGGTATCACCTCTGGATTTAGCCCAGGGCTTTGCAGGGTGAGGATTTAGCAGTCCCAGGGTCAGGGCGCAGCCACGGTGAAGTTGTATACGAGTACTTACAGGGGAAACATATTTCTTGCTATATAAGAGATTATATCCGAACAGTGGGACACAGCCTATAAAAGGAAAAACTCTTGACTTGCCCCATGCAGCACTTACCCAGCTGTAAAAGAAATCTCTCTTCTCTTCTCTCCACTGGTAATTAAAATCACCAGCTTCGTGTTTCAAAGCCCATCCTCGGAAAGGCTCAGGCTGTGCCCTGCAAGGGGTCGGGGTGACAGGGGATTTTGGCATGCTCAAACATCAGAGCGATGCTTCATATGCTTATCGTTGCACCCAGGAGAAAGCCCTGGCAGCTTCATCCCTTCTCCAGCCTCTTCCCTTTGCAAAACTCCCACCCGCAGAGAGTGGGTAAGTGTGTTTAAATCCCCTTAATGTGATGAAACTGAGATGCAGAACCTGAATTAGCATTCCCAGTGTTGTTCAGTAGGAGCTTTGGGTTTATTTTGGCCGCATCGTTTCCAGAACGAAACCTTCTCAGTCTATATGGGGGGAAAAGAAAAAGCCTTTTTGGGTTGTCAGAGTGTTCTTTCGAGCAAGAAATGCAGAAACACATATGGATCCCCACGAAGACCAGACTGGGGGCATCTCCTGCTGGGTGCCTCTGCCCTCACCTGCCCAGGCAGCAGCTTCTGAGCTGCCCGAACCGAACAAGCTTAGGCAATCTGCTTTCCAGGGAAAAGCAATTGCAAGGATTTGCTGTGTTTCAGGGTGTACCTCCTCCAAAACGCCAGGTTTAACTGCTTTGGCTCTTGCCATTCCCATCACAGCCGTGACCAGCTATTTCTCAGCAGCGTAATCTCATGGCCAGAGCGCTGGTCTCCTGGCTGGGTGCCTGGGTCCTTCCCTGGGTGGTGGCTTCCCCCCCCCCACCTGCAAATCACTTCCATCCTCTGCCTCACAACATCCCCCCAGCCCCTTCTCAGTTTAGGTAAATACAGATACAGATATAGATGGTATGGATGTGGATGATACAGACATGGACATGGACATGCATGATAAGGATATAGAAATAGGTTTTATGGCTATGCATATATATAGGTATAGCTACAGATTACATGGATATAGATACAGATTATATGGCTATGGGTAAGGATATAAATATAGATTTTATGGATATGCATAGATATATAGGTATAAGTATAGGTATAGATACAGATTATATGGAAATAGATATAGATTATATGGATGTGGATGGGAATGATATGGATGTAGCTACAGATGCAGATACAGATATAGATGATATGGGTATGGATATGGATGATACGGATATGGACATAGATGATAAGAATATAGATACTGATATCAGTCTAGATTAAATGATTATGAATATGAATATGGCTATTGATACAGGTGTTACTGTTATGAATATGAATGTGGACATGGATATGGGTATAGATATAGACAGGATTAGGTGTAAGTATAGGTATAGGTAAAGATAAAGATGAAGATAGATAAAGATAGAGATAAAGATAAAAATGATAAAGATAAAGGTAGAGGATATATCTATAAAGATAATGATATAGATATAGATATAGATATCTAGATATACATATAGATCCATGCACAATACTACGAGAAAAGCAAGTTATTTGGGGGCATTAGCACAGAGTTTGGGCCACTCAGACCCTGCTCAGTGCTACATGGGGAAAAAACATCACCCACAAGCTGAGAGGCAAAGAAGAGGGGGGAAAAGTTGAGCTGTCCCACTTGAAGCTCCTGCAAAAGCCCCTGCTGGGATAAAAAACATTTGTTACATTAATCGGCACTGGAGATAGTGCCAAACAAATGAAAGTTATTAAAGGAAGGGAGACGGATGGAGCTCAAGGCGTCTGTTTGTTTTGCCAGCGCCAAATTCGTTTCCAGAAAAAGCCCTTATCAATTCCCAGGGAATAGTTTGCCCTGTCAGTGCCGAGCGGGTGTTAATGTTCTTTACGGCTCCGTTAGAGCTGGTGCAGTGACACCAATCTAAATAAGGGAGGAAGGAAGGCTTAATCAGCCTGTCACTGACCAGTTATTAACATTTTAGAACAAGGGCATTAAAGGAGAAAATTCTGAGAGGTCAATTTGTACTTCAGGAGAGAAGCCAAAAAGATAAGGAGGAAAAAACTAGGAGGAGAAAAGCGACATCCACCCCAATGCCGGCCATGAGACCAGGGTGGCTTCGCTTGCCATCGGGGTACCCAAAAAATGCGAAAGACCTGAGATTGTGATGGACGGCCATGGGGCCCCACAGAAAGGTGTTTCCCCCGGTGAGGGTGTCCAGCTGAAATCAAGCTTTCCACCCATGTCCTTGGCAGCAGTCCCCCCCCCCTCCCCCTTCACTTGTGGTCTCTGCACCCCAGAGGCGGCGGCAATTCAGCGGGGCCACGTGCAATTGCTCTGCAAAGCCCTGTGGGATGAAAGCTGTGTGCTTAGATATGGTTTATCCCTTCCAACCCCTGATGATAATCCGGGATTAGTCCTTCTAGTATATGATTACGTTTTGCCCACTCTCTTTGAAACGACGCCATTCTGGCCCTTTTCTTCACAGCCTGTCCCACCAACCCTTAGGAAAACTGTTTGCCAGGCTCTGATTAAGCCCTGCTTGCAGCAAAGTCCCACCAGGATCCCAAATGACTTGACGTGTGTCTGCACCGAACCTCCTTCTCTGCTCCTCACCCCGCTGCAGAGCTCAGCACCCTCCAGCCTTAAAACACCTGTCACCTCTAACATCTCCATAGGGACCACACAGGGACCAGGCACAGAAGTGCATATATTCCCATAATAAATAAGCAGCTTTGCCTGCGACAGTGGCTTCTGGCCATTCCTTCCCCAGGCAGCTGGATCTATAGAGAAACATCAGCCAGGCTCCATTCAGGAGGACGATATCAGCTGGGAAGCCGGCACTGCTGTTCCCCATTAGGTTTATTCACTCTATGTGTTGCTGGGTCATTAAAGGAGCTGTGTGATAGCTGTCTGGCTGTTTGCAGGAGCAGCGGAGCAGCAGGAGAGACAGCAGCCGTCCCTCAAATCATTTCTCCAGGGGAAATTAAAAGAGAGAGAAATAAAAAATTAAAAAAATAAAATCTGCAGCGGAGGGGTCAGGAGGATCAACTTTTCTAGAGTTTTGGTTTGTTTTTTTTTAAGAGAGGAGATTTGTTTTGGTTTGTTTTCAAGCTCATTATTCACAGGGAAGCTGACTCTGAGGTGTCTGGACTCTGAAAGGGCTTGGGATGCTTTTTAGGATGGCAGTGCCTCTGGTGGTTAATGTAGGTCCTGCCAAAATAAATAGGGGAAAGGACTCTTGGCTGGGGTTGAGCGCTTTGAGATGTGGCATTTGCCTTCAGCCCCCAGTTCTGTTATATAAGCCATTCTTGCTCGGAACAGACCTTCATCGATGTGATTTGGGGGGGTCCAAAGGGCAAACCGATGCACCCAGAGCCAGGCTGTGAATCACAAATACTCACCATATTCTGGCCTCTGGGATAGCAGCTTCTCCTCCTCATTTACCCTCCTTTCCTGCCTCCCAGATGGGGTACACACAGCTAGGACCCCCCTCAAGTCATGCAGTGAGGTTTTAATCTGTGGCTCATGCCATTTTGCCAGCAGCTATCCCTCCTTTCCCCCACTCTCCTTAACCCAGATGCCCAGAAAAGAAAGGCAAAAAGAAGCAGCAAGTCCCAGGGTGGATTGAGCTACCTTTGCAGACCTGCTGCCAACACTCAGGTAGCTGATGATCCCCAGCCAGCATCCATTACCCCGTGCAGACACAGTAATTATTGCCCAGCCCGTAATAACTGACTCAGCACCACTAATAAATGAAAAAAAGCCCTTACGTACCGGGATGTGCAAAGGAGACCAGTTAATTGTGATGGATTTTCTGCTGTGAAGGTGGCTGCAGCATCCATTCCCTCTGGTCCAGGGCTTGGCTTAGCCCTGATATCCCCAGCTGGGGTTTGGGGACCAAATGAGGATGCTAAGTCCATAGTAATTCATTGGAGAGTAGGAAAAAGTAATGCTGAGCCTCCCGTCCTGGTCCTCGCTTCTCTGATGGCCCCTCTTGCAAGATTTGAATCCATGAAAGATGGTTTTAATACCTGGTGTGCCACAGGGATATTTGTTTGGCGACAGCTTGCGTTAAAGTCAACCAGCCTGAATCCACCCGATAAATAAACTGATGCTGAAAGTTGGGCTTGGCTCAATGCGCATGGGAGGGGAGCAGGGGAGATGGATGGATTCTATTATTGCCATTATGGCAATTATTATTATTAGTATTATTTATTGGGCAAATGGAAGGAAAAGCAATTCTTTCTCCTGGTCCAAAGGCCCAATTGCCAGGGCTGGCTCGCAATGACAGAGCGCCGCGAAGCAGCACAATAACGGCAAATTATAAATCATTGCCTTTTGTTTCCGATTGAACATTAGGAGTCAGGGACTCACCCTCCATTGCCTTCCCATAAATGGGGTGACATGAGGAAGGAAAACAGACACCATCACTGACCCCAAACCCATCAGAGATGGTGGGGCCATGTGTTCCCGTGATGCCCGACTGCCCCCGAACACACGTGGGGCAGAGGAGCTGGGGTTGCTTGCGATGAGCCGACCCAGAGAGCAATGCAAAGTGTTGAATTTGGCTTCCCTTTCCTCATTAGAGCTGATTATACTAATTGACATGTTTGTTTGGGGTTGGATATATTTTGTTGTCCTTTTTTTTCATTGACAGTTTTTTTTTTTTTGGAGCTAGAACAACATGGTTGTTGCCAACCGGTTCTAAGAGCCGGTACTTTCCAGGGGAGATCCTAGACCTACAGGGACTGGCCACCTCCTCCTGCAAATCAGGACCAGGAGCAGCAGAGCCTTTTATACCAAAGGCACCACATCTTTGCACCTTTTCGGCAAGCTACTTCTTTTGCAAAGTACCCCAAGTCTGTTTTAAAAGGATTAGCTGCCTCCTAGAGATTCAGCCATGGCTTTCCATGAGAAAATTTGCCTGCATGCCCCAGTTTCCCCCAAGGAATTTCAAGTCTTGCTCTCAGCCCGCTATTAGATTTGGTTAATCTCTATAAAGCAGAGATGTGGGGATGCTGGAAGGTGGGGACATACAGGATATGGTACCCAGAGCAGCCGGGAGATGCTTCTCCCATCCCTTGGATGCAGGCTCCTCTGGGATGAAGCACCTTAGCCAATGCACAGCTGCCAAGTAGCTCAGGTTTTTCAGCCACTGCAGCAGCGAGACACTGGTGTTCACACACTTTAGTCCCTTAAAACTAAAATAAATGTTCCCCTTGGATTAAACAGGGCCGTGGCTCTGAAGTTCATTTGAAAGCTATCGCCATCAAGAGCGTCGAACTGCCCCCAGCCTGCTGGGGCGCATCGGGGAGAGCCACATTACCTCCTCAATCAGCATTAAATTCCCGATCAGCCTGGCTGATTTTTGAAGATCTCCTATCTAAAGGTCGAGCAAATCATCCACTATGGAGGCAGAGAGAAGGAACAGCAGGGAAGCGGGCGCCAGCACAGCAGGAGCAAGGGATGTTGCTGCTGGCTGTGGACCATCCTGGGCTCTCTGTTTTGGGAACTCGTTCCTGATGCTGCCTGAGCCCAGGGACCGAAAGGAGCAAGCAAAACCCTGAGGTATCTCCAAACCCAACAAATCCAGAGTTTTCTCAAGAAAACAAAATCTCTCTGAAAAGGGGGTGATGCTGAGTCACAGGAACATTGCACTGTCCAGAGCAAAAAGCCTTTGTTAAGTGGAATCTCTTTTCTGTATATCATATATGAAATTTTAGGGGAAATAGGGCTTATTTTCATCCAAAAGCCAAAACCTGAAACCATCCAGTAGAAAAGAAGTGGGAGCACAGCCCTGCATCAGCCAGACTCAGCCCTCCTTTTGCCTTCCTCCTCCTCCTCCTCCCCTGGGAGCATCCTACTTCCAGCCCCACATCCCCTCTCCCTGCATCAGGTACCTGAAAGGCAACCAGACCCCCAATAACCACAGCACACAACAAACCAGCCACCAACCTGTCGCTTTCTTCCCTCATCCCCTCGATCACTGTTAAAAAATCACAGCAATTCATTTCAGCATCCCTGTTTCTACCAGGCAGACATGTGATAACGCGCCTGGCCCGTTAGCAGATTAGTTACGTTGTGCCGCAAGGCACCTGGTGAAATCATCAACGAGGCACTTACAGAATTAGGACCTGGCATTTAATCTCTTTGCTGGTGGCTTGAGTGTTATTAAATTCCCCTGAGTTCAGCAACTTTGTAGCCTGGCTCAGGTTTTTTTTTTTTCTTCGAGGCTCAGAGCAAAGCTCAGAGCTTTATTTGGGGTGGTCAAACCCAGCATTTCTTCCTGTGCTTCATCCATACTCCATCCCTGTGCTCCAAAGGAAGGCCAAGACTGTGCAGCTTCCTTTAGAAACCAGAGAAAAAAACATGGAGCAAGAGCACAGACTAGAAGAATATTAATATTTAATCACAGCAGGCCAGAGGTTGCTGAGGCAATCGCTGTTAAATGTTATTGAAACAAAGCATTCATATTCCCACTGTAGGGGTAGTTTAGAAGAGCTGCCTTTCTCCAGTCTGCACTCATGATTGGTGCCATGAGTAAATCTTCCCATCTGGATTTTTCTCCATGGAGGGGGGGAAGAGATCCCCAATTAAAAGGGCCGTTCAAAGCCTCTTTTTGCAGGAGCCCTTTCCCTCTGCATCAGGGATGGCTTCGAGGACACCTGGAGTTCCAGCAAGAAACTACAAATATGCTGGGGAAAAAGCAACAGCCCCATACCTTGGGGATATATCTTTATATCCCTGGCTGTCACAGTGGGTTAGTACGTACCGGAGTTGTACAGCAGTGGAGCGTGCAGCCCTCTTGCTTTCCTTGGCCACCTCTTGATGAACCAAGAAAGGCTTTCTCCATCCAGCTGTCTGGCCAAATACTCCCTCCACCTTCTCTCTTCACTGTTTCTCTATTCAATAACAGATCATCCTAAAAAAAAAAATTAAATTAATGAAGTGCTCCATGGCTCTGCTGGTGTTTCACTCCTCCACTGATTTTTGGTGGCAGCCTGCCCGTGCTTCCTGAACCTTGGGCCTTAGAAAGCCCTAAGGAGATGTTCTGAAAGGACCTTCAAGCATTGGCATTGTATCTCAAACCCACACTGCTTTAAATCCTGCAAGGGGTTAAGCCTTGGGCAGCAGCTCCTTGCCACCTGGTTTGACATGTCATTAGCAGATTTGATATCTCACTTTTGTCAAAGCAGGATTTCTTCCCTGAGAATTAATTCTAATTTTTTGCCCGCACACAAATCATTAGCCTGGCTCTCCAAATGAAGTGCTAACATTTCCTGTCACCTTCTGCTCCTCACTCCCTGCAATTCCTTAAAGCTGCTGCAATCAAGACCATGAAAAGCTAATCAATTAAGCCCCAATGTATCAAGAGCTCATGAGCCACTGTGAAGAACCCAACACATCATTACCGAGCTTGTGAAATTTCTGCCTAAAGAGCAGATGTGTGGAAAGCAAAAGCATGCTGTGACCCAAGGTCCTTTTTCTTCACCACTACCTTCATCTCAGTGCTGCTGGCTGTGTCATGTCATCTCTGACTTCTCAAGTGCTTCACGACCGGGAGAGGACACTTGTCTTCTCCCTGTTGGCAAAAGGAGATATTAGGTGGAGGCTGGTTCTTCCATTACAGACATGTTGAGAGGCTGGTTAAACCTCAGATGATTTCATCATCCCTATGTGGCTTTTTTTTTTTTTCCTTTTGAAAATCTCTTTGTAGNATTACAGACATGTTGAGAGGCTGGTTAAACCTCAGATGATTTCATCATCCCTATGTGGCTTTTTTTTTTTTTCCCTTTGGAAAATCTCTTTGTAGAGGACTGAAGAGGGTTTTCTTCCCCCTTTTCAACTGAAACCCCCACAATACTACAAAACACACCCCCACACCAAAGAAATCTCTCCTCTAAAAGGCTCTGCTGCAAACTGCCAGCCTCAGCCAACCCTTCCCCTAAAGTTAGACCCAAGCATTTGCATCAAAGCACAAAATACAGAGCTTGCCTGCCCTCAGATTTTAGAACAGAACAGTTGTCTCCATGGAAACCCACACTTTTGATTTTTTTTCCTTTTTTTTCCTTTTTTTTTCTTTTTTTTTCAGATCAGAAACCAGAGCATCAAGGCATGGAGCAATCCAAAGGGTGAGGTCAGAGTGTCCATTTTAGACACCAGCATTGCAGGAGGGATGCACCTCATTTTTCTGGAGCAGAGCTGTTTGCATGAGATATACCTCCATGCTTTCATGAAGCAGAAGACCTCAGTTTGGTTAAAGAAGAGGCTTTTTACATAATATATTGGGTGTGGGCTCCCAGAACATGAATCATGGCTGGGCAGTCTGGTGCATGCCTGAAAACCAGCTCAGTGCCTCCAGACTGGTTCCTTTCAGGCTTTTTGCTCAAATTGCCTTAAAGAGAGGCCAACTTCGCCCCTGAGGGTGGACATCATGAACGTGATGGAGGTGTCTTCATGCCCTGAGAGCCGTTCTTAAGGCAAATCTCCCCATGGACTTGGGCAGATCTGAAACCATCATGCCTACAGGAACGAAGACAAGATTCCACCTTCCCAAATATTTTTAATTTCCAGAGCTAAATAACTTTCCAAAGGGCAGAATTCAAATTTCACCTCCAAATGCTGGAGCAAGGTGCTGACAAATAAGCTGTGGCTGGTCTCACTCAACACCCTCTGATACCAACACCCTTTCTCAAGGTCGTTCATCTCATCCAGCATCTCATGCCTTCCTCAAAGCATTTGGCACTGGCCATCTCTTGGGAACAGGTTACCAGATTTTCCTCTGGTGATGAAAAGTAGGGTGTTAGTAGTAAATACGCTCATGGTCATGCACCTCTTTGGGTGAAAATAGGAGTTATCGCTTCTGCGCACCCTCCAGGTCATTATTAAGGATGCCCCAGCAACTGGCATCTTTTGAGGCTTTATCTGGTGCTCTCAGCCAGTAATTTCCTCCCATAGCACATACGAGATTCTTTCTTCTACTCTCAGGACACTGTTTTTCAGGGATGTCATCTCAGGCACGTATGACTTTAATGTACATACACACACAGCTGGTCTCTAAAGCCCATGTTGTTTTGTAGGATAAAAGCTGCTGGATATTAATACTATTATCAATAGGTTTTGAATATTGCTGGTCTTCCTAATTACACCTGACAACATGCTGAATGACAGAAGTGAAGTTTAAGGTCAACCACGGAAAAAATTAGCAGCATCTTCTGCCTCTTAAGGGGACAGATGGAAACCACAAAATGGGTCTAAAATTTTTGCCAGGCAGCCCAACCTCTCTGCGCTGTGCTTGGACCAGAGCTTCGCGGCTCTGCTCCACCTTGCACAAAATGTTCTGGAGTGAGGCTCCTCATTTCTCTGATTTAAGAAGTTTGCCATGGCCCTTTCCTGGCAAGTAATATTTACAGGTGAAAATGCAGGGTGATATTTAGAGGTAAGTGGTATTTATAAGTACATACGCAGGGAAATGTTTACAGGCAAGATACTCATGGGTAATTATAGATCAATACTTCAAAGCAGAGTAAATAGAGAGGTAAAGGACCTTTGCTGGTATGTTACAAATAAATATTTAGAAATAACAGATGCACATAAGTACATGTAGGCTATATAGAAGAGATAAAGTTTAGAATTTAGATGGAGCCCTTTTATAAGGAGGCAAGGCTGTACCATTAGCAGCACATCCATAACTCAGCAACATAAGAGCATCTGAGCAACACTATCAGATCAGCCCCATGGCCCATCAAACCTGGCGCCAGGTTTCCAAAAGCAGCTCCTAGCAGAGATGTAAGTAAAGAAGTGAAGGCCAGAGAAATTTTTTTTTCTGTTTAAGGAGCCCTGATGCCTCCCCATCCCACTGCCCCTGCACAAAACCTGGGACCAGAGCCGCGTTAATGCCTTTCCAGCTCCCTCCGACTCACCGCTTCCAAATCTCCCTTGCCGATCATGCGGCGGCTCGTGTTTGACAAAGTTCAGCCAAGCAACGAGCAGCCTGGAAGGCCCTGAGATCCCATAGAAATCCCCATCCAATTTATCAAGTCAAAAATTCAGCCGGGTGGGAGCTAACTGGGATGAAGCTCTGATCAAGGCAAGAGATTACGGTGGAGCCAGTTACACAAATCACAGCTCTGACTCAGGGCAGGGAGGGGGGAACGGCAGGGCGAAGGGGAGTTTTTCCAGAGCTGGGCATAGCTGGAGATAAGAGCCTGTTGTTGGTAAATAAAAATGCTGGGGAATCGCATGTCTGATCAGTGTCCGCTCCCGTCAGGCTTGCAGAAGCTGGAAGCATTATTTCCAGGCTTTTCACCGAGAATACTAAGGGCATTTGGAAAGGCAAGAACAAAGCTACAACTTTATTTGAGAGCAAAACAAAAGCAAACAAATGCATACCCAGAAGACCGAGCATTGAAAGAGAGCGATAGACTATTCAGCCACCATCTGAAGCAGCTCTTGGACAGCTCATGACTGTTAAAAAGTTTCCCAAGGAGCAAACGCTTTTGTTTGGTTGGTTGGTTGCAGTGAGAAAACAAAGTGAAAGGATTGCTGGTGCCTTTAGTAGTAAATGAAGACAAATATCCCCTGGCCGTAAAGATTGCCGGAATGGGAAAAACACTAGTCGCATCATTTTGGAAAGTGTCTGAGCAATGCTTTTGGGGTCCTCAGGCTTATTTTCCAAAGATGAGCTCTTGCATCCCAAATCCCAGGGGGACATGACACAAGCTTCAGCTCTCGGCATCGTGGGTTGGGTACTGGCATGCCTCCCCTCAAGATACACCACTTCTTGCTCCAAAGATGCCAAGAGGCTCAGAGATCCCTGATGGTTTCACATCCTCAATGTTTTGGAAAAAAATGCAGTTTCTCACTTAACTTCGGTCTATCTCTGCCTTCAAACTATTTGTTCCCATTCTGCCTTTCTCTGAGGGCTTAAAGAGCCCTTTAGGATCTGGTATTTTCTCCCTGTGAAGCTACTTAGCCATGGTAATCAAGTCACCTTTCTGTCTCCTTTTTAATAAATTAAGCAGATGGAGCACTTTAAAGCATTTTTTTTCCAGCCCTTGAATTATTTTTTGTGGCTCTTTCTCAGCCCTGGCTTTCCATCCATGGTGCTTTACTGGCAGAGTTCAATGAGGGCATGGCCACCACCTCTCCCCATCCCCATTCCCGTGGTGTCCACTCCCCAGGTATCAGGGTCAGAAAGCTGTGATCAGCCTCAGTGAGGTTTTATAGTTTCAAACCTCTTGCCAGTCAGATACTTCAGACAATCCAGCTCATTAAATGAAAAGAAAGACTTTAAATTTACTGCCTCCATCAATGTATAAAGCCCTCGGCTTCCTGACGGCCGCTGCCCAACCAGCATTATAACGTAATAGCCTTTTTCTTTTTTTTAAATGCAAGAGATAATAATTAAAGATTGGATTATGAGCTAGCCCAGCATCACAAAAAAGACACAACTTTATCATATTACACAGCATCAAAATTAATTAGAAGCACGTTAATCTCTAATCTAGGAAAATATTGCAGGATCTCTGGCCTCAATATAACATCCCCCACATGCTGACTGACAGCCTGTCCCTTTGAAAGTCTCCCTGCATCATTCCTGCAAAGAAACCTTTGCAAAACTCTGTGTAATCAATGTTGCTTTGATTAGTAAGAGCTTCCAGACGCTCTGGCAGACAGCTCCCACGATGCCTGCTGCGGATTGCTTTTGTGTGCGCAACTTGGCGCTTTGAGAGAGTTGTTTTAACAGCATGAGTGAGTCAGGTCCCACTCCCGGTCCGCTCACAAATCATCAGTTAAAACGCTTAGGAGCATAGATGAAGGTGCCTAAACTCGCATTGATCACTCAATGCCTTTGGGATTGGGGATGGAGAGAGCTGAGCAGGATGGAAACACAGGTGGAAGAGCCCAGGCCGGATGGATTGGTGGATGCAACTGAGATTTTCGAATGCTTTGTTCCTTTCTGCTTTGCTTAACCAAGCCACAGCAGGGGTGAAGTGGCTTTGACGCAGCACTGATGACACTACCCACTTCCCCCCTTGTTGGTCAGGATTTGGGGACTCTGCTGAAGCTCCAGCCCTTGGGTTTATTTGATTTTCCAGACCCGTCTCTTGGTTGCCACCGTTCCCCCATGGACCACTGAGATGCAGACTCATCCATGAGTGAGAACTGCATCCCCCTGTTATGGGTTTGTGTGGTGCGGTTTTCCTTGGTGGCAGGGGAGGGGGGCTGCAGAGGCGGCCCCTTTAAGAAGTTGCTGGAAGAATTCGCCACCCCAAAATGTCGGATAAAGATAAAGAATTCGCTGCCCCAAAATGTCGGACCCGCGCGCCAAAATGTTGGAGCCGCCTCTAGGCGGGGAGTGACGGTGGTAACGCCTCTGGGAAAACATATTTGAGAAGGGGAACCGGTAGTGTGGGGGGAAACCTGAGAGGAACATCGCTGCCGACACTGGAATCATGGAAGTGGAGGGGGAGGAGGAAGCGCCTGAGGAGGCTGATGGCCCTGCAGCCCATGGGGGTGAACGGTGGAGCGGAGGCTCCCGAAGGTGGCCGTAACCCCATGGTAAAAACCACGCTGAAGCAGTGTGAGATGGGAGAGCAGCCCACGGAAAGGACCCGCGCCAGGGAAGTTCGTGAGGAACTGCAGCCCACGGAAAGGAACCACGTTGGAGCAGTTGGTGAAGGACTGTCTCCTGTGGGAGGGACCCCACGGTGGAGCAGGGAACGAGTGAGGAATCTTCCCCGTGAGGAAAGAAGCGGCAACGACGATGTGTGGCGAGCTGACTCAACCCCCATCCCCTGTTCCCCTGCGCCGCCGGGGGGAGGAGGTAGAAAGCATCAGGTAGTGGAACTGAGCCGGGAAGGCGGGAGGGGTGGGGGGAGGTTGTTCTGATGTTTAGTTTCCCTTCCTAATACCCTTGTGTTTTGTTTTTGTTTTGATTTGTAGTAAATTAAATTGATTTTGTTTCTTCCCCAAGTTGAGCCTGGCTTTTGCCCGTGACCATAAGTGGGGAGTGATCCCTCCCAGTCCTTGTCTCGACCCACAAGCCTGCCTTTGGATTTTCTCCTCATCCCAACGTGGCCAGGGGCGGGGGTGGGGGGTGAGTGAGCGGCTTCGTGGTGCTTTGTTACCGGCTGAGCTGAGCTGAAACCACGACACCCCCAAATCCCAGATGTGGGTCCATGTGCCTCCCCTCTGGGAAAGCTGAGGATGGATACACTGACCGGGAGATGCCTGGGGACCACAGTGCTACCTGTATTTAATTTTGACAGGCAGTTAACGGAGCAGCATGGACATCCTGAAACAAGGCTTGAAGTGTCACAGAGCACAGCAAATCAAGAACAGCATAATCACCACAATTTTAGCAACACCCTTTCTCATTTTTAAAGCAATCCCTTCATTTGAGCAGCCTGGAAAACTTTGCATTGGGCACAGGAGGACTTGGGTTGGGAGGATTTCGACCTCTAAGGAGGAACCTGGCCTCCAGTTGCTCTGAATGAAGCTGTCCAGCTTGCAGTAGCAGTGCCCCAAACTCCCCATGCCTTCAGGCAACATCACCTCTCCCTATTTCAGGCTTCAAGCTTCACTTACAAAGCTGACTTCCCTTTGGGATCATGATCTATAGGGTTCTGCAGGGTCACTGGAATTGGGGACCCACTGACCAGTACCTACATTTCTTGCAATAACTGGAAGAAGCAAGGAAATGGTGGTTGCTCAACACCTTTTATGTAAGAAAGACAAGAAGCTTTGGGGTAATTGGCTTTTCTGACCCCATCCAAATATTTACATTATTCAAGTGAAAAGGGGCTCAAGAGAAAACCAAAGGAACCAGCCTGGGAAGGTACAATGCCTGGATGATGAAATGGGAGATGTTATTCAGCAAAGAGAAGTGCAAGGTAATGCGATGTGGGAAGACTGCTTAAACTATTCATGCACTACAGTGGTTTTTGAATTAATTGTAGCCTGGCAGGAAAACACCCAGGCATCCCGCTGGATAACCTGATGGAAGGATCTGATGTTAGCCAAGCAGCAATTAGGAGGGGAAACAAGTCATTAAGCTGCATTAGGACAGGGATGGAAGGTTTTAATGCCATGATATTGGTCAGCTGGGCAAATTTGGGGGGAGTTGACTCTTTCCCTGTTCATCTTTGGGACAACCTGCCCCAGGACACCTGGGGGGCTGTGGTCCCCATTGTGCTGAGGTGGGATTGCCCATGGTCTGATGCAGACAGGCTCAGTGCCTGCCAAAAAATGAGGATAAATCAGAGGTCCTGCAGGATCATTGCTGCCTTCGAGATAGCTGAGGTTGCTCGGAGCCCAGCTCCAACGCGACACATCAGCTCCTGTAGCTTTATGGAGTCAGTGAGACTCCCTCCACCTCCCTGAGCTGAGAACAGGTACAGGAGATTGAAAAGACTTAAATTTGTGTCTGCAATTTGGGTATCACATTTCTTAAACCACAGGGATCAATTTGTTATATCTTGGGAAGATCAGCGCGGATGTACACACATAAATACATATGAGAATCTACGCATGTATATGGTTCCCCCTCCCTGCTTTAAAATATCCCGTCAGGCTCCTCTTGATCCTAATTGCTGCTACACATTGAGCTTATATCACAGACATAAATATATATTTATAATCTCCAGGACATCCTTCTTGCCAGCTGATAAATTCAAAGATGCATAGATCACCCTTTGGGTGTCACCTACTGTCACTTGACCTTTATGAAAGAATAAAGTGCAGTCCTTTCTTCGCTTCATTTTGCACGTGCTGATGTTACGCCTCTGTAGTATTTGAGCACATGGTAGGTCTTGCCCACAGTTTATATCCTTTGGGGTGTCAGTGAGCGGGTGGGGAGCCCAAGGGTAGCAGGGCTTAGTGGTGAAGCACTGCTGGAAAAGCATTTTGAAGGGTGGAAGAAACATGTGGAGAACGATGCTACTTCTGCGCAGCATACTTGACAGCTCTCTCAAAGAGGATTTGCAGGACTCAAGGTGAGAAAATCCCTCTTGATTTCCTCCAGCATCCCTCTGAGCAGTTATCTGTCCCATCCCTTCCCATGTCATCCCATCCCATCCCAATTCACAGATTCCTTCCTTACTGTCCTGCTTTCTAGAACCCTGATGACCCCTTTATCCTTCAAATGCTGCCCTGGGTGGAGGGGACTGATTTTCAGGAGGAAGAGGACAGCAGATGCTCATCCATCCCCCTCATTTCCTTGGAGCAAAGCAGGAGAGGATAGAAAAACTGGTGCATGAAGCAATGTGGTGTCTGCCACAGCAGAAGGGCAGAAGCTGCAGGTCAAGGTCTCACCCACACAAATAAGCCCAGTTCGTAGCAGGATCCATCCTCCCCTTCTCAGCTGTGTCTTGGAGGAGATCAATAGCAGAGAAACAGGAGGCCAGTTTACCAATACAGTCTGGATGCAAAAGCCAAAGGCGACCTAAATATTGACTGTGATGCTCATGAAGCATTGAGAAACTGCAGCTTTACAGACCCTTGCAACTGCTAAGTCCCAGCCCTCCCTGGTTGGAAAATGCAGTAATTAGGGAGCTGGTGCACTCCAGTTCTGAATTTTGTTCTGTTTAATGAGCCTGTGTGTGCATGTGTGACCGTATTCACATGCCTTTCCCTGTAATTGCTCTTCAATTGCCCCGAACACTGCACCAACGCAGCCTTCAAGGCATGCTGTCTGTCCAGGATGGGCTGGATTCAGTCCGGGTTGAGCTGATGGGCAGCAGTGGAGCAGCAGCAGCAGCTGGATCCAGTTTGGATGGAGACACATTTTGGGTTGTATCTAACTCTTCCGGGTCCCATAGCAACACCTCTCCCTGCATATTTGTTACTAAATCAATATATCAGCTCAAATGGCAAAGCTCAAAAGTCATCTAGCTCCCAAGCAAGCAGCTGTTTGAAGGGATCTAGCTAATTTAAGGCTATTTTAAACTCATAGGTATCCACCCAGTGAGAGGAGAGCTGCAGCCTTTCTCATGCTGTGTCCCTGCTCCATCTCTGCTGTATTTTCTTCCCAACAATGATGGCAAACCAGATCTGGTGTGAATGAGGGTTAGCTCCCTGCAGAGCTTTGCCAGTTTCTGCCAGCTGGTGGTTTGGCCCATGATGGATTTAATAATCTCTTTGGTCCATCGGATTTTATGACTAATTATTATTACAACCCCCCCCCACACACAAGATATAAAATGCAGCTGAATTAGAGTGATTTGATTTGTGACTCTTTTCAATTCACTAAACTTAGTGAACTTTTTTATGGCTCCTCCTTAAAAGACAAACAAATCCCCAGAGGAGGGGGGGAAAGTGTTTAAAACACAAATAAATAGGCGGTCTGTCAAAGATTATGGCTTCAAAAGGGGGCAAAGAGCCATGGGAGCCATCTGCCCAGTGGCCGCCTGCCTTGCCACTAGCCCCCACAACACCTTTGCCAGCAATAAGGGATCTCAGAGAAAAGCTGAGCTTAATTAAAGCCATCCTACCAGCCCCAAATATTGTTTCCACCCCTTGCACAGACGTTTTCTCCATCATTTACTCCTTGCTTCATCCCTGAGTCCATCAGAAAGTGATGTAAAGCTCTTCTCTGCCTAATGTGCATGCAATGGGTGCTGTAGCTGTTTGAGCCTATGCTGGGATAAAAGTGCCCAAGGCAAGAGATGATACCTTGGCTGCTCCAGCAATTTTCTCACCACCCTCTTAAGGTCCATTTGGGGTTTTACAACCACCAAACTGCATATTTTGGAGTAAGGATTGAGTCTCTGAGGGCAGGGAGGGCAGGGGATGGGAGTGCCCAACACATAGATGATGCAGGAGGGTGGTGATGAACAGGTGTTTGCAGGGCTGCTCCCATGGAGGAAAAGCTCTTGTTGGGTTTTGGTGACTTCTCTGGAAAAAACAAAGAAAACAATGAAAAAAATTTACAGTTTGCATCTGTTCAGGAGAGATGGGTTTGTCTTTATTGGCTGAGCTTGTTAAAGATCCTGGTGAGGGGAGAAATCCTGACATGAGTGATTGGAAACTCAGGTGATAGAAGAGCAAAAGGAAAACCTTTTTTTTTTTCCTCTCCCCTGCTGAAGACAGCAGGAATTAGGGAAGGATTGACTTAGAACTATCCATCAGGAAAAGACTTTCCATCAAAAAGTGAGCAAGAAAAATAGCACCTGGGAAAAAGCAAGAAGCCTGCAAGGAGAGCAGCCCTGCTCAGCGCTGCAGACTCTCCTTGGAGGTCAGCAAAGTCTTTTTGGGGAAGGACTCCGTGGCATCGGGGGGGAACCATACTTGCATAGCCGGAGCAGTGCCCTGGGCAAGGCAAGGGGGGAAGGCAATAAGAAATTAAACGTTATAAAAAGAGTTGAAACAGGTGTGTGGGGGGGTGTGAAAGAAAAGAAGGCCCCCTGGAGCATTTTGGGAAGAGAGATATTCTTTAAGTGGAATGAAAGGTGGGGGATGTCAGAGCTGCGCCGGAGGGGGGGCCGGGCTGTGAACAGGGGAGATATATCTCACTCAGTGGCTCTTTGAAGATTTGTCTGGTCGCTAAGAGCTTGGAAAATGATGCTGTTGGCTCTGTGGGTCTGCTTTGGCCCCAGGAACAAGCATCCTGGGGAATTGCAATGGAAATATCCTCATTTTAGCTCAAGGGTGGGGTCCGGCTTCCCCATGGCACAATAGTACAGAGAAAGCCCTAAACAGGGGGGGACCCAACCATCTATTTTTTAAAAATCCTGGCTCAGGTGCCCCGCAAAGGATGGAACTGGAAAGGTTTGCGGTGAGAAAAGCTGCGGCATGGTAGAAACTATTGCAGAGAGCTGACACAGTCCAGTGGGGACGGATTTTTCCTGAGATCCCAGAGGAGACCTTGCAGAATTTGTTGCAAGCCAGGAAAGCATAGAAAAGTTGATGGAGTGAGGCTGAATTTGAAGGCAAGGATATGCCCTGCAAGGACATGCCCTGCAAGGACAATGAGGTTTGTTACCACCCTTTCCATCGCTCTCATGGTTTGTTCTGTGCTTTCTCTGGTTTAATCAGTTCCTGGGACTAATTGGCTTTGCTACCACCCAGCTGCCCAGCAGGGAAGACACTCAGGGGGTCCCCTGGAAGGACACAGCTCAACTGTATCCAGCCCCAACATTTCACTGGGTTTGGGTCCCATCACAATTCTCACAAAACCAGCCATAGCATTTGCATTATGCAAATTTGGCATATGCAGATCAGCCCTTCTGAAAATAATATGCAATCAGGCAATTAACAACTGCCTTGTCTTTAACTCACAGGTAGTCTCAATTCCTGCAACTCTTAATTTTGGATTGCCCAGCTCTGCAACCTTAATAATGTCATTTTAACTCCCTGGTAGCCATTTTAAGATGGATTTTCTCTTTATTTTCCTGCCCCAAGCCCACCGGGTGCCTCTCCCTCTGCTCGCCAGTGGAGGGGAGGATGGCAGAGGGATGTTTTTCTCACAGCAGATACTACAGCCATAAATTTCACTTATATCCAGTAAAACACAAGCATCCAATTAAACCCATAATTCTATAAACCTGCCAGCAATCAACCACACTTTTAAAAATCAAGACCGACAGGTACTTTAAATCAATACATCCAGGTAACAACTTGCAGCTTGTAGGATCTTCTGACACTGCATCTTTTGCAGCTCTGTCACTGAAAGAACAAATATTCCAGGTTGTGGGTTGTTTTTACGGCTTTTTCCCCCTTTGAGCTTCACCAGAGGAGATTCCTGAGTGGTGAGCGATGATCAGGGATTGGGATTGGGGGAAACTGGGAGGAGTTTGGATCTGTTGTAAAAATTCATAGCCAAAGCCTGATACAGTATTGCATCCCGTGTTGTAAGACATCACCATTCCCTGACTTATTTCCCTTGGAGACGCTGGGGGGACTGATGGCTTGGGATAGATTGTTATTATCCAGATTTTTTTCCAGAGGGGAAAAAAAAGAGATTTTAATTTATGACCTGCTTTCCAATAACAGCTAAGGGCTCTGCCAAATTTGGAAACCTTTTCTATCAGGTGAGGTACAGAGTCATTGACAACATGAAGGGACAGGGCAGGTGATTGATGCTAAGGAGCATCATTGCTACTCATCTTCCCACAGGCAGCGCCGGGAAAAGAGGAGTCGCTGGTTTTGTGGCCATTCATCAGGTCACCATAGATAAATTGCTGGCTTTCTTCTCTGTTTTCGGGGAGATTTCACCCCGAAGAAGTCCAACTTGCCGCCTCCGGATGGCGGTGCCTCTTTGGGGCTCTGCAGACCCACGGCTGCTTGTGAGAAGCATGGGAAAATGAAAAAGCAAAAGGTTTTAGTAATATCCAGGCATTTGGGCTGCCACCACCAAATTAATATGGTTCAGAAAACCCAGAAGGTTGAGTAATGCTGCACCAGTGTTCATTTCCCACCCCATCCCAGGTCCCAGCTTTTAGGGAGGAAAATGTCTTGTGGGTGAGACAATGCATCGAGTGCCTCTTTGGCTCTGTCTCTATATGATGCACCTTGAACTTGCTCAAAATAGCTTGGTAATGATGTTTTCACCTTCATTTCCGAGGTTGCCTTGGTGAGACCAGCAGGCAGTGTAATTCCCGTATTCCGCCTGCCTATGGCTACGTTATATTATGTGTCGTTCAGTGTTAAAAGTGGTTGGTTTTGCCAGATAGGAATCATGGAGGTCAGGAAAATGAGTCAGATGGACTTTTACATCTCTCGTGCTCTTGGGAGCTCTGCCTGAGCCAGCTCAAAACCCTGCTGAAGCCACAAACAAGCTTTCCAGCAACACCAGTATATTTGCTGGGAGCTTAAAGGCCATGCGTGCAGCAGCAGGGAAGTATTTTAAGCATATTTAAGAGTGCTTTAAACAGTTTTACTGGGGCTATTGTGTTTGTATCCCTTCACCTGTAAAACCAGGTACTTCCCTCATCAGAGTCCAAATGCGATAAACGTGGCGGTAGCCATAAAAAAATCTTTTAGGCTGACCTGGAATAGCTTTTCTCGACATCAGAAAGTGAATGTTCAGACTTGAAGCTTGCCGGGAGCAACCTGCTTAACCATACAAGGAACCAGCACGTGCTCCAGCCCAATNTTTTCACTTCTTTCCAGCAATAAACCAGAAGCTTGAAATTAATGACCACTTCATGGAGAGAAAATGTAGCCATTGACCTGGGACTGAACTTCAGCCATTCAAGGCAAAGCATTTGCTACTGTTCAAATGTTCATTTTCAGGAGTCGTGGAACAAAACCCTGATCTTCTGAATACAAAATGTTTCTAATGCCATCACACTGTTTCATCTCTCATCCTCCAAAGTTCATTTTGTGCGGAATGTCCAAAATGTTTTCACTAATTTAATACCTAAAGGCAGCCAAAGAAGTCTCTGGTGCAAATTTCCCATGTGGCTACAGCTCCAAACTATTATTAAGTCAGTGGAATAATGATCCAAGTGACACCCAAGTTGAGGATCCCAGGATCTGCATCCCCAAACCCATGATCTCAGCATCTCTCTGGTTATAGAAAAAGCCATTTTCTCTTTTCACGGGTTATCGGCACCTGGTCAAAGGATGAGCCCAGTGCAGAGTACATGGGAACTTACTCTCATATTCAACCCAGGTCCCAGGTGAGCGAGTAGCAGAAACCCACCTCCCATACACCCCTATAAAACACCAAATTCATGATAGGCATCATGAAGAGGATCCATCTCATCTGCTGTGTTTAATTGGCCGCAGATGTGGAATTAAGGGGGAAAAATACAAATCTGTTATTCAAGGAGTCCTGTTTCCTCTTCTGGCTAATAGGATTATTCAAAAATGTTTTAAATCAAAATCCCAAAGCTTGTTGTTTGTTTTTAAATGAGGCTGAGCCTTTCTGGTGCAGCTTTTCTTTGATCTTTCTGGCGATTGTTGACTCCAAGTCAGAGTCCCAAACCTCTTTAGGGGTCATAGACAGCTCTGATACAGATTTTTCAGAAAAAGTAGGGTTTTGGCATAAAAAATCATGGATTTTCAATCTCAGCACCCAGGGCTGTGTGGAAAGCATCTCATGGCCTGGAGAAGCAGTTTTAGAGCAGTGGGTTTTGGTGACAATACTGAGCTGCTCCCATCTGTCCCAGGGGATGCACCTGGGAAAAAGAAGGGATGCTGAAAAATTGGCAGGAGTGCAAAGAAAGGCCCAGAAATAACCCAAGGGCCGGGGAAAATGCCTTACAGTGGGAGACTTAAAGAGCTTCACCTCTTTATCTTATCAAGAAGAAGAATGAGAATGACTTGATTACAGCACACAAGCACCTTCTCAGGAAGAAAACACTGGGCACGGCAAAACCTCTTTAATCCATCAGCCAAAGGCACGACAAGAAGCAAAAGCTGAAAGCAGAAGCCAAATCCATTCAAATTAAAAATTAGGCACTGGCTTTTTTTTTTTTTTTCCATCAGCATGAATGATTAACCATTAAAACAAACCACCAACAAAACAGCGCATGCTGCTCCAGTGCCACAGCGGTCGGTCCAGGCTCGGTGGGGATCAGCAAAGGCAGAATATTGGGGTTTATCGCACTGGATTTGGGGGCGCTGTGCTATGGCAACTGGGACTTGCAACCTCTGCAAAGCAGAAGAGGACTGCAGATATTTCCAAGCCCTGCCCAACTCCTCCACCCTTGGAGCCCTCTGCTAGACGGCAAAGTTTGCCACTTCCCAGCCCCTCGCTCTCATCGCAGCCCGCAGATGCATCTGATCCACACTGCAGATAATGATAGAAAATTACAGTGTAATAAGATAATGGGATTTATTTATAGAATTTGCTTTCCAATCACACCCACATGATATATGTATCCACACACGCACGCACGCACACATGCACACACACACAGCACTTTCTATGTATATATATTAGCATAAGTGGTTGGCTTTGTGGAAGCAAAATGCCACCTGGGGGATGTCGAGATGTTCCCAAGTGGTTCAATACCAGTGAGAAGGGTGCTGGCACATCACAAATAGTCCCATCATCATCATAACAATGACACCATATTTCCATGACACTTTTCTCTCAAAGCACTTGAAAAAAAAGAGAAAAAAAATAAAATAAATGTAAACTGCTACACAAACCCCAGTGTATGCGGAGATGGGAATTGAAATGCAATGACAGACTTAACCAGAGACAAATCCCGTCTCCAATAGAAACAAGCCAAAGGAAATTTAAGGAGGCAGCATGTAATTAGCTGGGGATGGTCAGCACAGCAGGACTTTTAACGAGCTTTCTCCCCGCAGGGCCCTGTTAGGTTTAAGAATACCGAGGTGCAGCAGGTCAGTGGGTCCCCAAATCCCAAACCAGGATGAAGAAGCCCAGCAAGTGCAAATTGAGGGTGATGAAGAACCACAATAACTGAACTGAGGGTGTGGTGCCTGTTCCACCTCTTGCTGGAGTCCCAGTTGGGTTTCCCAGCCCACAGTTGACAATCACAGGGCTGTTAAAGCTTCGTGATTCACAGCCTTGGAAGATTCACCCTCCTGCCATGAGGCCACTGAATTTTATTATTTCTTTCCTAATTCCTTCAGCAATCTGCATCCTGAAATCCAGCTACAGGGTGAGGACAGAAGCTATTAATCAAAAGGTGAATGGGCCAATCACCCCTGCAAAATAATCCTGCGCCCTAATGAAGCATCAGCCATGGACATGGGGACATATGCAGGCAAAATGACAGCAGAGTTGCTGAATCTCTGCATGTTCAGGTTGCTGCTGCTCTGAGCATCCCCACTACACTGCTCACCCAGCCCCCAGCCTGCTGCCAGGGGCCACCGACAACCAGGGGCCACCTGGTACCACCTTTTTGGGTGAAACACCAACTTTTTTTGGAGAAAAGACATTTTCAGCACCTGCGGACTTGCATTTTTCCTGTACGCTTCACTAAGACTTCTATGTACCACACCAGTATTATACCTGCCCATCAGTGGTGTCTGATTAACCAGGGGCAGGCACAGGGGACAGACGGCGGGTGAGCATCCCTGCTCAGCATCCCAGTCCCTGTGTTAAACCCATCCCCGCCAGGCACGAGGAGGAGATGGCAGGCAGTTCTCCCCTTGTCTGGAGCGAGGTGCAATTATTTTCCGAGGGCTGCTGAGCATCTCCACCGAGCCGGGTTCTTTGGGGAAGATCAAAGCCAACCTCTGATCAACAGAGCCGAGCAAGATCCCTTCATGGTAACAGAAAACAGGGAGGAGAGAAAAAAATATAAAGAAAAGGGGGATGGCTGGGATCAAGGGGAAGTTTTCCATTATTGGGGCTGGATAAACCCTAAACAACCCCCGCTGTGGTTAAGGTCTCGTGCTTAATCGCTCCATCACGGCATGACTGGGCCTTCACAGCCCATCAAGGAGCTGCTTTATGCCGATGGCTTTGGGTGGGCAATGTAGGGCTGGCCGTACCCTGCCGAGCTCGGCCACCCCCTTGTCCTCCAGTAGCTGTAGCCCAGCTCAGCTCAGCTCTGCCCTGCCGGTGGGGCAACTGAGGCTCCGAGGGCTTTTTTTGGAAATGCAAAGGACCCAGATCATCTTTTATAGATGCTGTTGCCTCCAGCAGAAAAGCTGAAGCAAACTCCAGTGTTCACTCCTCCTTTGATTTTGGCACTTTTAACCAGAGGAGAGAAAGACCCCCATGCCAGACCCCAACCCTGCAGGCACCAGAGCTGAGGTGGATCCTCAAGGATGTCCCACCATCACATTCCTTCCTACCAACCAGCCAGCAGCAAAAAACTCATCAATGACACCAATTTTGGGGTTCTTTCCAGGCTACAAGGAAGGGAGGGGAGAAGGTGCTGGACTGGCAGAGGTTCCCTCTCCCTTAAAATTTAGTTGTGCTCTATATTCAAATGGCAGTTTAATGAGCCTTTCCCTATTTCCAGCAACTTTATCACATCATTAAAGTGTAGAAATGAATAATACATCTAGCGGTTGGAGTAAGCTGAACTCCAGACCTGATGCAGCTTCAAAGAGAGGAGGGAAGAGAGGCGGCTGGAGGACGGGACACTGGGTAAGGGCGGTAGCCATGCCGGCGAGAGGATGGAGTTATTTCGGCTCTGATGTGCCAAACAGCACACAGGGTTATCTGTGGTCCTTCCCAGCAAGCCAAACTCCTGCCATTTTAACTCAGTGATGAACAGGAGCTGCTCTCACCCAAAGCATCTCTCCTCCCTTCCTCTTTGGCCTGCAGAAATAAAGGAATACATTTATTTTTTAAAGTTATTTTTAATTATCGCTTCCAGCGAATTCATCCTCAGACACTCCGCAGTGGGCAAGCGGCTGAGCCAAGAGCAGACGCAGGCTCCATGTGCACTTCTATCCCCAGCCCAGCTCCATCCCATCCTTAAAAATGAGGCAAATTGGGTAAAAAGACCTGATCCAGATCGCATGACACCTCACCGAGCGCTGGGTCAGGTCTTGGCCAAATCATCCCACTGCCAAAGAGGAACATTTGTTACATCTGCATGGATGGATGGACAGATGGAGATTTTGCTCTTCTTGGAGGCAGGATCTGTCCCCCAGGCACCCAGGGGTGTCCACACCCCAAGGTGGCCTCAACATGAGCTCAGCACCCCAAGCAAAGAAAACAATCATCTCATTTATTAAAATGAAAGCTCATTTAAAACAGGAGAAGGCGGGAAGAAAAAAGAAAGCAGGAGGCCAAAATAAACCATCTTTGGTTCAGGATGTGAGCATATTCTCCCCAAGGGAAAACTAATTAACTCATGCTGGAAAGATTCTCAGATTTTGTTGTTTGGGGCTTTATTATGAATAAACTGTACTCATCAAAACTGTTCTTTATATGTTGGGGTGGGGGTCCGATTTTTTGTGGGCAGTGATTTATTTTTCTCTTACTCTTTCTGATTGTTATACTTTGGATGGTGCTTACTGATGTGAAAAAAGCCATCTTGTGTTGCTGATAAGTCTGGACATAGCTGCAGAGGTCAAGGAAAGGATGGGGAAAGAGAAGAGAGGAGGGAAAAAAAGTTTCAGCATCTCCAGCTCCATCCTCACTCACCCCCAGACCTGCAGAAAAATAGCATTGAGTGGCCCAGAATGGTTAATTAGATGGATTTCCCCCAGGGCCAGACCAGAGGAAGAAAGGAAGGAAACAATTTAACTGTATTTCCTCGTTATCTGATCTCAGTCATTTTAATTTGTGCTCTCTTTGAGGCTTCTCCTTTTTTTTTTTTTTCTGTGTTCATCTTCTCCTGTCGTGTGTATGTTCAGCTGAGTAATGGATGACATTGCAAGAAAATGGGAGGTTTTTCTTGTCTGGCCCAATAACCACTTCCAAGGTCACACATGATGGAGGGAGATGGTGCTTTCAAGGTAAGGCAGAAAGGAGGAAAGAAACCCTTCTGTTATCAAGTCTTAATAAAATAAATTCACCACCGTATTCCCATCATGAGCCAAGAACAGCCTCATCCTTTGCCATTTTTTTCCCCTTCAACAATGGTAAAGCTGGTCCTAAGCAACTACCCAAGGGAACCAAGAAAGTAATTGCTCGGTAAGAGAGATCAGTCTTTAAGGAGAGGTTGAAGAGAATTGCATCGGAGACCCAGGGATGCAAGAGGCATACAAGGTGGCTGAGAAATAGTTGAACCCAGAAGCAGTGACTCCCTAAAGCTGGAAGAAGGCTCCTTACTTGATTCGAGGGGGTTTTCTCATAGTATTTCAAAGAAGCAATTTGGTAAAATGGTTATTAATTATGCCTGCCTTTGTTTGAGCAATTAAGGGGCCATTTCACTTATGGGAGAGCCCAGACAGAGCCTGAATGAGGTAAAAGCAAAGCCAAGCCACCTTAAACTTAATTGTAAAGGCAGTTTGATGCTCTGAATTTGGCCTCTAGAGCTGCATTTAGTTGCAAGACCAAGGGAAAGGTCTCTGCATCCTAAACCATTTGGGGAAGCAGAAATAAGGATGCTAACAAACCTTTCGATCACAGAAACAATGCAATAGCAGGAGCTGCCCAGGAGGAACTGCAGCCCACAAAACTGTCGCCAGTGTGAGGACATTACAGTGCCAATCCAGAGTGAAAGGGAGCCCTGCAGCTCTAATTAAAAAGGCTGCTGTAGCTAATGATCTGCCCAGTGCTAATTAACTTCAAAACGTGGCAGCTCAATACGCTTTCCGCTCTGCTGCTGGGTTTGCTGTTGTTCGTGCATGCAAGTGCCTTCTCCAGGCTCCTCCTGGGGTCAGCATTTTTCCTGAGCCATACCCGGGATGATCTCCAGAGCAGGGATAAGTAAATCTTTGCAAACCTCTGAGATCTCTCCTTCTCCTCTCTCCTTTTTTTTTTTTTTCTTTTTTAATTTGCCCAATTCTGGTTCCAAGTCTCAGAAATTGGTGACTTATAATAGAAGTGTCTTCTCAGCTGTATTTATAGCATCGCACCAGCGTGACGCTCACATAAAGTTCAGGTAGCACGGTAAATTAAATTTAGCTCAGGGAGGCAATGAAGATGCAACCGTGTCCTTTGGGAGCAGATTTTCCCCACTTTCCCCCCAAGCTGGCTATGAATCTGAGCACTGAACTTCCCATGTGCTGCTTTGATGGGGGTGATTTTGGGTGCGGGATGGGATATGGTCTTTGCATCCCAGCTTTGTGTTGAAAATCAGGCTTCCACACCGGTGTCAGGTGGAGAAACCATCAGCTTTAAGTATCAGGTTTGGGTTGGTATTTTTTTTTTATTTGACTGCCTGTCATAGGTGAAGGACTATTGCACAAGGGAGAAAAAGGTTTCCCAACCCAAAAAACTGACCTGTGGGATCTTCATCCTTTGCTATATTGGTCCAATCCCATCCCACCTCCTCCTCCTCCTGAGAGAAGTACAGTATTATGGAAGCGTGACTGGCAGCCAGCCTTTGCCATCTGCTCTGGCCCCTCATTACAGATTCACAACAAACATATGTGACAATTAGATCCGTAAAAACATCTCGTGGATCATATGCGATTGAAACGCAGGCATATGCTCTCTGCCCAATAAATCCCACGTCTGAGCTGGGTTTGCTCCTGAAGAAGACACTGAGGAAGAGGGATGAGATGTTCTCCTCACCTACACTCGTGCGTCAGAGGGAAAGTTTGGAAGAGAAGTCCTGCTCTGCTAGAGGAGAAGGGAAATAAGTGATGGTGCGTGAGGATGCTTGGAGATACCTTGGGCTTTACAAGGGTCTGAACCCTTTCCGTGGCTATTTCCCTAAGGCCAAAAAGCACAGACTGGGCTTCATAAGTCAAAAACTGCTTGGAGGCTCGTCTCAGATGAGCCCCCTGAGGTTTGCACAAAGTCTCTGTGTCTCCTCTGTTGAAGAATCATGTCTGTGCAAGCGCCGCTGGTTGCATGAGTGACTGATTATGATGATAACTGCTCTCAGTAGCCGTAATTGAATTGCTGCTCGACAAGGAAGCGGCTCAGAGGGAGGACAGCCAGAATAATTGTTACCGACTCCTCAGAAGCCCCTGTAGACAGGCAGCGTTGACTCCAGGAGCACTGCTGCTTCATTGGTGGGACATGCCCGAAGAGCAGAACATCAGCCTGTGTGGCTGAAGACCCTTGTCACTTCAGACCCCTTGCAATCCACCAGAAAATGATCATGGATGAGGCAAAAATCATCCTCGGAGCCTGGAAAGCCACTGATCAATTCTCCAAGATCCATCTGCTCTTCAGCCTTTGGAAGAAGTCACTCCCTGTTGTCTCATGATGCTCAATAAATTCCTGAGACCTGGAGAAATCCACCTTTTTTCCTATATTTCCTCTGCCAGACCTACTCCTGCTCTCCACAAAATTAAAAGCTCTCCTTACCTCCTCCTTTGCCTTCTCTCTAATAAGTAGGAAGGGGAGAGACCCCCACAGCACAGGTAGCAGCATACCCATAAATAGCCCCTTGTGTTTCCCCAAACTGCCATTTCATTACTATCACCTGGCTTTGTTGTAGCAATAAATTGGGTGTGCAGCATCTGCACATCAGCTTCTTTCAAGTGCTTTGATAAAGGAGGCCTCCGATACCTTTTTTTTTTTAGTTCCCTTCTGCCGCAGCAAAGGGATGTGCTGTGAGGTTGCCACAGCAGAGGAAAGCAATTCTGCAGTGCTGGAAAGCTTTGGGTAGTTAGTTTTCATTTAAAAGTTTAAATCATCACTTCCCTGGAAGATGTTCCTGGTGTGAATCCAAAACAGAGCCTTTGCTGGGGATCCTGGCTGTCAACAGCTCACTGGAAGGAGAAATGGTTGCTCCAGCCAGGCTGGAGAAATGCTGGAAATCCCAAGCTGATGGGTAAATACATAGGGACATAGGTATTTCAGGAAGAGATTTACTTCATTCCTGAAGATAAAAACATGGAAGACTGAATGCAATCGGTCATCTGCAATCTCAATCTCTATGGAAAGAGAGGACAAGCTCAGTTTTAATTTAATGAAGGTGCAAAGCTTCAGGATGAAAATAAAATGGAAGCCTTGAGAAAAGCCCCTCAAGGGTTGAGAGACATCAACAGGGAGCTGGGATGGTTGGGGACTGCTGCAAGAGAAATGTTGGGCTCTTGCTAGGTGCAAGGGGTGTACAGGAATTTGCAGTGTCAGGCTTGTTACTAATGCTGGTGAGAGCTTCCGTGGAGGAAAAAAGAAGATGCCTTAAAGCAAGCACCCTCTGCTTGCCTCTGACCCAGCCCAGATTTATCCATGCACCAAATTAAGCACATTAGCCATCCTACAAATATTTAGAAATATTTGGAGAATGCCAGAAGATGGGTGGAGGATGAATTTTTTGGGTTGAGGGAACAGGGTGTCTGTCAAAATATACCTAGATGGCAGTTTTGAGTAGCATTGCATAGAAAGCAGGAGATGCTGGTGGGAAACATGTGGCATGAAGCATTGCCCTTCCCCAGTGCACAAGACTTTTGGCAGGGCGTATGAAGTGCAGAGATGATTTTGTTTTCACCCTGTATCACTTTCCCTCCCAGCCTTCTGTGTGCTTGCCAGGGAAGGGAAAAAATTGCATTTTTTGGAGATTGCACGATATGTCACATCATAGTGGCCAGGCAATGGCTGCAGGTAAGTGATGGGCTTGGCCTTGCTGGTTGGGCAACAGAGGGTGGGAAGCAGCAGGAATCACGCAGATGCTGCTCCCCAGACTCCGCTGATTAATAAAATAACCCAAATTGCTGGAAGCAAGTAACCCTGAAAAGCTTTTCCCACACACATGCTCTCCCCCGGGGCTTCATCCTCCTTCTCTGTCAGTTATTGAAACTTTCGATCACAACCCAAAGCTGATAGGTCTCCACTGAAAATCACCTGGGGCCATAGACGGAGGAGGAAAATTCATCTTTTCAACCAGAACTTGTTGAAATTGCTTGTTTGATTTTTTTTCTTTTCTTTATCCCAAACTAGAAAAGAACTCCAAATATTTTTTTTTTAAATTTAAATCATTTACTATTTAGGTTTTCTTATGAAAAATCAAGGATTTTTTTTTTTCTAGAAAAGCTTTTCTTTTTTTTACTGTTGAATTAAGTCCTCTGCTGGAAAAAAGTTTCAATTTTCTGTGCAATGTGGGCATTAACACTATTATTTTTCCCTATGAAAGGGGAAACTGAGGCAAGGGGATGTTTCTCTCCTGCTGTTTGCAGAGATTGAAGAGCCCATGCTGTACCAAGAGCCTCACCTCCCCAGCACAGTGAGAAACAGACAGTGCTAAAGAGGTTTCAAAGCAACTCAAAATGCTCCTTTTCAGGACATAATATCTGCGTAGCACCAAGAGGAGCCATGGATATATGAATTAAACACTGGACAATATTTTGCCCAACCAACTGCTTCTCCCTGGGCATCATGTGCCAAAATAGGGACAAGGCTCCAAAAAGGCTCTTCCCATCTATATCTCCCCACCACCCCTCTTTTCTTCTCCTTTTCCCCATCCCTCAAACTTCAGCAAATGCCACTGCTAAATATTACCCAAGGAAAAGGCTGAAGAAGGAAAAACAAAGTCACTGGACTCCGAGACAGATCATGGAAATAGAGGAGATAAATCCTGAGAATACAACCTGCATGGGGAGAAGAAGACAAATACTGAAATAAATATGAAAAGAAGACAAGTTTGGGCTACAGGGAGCGGGTGAGCCAGAGAGAGAGAGAGGCAATTGCGCTAAAATAGACGAGGTTTCCTGGAGACAAAGGTAAAATTGGGAAAAGTGAGATCTAAACCGAAGGGGGGATAAATCACGAGGGCATCAACATCTGAAAATTATTGGGAATGAAGCCTTCCTAGTAAGTGAGATATCCCCTGCAAGACAGGTCTGCTGCGAGTAACAAATACAGCTACAGTGACAAAGTCAAAGCCAGAGTGGGGTAGGCATTTTTTTTGGTGACCCTGACTTGCCTGCTTCTCCTAAAGGGATTTCTGCAGCCACATCCCCAGGTGCTTTGGGCTTTAGGAAGCTCCTCCTGCTCAACTTTAGCAATGCCTCCCCCAAAATGCAAGATTTGAGGGAGGAATACGACACAGGGAGTAGGTATTTTTGCACCAGGAGCTGTGTCTCCAAAGGATCAGAAGCTCTTCATTTCCAAAAAAACCCACAATTTTTTTCAGGAGAAGTTTGCTTATGCTGCAGCTGCCTTCTCTGGAGCAGGGTTCAACCATGCAGATGGAGCCAACCCTTTTTGCCAAAGGCTTTTAGCAGAAATAATTCTTTCTACAGCTTCTTCCCACGAAAACCCCCAGTTGCTAAATTCCCCCCCAAAGCCACTAAATCCTCCACAAAGGCACCAGTGCTAGACCACGAGCGAGCGCTGTGGTGGGACATCTCTTCAGCCCTGTGAGTCCTGAAGACCAGCAGTATTTTTACCCTCGGGCTCCTCTCTTGCTTCTTATCTAGATGACACCACAGAGATAAATAACAGCAGTAATCCTACATTGAGATCACAACATGCTTTACACTTCTGTGTTTCACTGCGAGCAAGGAAGCTCTCCCCAGGCTGTAGGAAGGCAGCATGGTATTTTTTTTTTCCTTTGTGCCAGGCAAAGCTGTGACATAAAGCCTACAGCTTGTTACATGCTTTTTTTTCCACATCTCCCCCACTTTGCTTTGGCAAGAAACTGAGTTTTCAGCTGGGAAGAGCATGTGCCATGCCAAACACACCCCCAAATTTCCACCAGGAAAGCAGAAATCTGCACACCAACACACAAAAACTTGGCAGCTCTCTTTTATTGGGGAGGAGATATTAAAAAGCCAGTGCTTTTGTAGAGAAAATACTCTGGTGTCACACCAAATATCAACTTACTGCTTGCTCATAAACCTATTGCAATATCTTTACTCATTTACACCAGTTTGTGGCTGGCACAAGGCTCTCGGTGCAGTTGGTGGTGGAAGCATGGAAATTCATGGGATTTTGAAGGTAGATTTGAAGTTGATCTAGATGGGGACAGCAGGGTCCCCTGAGGTAGGGCTTGCTGTCCCCAGAGGCCTGGGGACAAGCTCATGGTTGGTGTGTCCCCCCTTAAGCAGCATTGAGGCCGCCCAACACTGGGGTTTCCCAGACCCCCAGAGATTTTCCCAGGGAATTTGCTCTGGACCCAAGTGCAGAGGGGAAAATGCATGAGCCAAAAGAGGAGACACAAAAGCTGGTGTCAAAGCTCGGCTCTGCTCACGTATCCATCCAGCAGGTCCCACTGATGTGTCCTTGTGTTTGCACATCTGACACCTGCTTCCTCGTGCCGGGCTTTTTATATGCCCATATTCCCCCTGCGCTTGCTGCTCTCCCGGCCTTTCCCCTCTCTTCCTTTCTCTGATTTATGTAATTTGGAGTCCTGGTTGGGAGCTGATATTATGACACGTCCAGACTTCAAAATAAACCTCCCTCTTGATACCAGGTTATTTTATTGGGTGCATCAAGGCTGAAAACAACCTCATTCATCTTAAGAAATGTATTTTCCCATTTGCTGTATAAATACATACATGTTTCCTTGCATTATTCACCTAGGCACGGCAGATAGATGAGCAGCAACAACGGCACCACATTTTTATTTCTCATTCTGTAACAGAAAAGGCACCAGGGAGGTTTGTGGCAGGAGCTTGGCGGTGCAGAAAAATCAGCAGGGGCAAAGGGTGGGAGAAAATTGAATGGGGAGGAGATATCCCACTCCCAGTCAAAGTCATCCGGGGATGGGGACAAGGTCTGGCCTTCAGGGTCCTTGCTGAGGTCAGAGAGATGGCCTGGAAACACAGGAATTAGAGGTGGAGAAAAAGCCAAAGGACAGATGAAAAATAAGACAAGGAGGGAAAAAAAATAGGCCAAGAAGAAGAGATGACAAGAGAGGGGAAAAAAAAAAGAGTAATTGAAAGTCTGTAATAAACACAGTGTAGACACACAGAAAAAAATGCCTATGTGAAAATGTAATTACTGGCTATATCAATAACATCAGTGCACAAGACCGGCTGCACCGGGGTTATGACCAAAACAAGCCATAAGTCTTGTGAATGCTCAATTCAGATGCGCCTTAGAAATCATCCATGTTAAAGTCCAGGCATCTTAATTCCCCCACACCTCCATGGTGATTTCATGAAATAAGGGAAACTCAGCTTTCCTTTACATCAGCTATGAGGCTCATACAGGACTCTGAACCCTAGTGGGTTTTAGCCACAGATCCACTGGTTCTGTAGAGACCAGGTTAGGGCAAAGATGCCTATGGCCAACAGTCTATGCCAACGGTCCCCATGGCCAATGGCCCCGAAGGCCAACAGCCCCAGTGGCCAACAGGCCAGGGTTTGCCAGCGTGGCCTGGGGACACTCTTTGTCAGTACTCATGGAAGCTGATTTCAAGTCATGCCTTGCCCTCATGAAGCAGAACGTGCACTAAGAGTTAAAAATCCACTTCCTTTTGAGCCCAAGATGACTTGAAACCTACATCTGTTATTCTTAAATCACTGCTGGGGATATGCAGTGGATTTCTCTTAATTGGACATCATTGCTGACTGTAGTAAGTCCAAAATAAGACTCTCTTTCTCTTCATTAACTTCCTGCATGAATGTGGACTTTCATTTCATTGCACCAACAATCCTCACTTACCAGCGGCTGCAGTACTACAATGGGATACTGGTTTCTTAATTGCATCTTGAGTAGTGGGATAGTAAAACCAAATTATTTATCCCTAGAAACTTTGACCTGCACTGCTTCAGCATTGTGTAGCCTGGGGGGCCTCACTGGCCCTGCAAATTCATCATCTTCTGGTAACTCAACCCAGTGTGCAGGTATCCTGTGGTGGGCCTGCTTCATTTAGTCTCACCCATAGCCAGACTCAACTGGGAGAAAATCAGAGCCAGAAGGGTGCCTGCGCTCATCCACCCTGTCTCCTCGCACACCATAACCTGTTGCAATGCTGCTCCTTCCTCACGCACCAGCCCCGCTTGTCCCCAGAAGCACTGATAAACCCAACAGAGATGCAGATTTAATGTTATCGGGAGATGCAGGGCATGTTTAGCAGGAACTTGAAGGATCATAGCAAGAGGCCTGGATGTAATCCAGGCTGTAGCGGATAAGGAACTGAAAAGCTGCTGCTGCTGCTGCTTCTTTCCCTTTTTCTATTTTTTCTTTTTTTTCATTGGTTCAAGATTGCAAAGAGGCTGAGAGAGAAGAAAGGGAAACACGGGGACCTAGTGATAACGGGTGATGGACGTGACGCTGTATCCTCACCGAGAATACCAGAGATTGTAAAGCATTGAGAAATCAAACTGACAAGTGGGAACACAGGCTCAGCGTAAGAAACGGCGGCTTGTTCAGAGCTCCTGCAGGCCTGGAGAGCATTTCGCTTCTCCTCACGATGGATTAAGTGGATGTTGGCAATAGATAATTTTGAACTCCTTCTGCAATGTGTTCTGGCTTGTCATATCCTCAGGGAGGCCTGGAGCCAGAGACACAAGCATCCAGCATGATGCTTGCAGACATGAAACTCCTCAAACAAGGTGGAGGGATTGGGGAAAACCATATCCTGCAAGGCTGGTGACACCAGGGAGCCTTTCTATACCTGGCCAGCCTCAACTGTGTCTTCCCTGCGGCTGTCAGGGATGGGTGAGCAACCAGGTCGTGATTCCAGCTGGTTTGGTGGCAGGAGAGGACGTTGGCCTTGGCCAACGAGTGGCTCAATGTTCAGTAGATTCCCGAAGAACCCATGGAGATGTTAACCTCATCAGTCTTGGAGGGTTGCAGCAATTTTTGGTGGGTTTGGGAACAGAAGTAACCCTGAACCCCAAGTTGCTCAGCCCCAGGGGAGCAGCAGTAGGTTGCAATACAGCCAAAAAGTGCTCCCTCTCTGCTACACTCACCTTGGCTCACCCCCTTTGCCTCAGTTTCCCTCCCAGCCGAAGTAAAAATCATTCCTACATCCTGGGGTAACAGAATGGGGGAAGCTGAATTTCAGGAGGAGAAAAGAGAGGTAAATCCCAACATCAGCACAAAAAAAGAGGAAAAAACCTCCTGATATCAGGCAGGTACAATGGGGCCCTGGGGTAAAAAAGTCCTAATAACAAAGAATATAAAAATACAGTCCTCCTTCCCAATTATTTTGCAGTCCCACATGTGCAGCACCAGCTCGGCTCCAATCCTTGCTCCCTGGGAATTTTTTTTTAAGCCTTTCATACCTCCCCCTTTCCCTGTATTGCTCTTCTCTGCGCGGGCTGAGCTGCTTTCTCTTGTTGAGCGCAGCAGAAGGAGCTGCTCCGAAAGGGCAGGGGATGCTCGGCATGTAGATCAGAGCCAGAGGCTCCTTTGAAAATGCCTAGGGCAAAGGAGCAGGGCCGAAACAGGATGCACTGGCTGAGCCGCCATCCGCTTAAAATTGGCCAAGAAATCTAGCAGCTTTGATGAAAAATGCCTTCCTTTGCCTTTGACGCTCCTGTCCAAACAGCGTTAGGTGTTGAGCTGATAGCACGGCTTTCACCTGAGGTAGCGGCAAGAAAAAACATGCCCGGATAGATATTCTGTCCTCTGCTGAACTGGGAGCGATGATAGGGTATGTGGAAGTTTTAATTTATAGGTTCAAAGGCAGTGGGTGCTAGAAAGTGTCTATAACCCAAATGAGAAATAAAGATTGAGACATGAAAGCCCCGTCAGCATAAGTAGCAAGCGCTCACCCAGGCACAAGCTAAATATTCCTGGGCCAGAAAACCAGGGTTGCAGTGAAAATAAAAACATTTCTAGAAAGTCCTCACAATGCACATCCATACACACATACAAAACTTTAAGTCAAAACCCTTGGGATTTCAGAGCACCAACCGCTTTTGGGGTGTTTGTGCATACGTTATGAGCATATTTTTTGGTTTTAGCTGTTTTCTGCCCATTTTCTCCACTGCTTGTAAGAAATTGGTTCAAACCCCAAAAGGGTAGATTTGAAATATCTTTGAATTTTGATTAATAATGAGATCTCTGTATGGGATGCATAAGAAGCCAATCCCTGCATGTGCCACCCAGTCAGATATAGGTCAGC
Source organism: Pandion haliaetus (assembly GCA_013401275.1). Lineage (NCBI taxonomy): Eukaryota > Metazoa > Chordata > Aves > Accipitriformes > Pandionidae > Pandion > Pandion haliaetus. The sequence goes on along the minus strand of VYZV01028314.1, from coordinate 33,875 downwards.
CTGCGATACTGATCTCCAATAAACCCTTGAGCACTGGGTGAGATCCAGAAAGCTGAAAGAAAATGAGCATTGTGCCAATACGTAGGAAGGATAAACAAGATGACCTGTGTAATTGCAGCCTTGTCGGCTTGACATTGATTTTGGGCAAAATAATGGGATGTCTGGTACGGGACTTGTTTAATAAGGAATTAAAGGGAATAACATAAAGGATGCCAATCAACAAGAATTTATGGAAAATAAATCTTGCCCAACTAAGCTGATATCTTTTTTTGATGAGGTTATAAATTTGGGCTGATAAAGGTGACGTTGTCAGCATAATGTACTCAGGCTCCTGCAAGGTTGGGTCCTGCGTGACATCTTGATTAAGAAACTGGGAAGGTAGGAAATCACCATGGCAGAAATTAGATGGATTAAAAACTGGCTGGTTGACAAGTTTCAAAAGGCACCTCTTGAAGTGGGAAGCAACAGGGTCTTCTGCTCCCCGCTGCCTGCAAGGGCCGGCTTGCTGCTATTTGACATTTTTATCAATGACCTGGAAGAAAACATCACGTCACCCCTGATAAAGTTTGCAGCTGACACAAAGATCAGGGGAATGGCACAGGAGGAAAAAGAAAGGGCATCAACACAAGATGCATCTTAATAAAGCCATTTGGCCAGCACCAGAGAAGGAAGGCTCTTCCCTTGGCAGCAGGGATGGGAGATGGGGCTGATAGGCGGACGGACAAGATTTGGAGGATGAAATGCAAAGCTTTTCAGGCTGAAAAGCATCTTTTCAGGCTTTTTGGTATGAAAAGCTAGAAACTCCAGGGTATTTTGGAGCAAATCTCTTTTGGTTCTCCCCTGGGTAAGCCATGCAACATCCATGCTCTGCATGCATGAGGTCCATGCTGTTCTGCTCCCTCGACTTCAGCTCGCTCTTCACCCATTTTGCAGGATTTCAAGGACTTGCAGCACTTAGACGATATTGCAAATCCCACAAGGCACCTGGCTGAACCTTTTGGCTTCAAACTATATTAAAAACGTGGCCTGAAGTGACTTGCCTGAGGCCAGGCACTGCAGGACTGATGCTGCTCAGCAGATCTCCGCATCAGGTGAACTTCAGGCAACATGCAGCCAAGCTCAACACTCCCTCCCTGCTCTCCAGCTCCCACCTTTTTGCCCAGGACTGTGCCTTTTCCACCCAAAAAAAAAACCAACCCTCTTGCAAGCCCCGTGTAGCCACAGCTGCTGTGATTTTGAAGCTGCCTTCTGTGATTTCTCCCAACGCCAAACACACACGACACTTCAGGGCTCTCCGTAGTGAGCACTTTATTGCTTCCAGAGTGGCTTTTTTCAGCTCCTGCAATCCAATGCCCAAGAATAATGGACAGGCTTCAGCCGAGGGAATTTAATTCTGCTCCCACTCCTTTTAGATCAGAGCCTGTGTCAGTGGGGTGCTCTTAGAACAAGAGACTTTATTACAGCTTATCCAACACTTGGCAAATTCTCAATCTGGAGAACTGGTTTGTACTACAGAGATTGCTGCTCTGTGTTGCATGCTAATAGAGATCTATAGCTGCACCTTGTATCTATAGGGGAAGGGGAGGTTTTAAAGCCTTTGGTAGTGAAAAAGCACACTGGAAAACTTTGTGGAGGTCTGGGGTTGGATTGAAATGGAAGACCTGCATCAGGTATGGTGGTCTAGCTGGAATTATTGAGCTGAATAACTGCTTTTCATCCAGCTGTTGCCATCCATGAGAAAAAGGCAATTGCACCAAAGATGTATGAAATTCCTCAGGGATGGCTTCTGGTCCCAGCTCTGTGGAACATTATCAGACACTGTGCTGGACTCACATTCAGGGACAAACCTCCCCCTCTTTTTCTTTTTCTTCTTTTTTTCTGGTATGAGCATTGCATTCACTTGCAGAAAAGCCCTGGGAACAAACTGACCTGCAGAAAAATGACCCACCTAACAAAACAGCTTGCAGCAGCCCTCGAGTCCAACCACCCACACTTTTTTCCCTCTAATTTATAGTTTATATTTCCCTGCTGGGGCCAGGCAGAGGGAATGAAACCCAGGAATCCTGTTCCCTGGACTCCTGCCTTGCCAAAATAGAGCATCTTCTCTTCCTCTGCCCTGAGCAAGCATCAAACTCCCTTTAACTTCAGCAAGTGCTCCCCAGGCCCGGCCAGTGAGGTAACTTGAGGATGCATGGCTTGTCACTGCAGATGACACATGCCTCTCTCTCAGGATGTGGTATAATGAGCTTCTTCGTGGTCTCCCAAGGCAGAAATGTATTTATGGCACAAGGGGAGATTTATATAGTTTTTCTTTAAAATCTGTCAGCTAATAATAGCCGCGGCTGGGGCTGGGTTGAGCTGGGCTCACACACAGGTATAAATCAGGGGTGCGCTCTCAAGCCATACCGTCATTTTCTCCCATTTGGAGACCAAGGAGATAACGTCACGTGCAAAGCTTTGCACCGAAGAGAGAAGGGTAAGAAAAAATTCCAGCTGGGTTGCCAAGATATGATATCTTATATATATCCCAGTGCTCCACTTGTGCTTCCCTGTGGGGGCATCCCACCCCAAACCACCTGGATCACGGGGACCTTCTTGCAGACTTGATATTGCTTCCCAAGGCAGGGATACCCCAGCAAGGAGAGTGATTCATTTTTACCCTACCAAGCGACCTATATATCTTTGGCCTCAACCAGCAAGAGGAGTTGTTAAAACACCTTCCGTTGTCCCCTGGCATCACACAGCCTTGCATAGTGCAAATGCCCTAAAGACAATTTTTTTTTTCAAACAAAATAGATGCATATTATTTTTTTTTTTGTCCATGGGGGTCTGAATAAAATAGCTAACAGGTTCCAGAGGGATGTATCCTGTTAATTCCACTCATGATAAAGGTCTTTTAAAATGCCACTGTTGCCTGAAGAGCTGATGAGTTTCCAGGTTTGCTGATTTGCGGACCGTGGGTCGGGCTCCCACTGGAGCCCATTAGATGGCCTATAGATAGGCAGCTGGATGCACAGACACAATATGCATATATGCCAGTCAAAAGTTGAAAAGCGTTACTAAGCAATCCCATGCATTCCCCATCTCCTACAACAAGGCTGAGGAGGGGGGGACAGGTTTCTGAAAACCACAGCAGATTAGCTCCTGGGTTTTTTTCTCTTCATGCCACATTAATTATTTTAGAGCAGAGCTCAAAGCATGACGCTGGGGAGGAGGAACAGGGGGATGAACAGACTCCGCATGTTTCTTCATGTTGTCACCTTGCCATAAAGCATCTTGCACCCTCATCTTGCCCTTCACTCATTGCACCCAAAAACTCATGCAACCCACACCGCAGGGTTTAATTTTTTATTCCCTGCCCAGTTCATGCCACATATTTGTGTAAGTCCATCTTGAGGGGTTCCCATTGTAATGTCATCATGTCCACCTCGTTTCTGCTCCGGGCTGCTTTATTTCTTCCTGCCAGGCCAGCCTGAGCTCTGTGGTGGACTGTGTAATTCAATAGGCTTGCAGATCTGTCTCGGGTCAATTTTAATTCTATTTAAAGGACAGTCGATAGAGCCATCTCTGGGGTTTTCTGAGACGGAATTTCATATTGCGTTTAATATGCGCTGAATGCACCGGCTGGGGGAGAAAGCATTTCAGCGTCGATGAGACATAAAGGATGGGATGGGAAGTGCTTTGCAACCTTTCTCCTTTGCTATTTTAGGCTTTGTGAGACTCTCGTGAGCTGGCTCAGGAAGGGGCCAGGGAGGAGATGGCTCCTGGTGTGATTTTTTAGAAGCACTCATGAGCCACAGTGCAATGCCCTGCTCTCCTGATGCTCATGGAGGCACAAATCAGTGCCTTCTTGAGCATCACCAGCCAAAAGCCCGCCTTGATGCCAGACTTACAGCACTGTGACCCTGTCCTTGGGGTCCAGCGGAGGTGACATGCAGCAAAAAGGAGATAGCCCAAAAAGCATGAGATCTGAGTACCACTGCATGACCATTACAACCTGCTCTACCTCCCTCCTCATCATAAAATAGAGGGTAATGTCCCAGAGAAGAGCTGGATATTAATAAAGAAAGAGGGCTTTCAATGCTGCTGCTCATCTAAAACATTCCCTAAAGTGCAGGACAAGATGTTCGAGCACTAAGACACAGTTTTATGCAACTTAATAAAAGGGAAAAATGATATCACCGCTGGAAAAAACAAAATGTGTGCAGGGGAACTGGATTGCATCGCTTTACACTCAGATCAATCCTGAGATAGCATTGCACAAGCAAAGGGGGAGTTATCAGTGCTGCCTCCCACTGCTTATGCTAACACACTCAAGGAAAGCTTTGCTCGGGCATTTTTGGGCATCCCACCACCCCAAATGGAAATATTTTCCCACTGAACAAAGCAGGAAAAAAGATGCCAGACCCACCCAATAAACCTGCTGCTGTAGGAAAATTATCAGTGATGCATTTAATGAGCATCCAGATAAACGTGGGTCCATACCAAGGAACAAATCCACTCACCTCATGTCAAGGTGATGGCAAAGCAGGGGTTAAAATACCCCTCTGGATTTTGCAGTGCGATGCGGGGGGGGACGGGATCCCACGGCCGCTTTCACGTTTTTTTGGCACGTCACGGGGTTCGCTCCCGTCGCAGGGAGCATCCAGCCAACTGCCGCGGCTCCAAATGAAATCGTCCATTCCCTGCTGGAGATAATTAACGTATATCAGAGAGGAATTTAGCTGGAGTGGCTATTTCAGTAACATGCAGCGTTCTCCCCCAGTTTGGGTTTGTTTTTGAAATTGCACATAAAGTGCAACTGCGGCACATTTACTTTTCTATTATGCCTACGAAATTAAGTTAGATGGCCCTAATAATAGCATTGCCTTTAAAATAACGTTGTGTTTAAAGAACAAACTCTCCAATGTCGCCGGCACAGCATATTTGTCTTGTGCTTAATTTCCACTTGCTGTTGTATTATTAGACATTAACATGATAGTTTTGTTTAATCTCTGGCTCCGTCGCCCATGGCTGACTCCAAACCGATCGCTCGCCCCTGTTGATGAAAGTCCTAATTCATCCTTGTTAGTGCAATTAGGAGGAAATTGGATAACGGTGCCACTTCTCACAAAAGGTCTGGGAGAGGGTGAGTCTCTCCCCTGAGAGGTGAAGCCAGCAGCGAGCTCTTGGCTGCAGGAGGGTTAGCTGGCTCCCGGGAAGATGAGGGGGACAAATGAATTGAGACTTTGCGAAGTTTTGATGGGAGATTTGATGGATTTTTTTGCTCTTTTCCCAGCATGGAGGTGGTAGGAGTTCATCCCTGAAACCCAGCGAAGGTCATCGTCATTTTGAGGTTGTTTTGAGCGCACCTACACGACGGACAAAAGAAATGTGAAAATAATGGGATTATTTTTTCTAAAAAATAAGTCCTCAAAAGCTTTCAGAAAGCGGTGGTGGGTTTTTGCAGCGTTTGCTCTCTGTGGGCATCTTTCTCCCAACCATGAACATGAGCACAGAAACAAGATGAAATGCTCTTCAATCGCTGCACCGAAAATAACGTGTGTGTTTGTAGAGTGGTTCCCCCAGCCTCTGCACCTCCCGGCATGATTGCTTTAATTTGTATCTCCTTTCATCCAAGCTTTTCTGAGTTCAGTTAACATCCCTGCACCCAGGATGACATGCAGACCCAGAGATTGCTTTGGGTCTTGCTTCCCATCGTGGTCAACATGGGACCTGCAGCAAAGTCCACCCAAAAAACAGGTGGGATCATAAAATCTTGGGAATTTGCTGCTCCTCCGCAAAAATTAGGCACACGCAGCCCCAGGTGCTTGGGATATCAACCCTATAAAACAGACTTTTTGTATAAAATGAGGGAATTCAGGGCAACTAAGGAGGAGTTATCATGGCTCTCACCCCACCTGGATACTCTCCTTCCTGTGTCTCAGAAAGCGAATTAAGCTAAACCAGACAAATGAGCTTTTATTGCTTAATGAAATCCATTCCTCATGGGTACAACTAGAAAAGGTACAAAGGCTTTCATACTAGAGGAGATTAAATAACTCAGGTTTCTTACCTTGGAAAAGAGGCAGCCAAAGGAGGATTTGATGGAGGTTTACAAAACGTGGATGGCACAGAGAGGGCAAAACGGAAATCCTCATTTCTGCAAGTGACTTAAGATTGAAGTGGCACTGGATAAAATTAGCAAGGAGCAGGTTTAAAGAAAATAATTAGTTCAACTGTGGAACTCATTTCCAAAGGATTTTGTGGAAATCCAAATTATAGATGGGGTGAAAGCAAAGGATTAGACAAAGCTGGGGGAAACGATCCATTCCAGTATTAAATGCAAAGGTGCAGATTCAACCGTGGTAGGAGGATTATTTATTTAGGAGTATTTATAGGAGTACTTTATTCAGAATAGTTTTGTATGTACATTCTCCAATTTTTCTGCCTTTGCTTGTGATCCCCAGATCTGGTCCCTCCGATGAACCCACAAGGGAATATGTATCAAGAGCCCAAGGATCAAAAAAAAAAAAAAAAAATTTTGGATCATTAAACCTAGAGATGCCAAAGGCAGGAGCCAGATGATCCAAAATTGTTCAGGACTATTGAGTGTGTCATGGTCCAAACACCCTCTCCCCCAAAAATAAATATTTCCTGGTAGGGTTGGGACATCTCCCAGGCTCCACACTGGCTATATCGCTTCTTTGCAACCTTTGGGATTTTGGCACCATCCTTTTTTTTTCACGGCTTGTACCATGCCCATCATGATGGCACTGAATGCTGGGAGACATACCTGGCCTGCCAAAAAAAGCAGTCCCATGGGATTGCAGATGTGCGCAGCTGGAGGAGGTAGCCGATACAATTGACTCTCAATTCAGTTCCCACCACAGCAAGCTGGGAAAATCACAGTAGAATCAATAAAAATAGTCTGGAATTTCCATGGACACCCCCTTCCACTCCACTTCCAACTATTCTCAAGCTTTTGTATAAATCAGTGTTTATTCATACTTTCAGGTGGGCTCATTATCCATGCAAACAACTGCAACAATAACTCCACAAACCCTCAGCTGCTCTCGACCTCCAAATACTCCTTGTTTTTTTGCTGGCATTTCAGTCTTCTTCCAGGGAGAGGAAACAACATGTGCTTTCAACAGCCACAAATACATCCTGCTTAGCTGCCCCAGAGGTGGCTGATGAGCATGGAGAAGGCACTCATGGAGGAGGGGTCCTCATGGCGCAATCGTGGCAGGGATGCAAAGCTTGCGAGAGCACTTCTGGCCATCGAATGGTCGTCTCCAAGAAATTGTGTGGCAAAATCACTCAGAAATAAATCCCTACGCTCGGCTTGCGGCAGGGGGTGAAAATTTCCAGCCCCGCTCATTCAAGGTGCAACCGTGCTCCTGGTGCCATGCCATCCACCACGCAAAAATGGTACAGCTGCTGCTCACCCCAGAGGGTTTGCCATGTGTGCTGGACCTCAAAATGATGATTTTTTTGCTTCTTCTGAAACTCTTTCAGAGTGGAAGGGCAGAAGGCAATACAAAATGAACAGCAAAGAGCTGAAACTCATGTTGTCAAAGAGCACAAACCCTTATTTCCCAGGGTGTCACCAAGTAGCACGTAGCAGGACAGGGGCAATTTTGTCACGAGGGTTTGTTGTGTCCAGATACCCCTTTTTTGGGGGTGTTTTTTTAATTTTTCGGCCAGGCTTTCCTTGCACAGATCACAGCACGCTTGGCGAAACATTAGCATGCAGCTCATTTTCGATGGGCCAGGGGAAAATAGGCTTGGACAGTGAAGGGTGGAAGGGAAAGTCTTGTGAATAAATGTCTTGTTGTCACAGGCCTATTAACCTCCTCTCACTCTAATCCTGTCCTTAATTGACTTTATTCTGATTATATTCTCGATATGCCTGTATCAGCCTGGGAAGGTGGGGTAGGAGGAGGCAATGAGTGATGTAAAGGATACAGAGAGAGCTGGAGGAGAGCAAAATGGAGAGGAGCAACAAGACACACGCACACATATTACATATCCTCTTTTCACAGCAGCAAACGGAAGGAAAAGGAAGTTCAAACTTCCCAGAAAGGGATTAAAAAAAAAAATCTCCACCAAAACAAATCACAAGCTACTGTTTTAATAATTAAGAGGCTTTAAACTGCCTGTTTAATACAGACAAAAATACCATCTGCAGGTAATGGGGAGCTGAAGCTTGATACCTAATCAACCATCCTCTTGGTAAAGCAACATCACCCCGTCTGTCTGCAATCAGCTGCGGAGCAGAGGCTGCGATTCCTTGAAGTGGCTCTCCGCGAGGGTTCAGTAATTGTCTCGGTGGAAAGTAAGAGTTCCCCCTAGTGCAGAGCGATAAATCAGGGATAATAATAACTCTTTCCAAAATAATCCTCAGGCAGAAACAAAATCCAGTGGAGAAGGTGGTACGGAGTCAAAACGTGGCACCTGGATCTGAGGGTTAGTTAGGTCTAAAAATACATCGAGCCTTTCCTGTGCCTCTGCTGTTGCCACAATATATTTTTATTAGCAGTACTCAGCTATAAGGCTTTAGATTTTTGTAATCTATTTATTTCCTGACTCATCGTGCCGTGACACTTCTTCCACCATCACCCGAATCTCAGGGCTTGCACCACCGGTGCTGAAACCCTGGTACCTTGCTGCGTGCAAAGAGGATGGGGACACCCCGGGGTTGGCATCAGGGGGCTGCAAACTCCTTTTGCTAAGAAGAGGCTCGACACGGCTGACTTCAAAGGGTCCTTGAACTTCAGCGTCTTTTCCAGCAAGGCTGGGTTTAGAGCCAAAGACCCTGGGATGGGTTTGAGGTTTTGTCTCACCACTGCAGCCCAGGGGCGACATGGGCTGAGCTGCGAGATGCAGTGAGATCTGAGATTTGCAAGTATAAATGCAGATTTGCAAATGAGCATTTTACCCCAAAACTATTGGGGAGCAAACCTTCCCTGATGGCACTGTGCAGATGCAATGGGTCCCACTGGACCTTTGGGTCGCCTGTTCCACCCACTCATATTTCCACCCACTATTGCCATCCACTGGAAGCAAACGCCCAGCAAAACCTATCTGTGGGCCAGCAAAATGAGAGGAATCTGTTAAGCCACCCAACACCTGGATGAGAAGAAAGCCAGCAAGCATGAAAAAAAAATCCCCAGACTACATACTTTTTTTGTATTTACTTATTCATTCCCTTATAGGTTCTGATTTTATTTCTTTTTTGAAAAAAAAAAAAAAAGGTGCTTGTAGGGTTATTTGAATGTTTTGAAGCGATTCTATTTACTCAGGAGCTGATAGGATTGATTTACAGCAACGCGATGAATGCAGAGAGGGGAAAAAAGATAACAGAGCAGAGCAGCAGTGTTTGATTTCAGGGCTGGCTTTGTGGTGAATGTTAATGCCAGGAGCAACTCCAGGCCATGGTCACCTGAAAATGAAGGGTTGGGAATTGTTTCGGTGAAACTGGGATAAGGAGTGAGGAAAAAAAAAAGCATGTCGCTGTCCAAGAGACTTTTTGCGACAACATCTTAGGGAAAAATAATCCAGTTTTAGTGTTTTACAGATTTCCTTCAAGGTGGTGGGGGGATCTTTCCTCTTATATTTTTACTTTTCATGCTTTTTCTTTAAGAAGCAATGGAGTAAGGGAAGAAAACATCAGAAAACTGAGTTTTTATTTGAAAAGAAATACAAACCAAAGGAAAACACAAACATTCAATTTGGAAGTTGTTCATTTTATACAGTGAAAAGTTGCAAACTAGCCTAAACTGCTATTTTGGGGGGCTAGTTTGCTTTCCAGAACACATACAGAGCATTTCCTGGGAACCAGATCTACTTGAAAATCTTCTGTTGGGGTCTCTAGATTTCTAACTTCCCATCCTGAGCTCTCAGGTTAGACCTCCCAGTATATAAACCAAAATTCCCAACAGCAACATCTCTGCAATAGCAAACCTCATCCCAGACCTATGTGGTGTCCTCAGGTTGCTCCGATTTGGAAACTTCCCTGCAGCTTTAAATCTGGTCTTCATGAAAATATATTATGACTTGCTATTTTGTGACCTTTAGGAAAAGAAAGAAAAAGGCAAAACCCTATTGTCATGAGCAAGGCAGAACAATGCTCATGAACCAGCGCAGGGCACTGGCTTTGCCACTCCTCTCACGGTGATGTTATTTCTTACAGACCTCAAAACTCCCCAGATTTTCCCCAATTTCTGTATCATTACAGAATTCAAGCATTACTGAGCTGCAATATTCCAGATGGAAACCTCAAACTTTATTCTTTGTGCCTTGATTCACCTATTTTTCGTTCTTCTGCAGAAAAAGCAATGCTTTCTTATTGGAGATGGTGGGTTAAAGGGGATATGGCAGGGATATCGATCGGGCCATCATGTCCCCTCCACTTTGGCCATGTGGTCCAGCTGCATTATAGCATCAGTGTATGATTCTCCAAGCACGAAGCACACGACGTTTCGGGAGACCATGCACCAAGCTGGGCATGTTGGAGCAAATGAGCAATTTGCAAACACCCAGGAGGCTGAAATTTGTTGGCTGCAACTGTACAAAACACCCGAGTTGCACAGACGGGGTGATTCATGAGGAGCTCCACATTATGTGAGTCATCTGGGCCATATTCATCGCTGGTTGGAAATGAAGCCAATGGAGTTGGAGTAGTTTATAAGGAAAAAATAAGTTGATGGCAGCACCAGGCATTTTCTTCTGGCCAAGGTAAATGTGCATGAAGAGGGAATAGAAATGCAAGCGCTGCAATGTGAGTGGGTATGTTATGCAGCCACTGCCATGGCCATGGCAGGGGGTTTTTAGGGTGCAAGGCAAGGGGAGCACAGCATAGCATGGGAAGGCAATGGCTTTTAGCACAGAGCTGCAGAGCATCCTCCTGCTCAAAAGCACGAGGGATTTATAAACCACCTCTCCACAGGTGCTCTCTCTCTGAGGTCTCCTCCAGCAGAGACATTAGGATGAGCTGTTTGGGGTGAATAAGCCCAACCCCAAGCTGATGGAGGTGCCTAAAGCCGGGTGGATGGATTCTTCCAAAGTTACCTTTGAATGCATTGCTGTATGCACACGTGTGTGCAAGTCCCAGCCACATCCCCCTGCTTAGCCTTTGGGTTTTCTTGGTTGTTTTTGATGAGCCTTAGGTTTTGCAAGAGGCTGGCAGAGTCAAAGGAAGAAATGATCAAACGCAGAGGCTCCTGCCTCTTGTCTCCTCCGCTCAGCCCCTTTTGCAGCGCTGTGGAGGAGCCCTGCTTTTAAACAAAAGCTAAACATTGTCAGTGGGAGAGCAAAGCAGGATCCCTCTGAAATGCAAATGCCTTTTTGAGAGCAGCCAGCTTTGAAAACAGGGATCCTGCTGACTCATGTTTAGGAATTGGGAGAGAGAGCCTGCTCCTTCACCCTATCCATCTTCCTCTACTCTTTAGCACTGCCTCATCCCAGGGATGCCTATATAACCCCTATATAAGCCACGTAGACTACACGGATGAAGCGGTGTCACTGGGGCCAGGATCTGCAGCCCAGATAGTATTTTCCCTGCCAAGCCACCAGCTGCTCTTCCGAGAAGGCAGGGTCAGTGCAATGCCAGCACGGTGGAAGATTTAGCAGTGGGGCAGCATGGATTTAAGCCTTGATACACCAGGTGGATTTGGGGGAGCAGCTCTTCAAATCCATTTCCTCCCCTTTCTCACCTGCAACATCTTCATTTTACCTTCCCATTTGCTCCTCCTGGTCATTTCCCAGCTCTGCGTCCTTTCAGCTCGTTTTAGGTGCATTAGCGTTGAGTCTGCAGCCAGCGCTGAGATCTAAGAAGGCAGAGAGGTTGAGGCTGTGGGGTCTCGTGCTATTTCCATTTAACAGCGGATCCTGCACATTTACAGGACTGAAGGAGCAGGACCCTGGCCTGTGTTTTTACAGAAAGGCAAAAGACAAGGGCAGGAAGAAGCACAAGAAGGAGGAGGTGTAGATCCCTTCCCATAGGGCAATAAGTTTCTCCATCACATGGTGGTGAGGACGAGCGTGCAAGGCTGACACCGGGATACTGCAAAGCTGCCGAGCTTGCAAAGGGCAGAAGCCAAATCACTGGGTATTTCTGCATTGCTTTTTGCTTTTAAATCTCCCTCATTATTTTCAAAAGCAGACCGTCAACTTTGGCTGCTTAGACCTGATTTTCCAAGACATTGCCAGCCCCATGCCCATCCTTCGAGGGAGTGTCCATATCGAGCTGCATCGCCATGAGCCGACACATCTGCCAATGTTTGCAGATGATCTGCCTGTTTCTGGGTGTGCACATGACCCCAAGGGGCTAAAAACATGCGTCCCTATTCTCCCCCCAAAAAAACTTTGCAGCACCGCTCTATCTACTCCTTATTATTATAAACCCATAAACACCTGCAGGGTGTCTCCGATCCGATGCAGAAGTCTCTTTTCCTGAGTGATGTGGAGCTGACAGCAGAGTTGTACAAAGTCATCAGCTCCTGACACCTGCCCCACAGACCCCACTCAGACTCATGTGGGGCGAGATGCCCCCGAGACCCAAATTAGTGTCACTGGGCAAGTGATCCACATCTCTGCCCAGCCCCCGGATTAGCACCCTGGGATCTGAGCTGCTCATAGGTGGGGTATCTGAAATCAAAACGTGTAATAATAAGCAGAGCAATAATGGAAATACCACGGCTTGCAGCGGTGTCGAGCTCCAGGGGCGTAATGGAAATTCAGACTTTTTTTTCTAATGCGCTTCTGCTCTAATAACCGCTTTTTTTCCCCTCATCGCTTTTCATCTGAAAACACTGGTGTGCTGCACCAGCAGCAGCTGATCAAGATTTCACACGTCCTGCTCATTATCCCCCGTTGCACACAAGGGGAAACGAGAAGGATTTACAGCACCCAATTTTGTAGAAGTGTTGCCCAAAGTTAAATACCCAGCCGTGTCTGCTCTAGGAAAGCCACAGCTGTGCTGGGTCTAAGGCTGGGAGAGGAAAGACTTTATAGGGACAGATAAAATCTTTTATTAGACCAACTGATCTAGCTGGAAGGAGCAGACAGGTTTTAGGTGCGCAGACCCATCTTTGGGTCTCAGGTTGTCTGCAGGCAGCTCCAGAGCCCCTGCAACACCTTCCCCAGCCTGTTTCCATCATCTTAAACCCCAGAGATGCAGGAGGTGAACTAACACCAGCAGCACAGCCACCTTGAAAAGCCTCCAAGCTCCAACACCGACAAAGGCCAAAATCCTGCTTAAATCCTTCTTCTTTTGGGTCTCTGGCATACTGAAAAATCTCCATCATGTGGCTTTTGCCATTTTCCCCTAGCCCAACCCGTTTTCTCTTGCTATGGAAACCCAGCTTGCAGAAAACAATGCTGGAGGGCAGGTAACAGGGGAGAATATGATTTGGGTACCAGAGCCACAGGCATTGAAAGCAGTAGGAAAATGGTGAGGGTGGTAATTAGAGCAGAGCACAGGAGTGTGCAAGCTCATGGAATCAGATGCTGGCTAGGATCAGCATTGCTGGAGGTGACACCCATCGTCTCATGCCCCTGTGGGTGTTTGGGTGGCCGTGGAAGATGAAGTCTGTGCACAAGGGAGATGCAGAAGGCTGAAATCATGTTCTTGAATCCTCGGTGCCACTGCAATGCTTTCATGCAGTTTTGCACTTCCATCCCTTCCATCCGTGCCAATTGTCACCCCAAAACCCCACAGCCCTGCCCCAGGCGTACCCCCGCAGCCTGCGTCCACTGCCAGTCCACAGCATTAGAAGTAAAGCACGGGCTGCCTGGGCATGATTTAGCCTTTCCCTTCTCCTCTCTTTGGCTCATATATTAATTCCATATATTCCACTGAGGAACAGCCCCTTCTCCCCCAAATTATTTCTAACTGCATAAGGCATATCAGTAAGATTTCTCTTTTTTTTTTTTTTTTGAAAAATAATAAAAAGGGTTGATCCTGCTGGTAATTTATAGTAATTGTAGTAACCTGATAATAATTTCTAGCAATTAAGCACAATACTAATTCACTCATTTACTGAGTAATGTCTTGTCTTTATTTATGGGGGTTGTGCGGGAGTATAAATATCTTACTCACTGTGTTGGCTAATGAAAATTTACTAAGTAGCTTTTTTTTAAAATGTTTATTCATTTTAAGCTATTCTTAGTAATCACGTGCGAATAAGGAGTAATTGCTTGACTTTGGGATGGTAATTAGAAAGTACTAAGTCATTGTTTTCTTCTTGCAAGCGGCTGGTTTGTTTAAGTGTGCATCTGCTCTCCCAGCATTAATTCAACCTGCCAGCCCCTCATCCTCCGCCTAAGCACCCGCGGCCGCATCCTGCTGTCTCTGAACAGGATTTTTTCATTACTGATGGGGTGGATCAGCCCCAGGGTTGTACAGCGCATGGGTTGAATTGTCCAAGTGGGTGCTGAATTGCTTGACTCGTGTCGTTAAGAAACCCTCCATCAGGTCTCGGTGACTTTGCTCCAGCAGCAGAGCAGATCCATCAGCATGCAGGGCAGGATTTGCTTCTGCTAATCGGAGCCAGATCCGGGAAAACAACTTTCAATAGAAGAATCCCATTATAAAGCAACCGACTGTGAAATACTGTACCTGTGTTGCACCCTGCAAACTTTCAGCCTCTTCTTTCCCTGCCAAGGAGGTGGGAGCTTCTCCTAAATGTGGAGATAGGGAAGTAAGAGGCAGGGAATGAAATAAAAATGGGAAGCGCTATTGATATTCACGTGCAGGATTGCTGGTCTGGGGAGCCTGCACCACTCCATCCTTCCCAGATGAGAGGGATGCTCATGGGAATGGAACAAGAGGAAATGGCCTCAAGTTGTGCCAGGGGAGGTTTAGACTGGATATTAGAAAAAATTTCTTTACTGAAAGGGTTGTCAGACATTGGAACAGGCTGCCCAGGGAAGTGGTGGAGTCACTATCCCTGGAGGTGTTCAAAAACCACTTATACGTGGCACTTCGGGACATGGTTTAGTGGGTCTAGTGGGCATGGTGGTGTTGGGTTGATGGTTGGACTCGATGATCTTTAAGGTCTTTTCCAACCTAAACAATTCTATGATTCTATGAAAACTTAGGGAAAAAGTAATTTTTTTTTCCCCAAAGACCCCCAAAGCAGCCAGAAAATACATGTCCCTTCTCTGCATTAGCCACAGGACTGGCACGTTACAGCCTTGCCAAGCCAAGTCATGGCTCAACACCAGCAAATATCTGGAGACAGCCCTCCATTTGGGCTGCATCTCCAACCACAGCCCAACCCAGAGGGAAACGAGGCCAACTGATGCGAATTCAGGGCTAATGCACACTGTGCCTTGTTTTCGCCATCTGCAAACTGGAGTTAATTGTTCTGCTCTCCTTTGTGAAGAGTATAGGGATCTCCCGGGGAAGGACCGGGCTCCCACAACAGGTCACTGCGTGGGATGTTGGGCAACACAGCATCGTTTCGAGGTGGTTGCAGACATGCAGCACTGGACATGATCTTTAAAAGCACCAAGTGATTTTTAAGTGCTTCTCTGAGAACATTTACAGGGCCCTGATTTACTGAGCTCTCAGAGCCGCCTGTTCTTGTTGGAAAACAGGCCTCAAGACACAAATGTCTACAAATACAAGCTTTGCACTGTCTTAATCTCTGCCTTTCTCAGTTTTCCCGTCTTTAAAATGGAGATAACCTGGCTCCCCTGGACACATTCCCAAACACTGCAGCCACTGTGCTATCTGCACCTGCCTGCAAAAATGGCAAGAACCTGTAAAAATGGCCCATCCTTCCCTGTTTCATCCTGATGTGATAGCAAAGAGAGGGGAAAGGTCCCCAGTGCCTGCAGGTGCTGGGAATACCAAAAAGCGGGAGAAAGCCCGGGTGGGGTCATCAAAAAGGCATCTCATGTCCCAGGGCACAAGATAAGAAATTGGATGTTGCAGATGACCTGCAGGTTCATCCATGAGGTAAGGAGGATTATGTATGGGAATGGTGTATATATACCATACCTATACCATATATATACCTATATATATCATACATCCCTGGCAGCCAGGGAGGCAAAGGAAGAGTCAGAACACCACTGAGAGCATTTATGGGTCTTAATCATCTCCTTATCATCATACCAAGCCTTGTGCAACATCTCCCAGGCCAACTTTCCATAGGGACCGTTTGCATTTTCACATCCCCATCCCTTTCCAAGCATTCCTTTCCTTCTGCACCACTCCCAGGGATTTTGCTTTGCTTTGAGCCGTGCTGTGGCTGCAAACAGCCCCACAATCGTAGCAGCGTGAGCAGCAAAGGCCAGAGGGTATCTGCACCTTTCTGAAAAGGCGAAGCATCGCTGGCGATTTCCAAAGCAGTGACCAGGAGAGGACAAAGGATATGATGTGGTCAGTGCTGTCTCCAAGATATTTCACTGCAAAATTGCCATGGGATTGCCCTTTGCAACACAAAAATGCCCTTTATACCCCTCTTGCTGGGTCTGATGCTCCATGGGTGCAAAGGAGCTGGTGCAAGAGGAAGAGGCAGATCCAGGGCACCCCGATAAATCCCTGCAGGACTCACGTCCAGCCCGCCTGTTTTCCAGAGATAAAAAGAAAGCGCCGTTCCTCCGAGGCACGGACACCAGGCTAATCTCTTCATGCACTGGGTCTGTCACCATGTCACGGAAAGCGAAGATGGGTGAGGGAGGGAGGCAGCAGTGCTGGGGCTGTAAGCATCCCAAACCATTCGAGGGAGATCAGCCCCAACCAGCTGTTTGAGGAAGAAACAGCGACTTGTGTTTATTTTGTGTGGGGAACTGGAAAGCATTTTTCCACCTCAGAGTGGCAAAAGAATCCTGCAGAAGGGCCCTGGGGTTTGGGCATATTATTTTGAGATATATCCTAAGGTGTGATGTGGCTCTGACCGGTCCTGTGACAGGGATCTGGGGGGACAAGGAAGAGTCTTATAAAATTGCAGATGCTGAAGGAAAATCACTCGAGGAGCCAGAAAAAAGGGAGTTGTAATGACATATCAGCAGCTTCAGTGAGAGAAAATACTGGGCAGGGAAAAGGAAGCAAACTGCTACTGCAGGATGTTAGTGCCAGACAAATTCCTATCAGAATTAGGCACTCATTTTTAACAGGGAGGATGATTAACCCTGGGAATAAATTATCAACCCAAATAGGAGATGCTCCACCTCTTGATGTTTATGGATAAAAACTGGTTGCCTTTGGGGAGGCTTTAATCCAACCCAAAGCACTGGGGTCCCAAAAGCAGCCCCCTGGGGATGGTCTCTGGCCAAAAGCAGGGCTGATGTTCCCATAGGAGCTCATGAGCACTGCGAGTACTTATAAAACCTGCCAGTCCATATAAAATGATTGCTCACCTCTGCCCCGGGAAATGACTGACCCATCCTGCCCTCTTCAGAAGGAATGGCTCTGAGACACCAAGTAATTGCCAGATGCCAAACGGGTTTTTTTTTTCCCCCAGTAATAATAGAGGATTTAAATGTTCAGGCCAAATTAAAGACCTCGTCAAGTTTCCTGTCGGTCCAGCAGCACCATGTAACAATGGCTCTTATTTTAACAACCTCAGAAGATGGGGTCTGTCAGCTTTCTTCTGGCAAGGAGACTTGCATTTTTATTTTTATTTTTTTATATTTTTCTTCTCTTCCAAGCCTGGAAGTGTTGTCTTTAATCTTACTCCCAGTTCCTGGGCTTTATTATGTTAATATCTCTTTATTTCTGCTGCATGTTTGATGGCAACCTTGGGGTGCTCAGAGCCCCCTTTTAGGGCAACTGGGGGGGGGACAATGTCACAGGGCAGAGGTGGCAAGCAGGTTGCTATTTCTGCTTGATGACTTCCAGTTCAAATTACCTACAAAGCGTCCTAATTATCCAGGTGCCATTTTAATCATCGGGGGGGTGGGAGGGGAGGATGGGGCAGGCTGACAGCTGCAGGTTGCCTCTGCTGAAGTGCTGCAGGATGGAAGAAGGGGATGCAAACCAGCAAGTACCCAAAGCAAGGTGGAGAAAGAGGGGGGGAAATCACTGTGCAGTGCTGAATTATACCCTTACCTATACCCTTAGGTACCCAAATGGCAGCACAGCGGCCGGGGCAAGCAGTGAGAGCTGCCCAACATCCCGTTCCCATTCTGAATCCACATGACTCAATGCACAAGAGATGCTCCCAAGTAGCCATTATCCCTCCAAATTAGGGGCTTCAGTACCTGTTGCCTCACGAAAGAAATGAATACAGTTTTTTTAAGTGGCCAATATATGACTGTCGTTTAGCAAATTTGGGATTTATCATTCCCCTTCCCACCCCTGTACTCAAAACGCATTGGTAATAAATGAAGCAGGTAGGTCCCACCCCAGAAAATCTGTTCCCCCGCCCTAGAAATGGGTTTGCTATTTAACCCCGACTAGCCAGGAAGAAAAAAAACAACAAAACTGAGAAAAGAGGGGGCTTTGCTGCTTCAGACTCCATCTCAGGAGGAATTCGGAATGTTTCCGATCAAACACAGCCCCGCAGGGACTGCTCCGGGTGTGCAGCGGGAGCTGCTTTGCCTGGTGCACCCACAGGGAGGGAGGGCTCCCCGGGGACCCCAAGGCAGCACTTCGAGCAAAGCTTGCAGCCTCTTCCCCTCACAAAAAAGCCTTCCGAGTGTGAGGTTTTGGTCTGTGGTGCAGCAAACGGGAGGGATATTTTGGGAGTGGTCTTGTTCTCCTGTCACCTTTCTTCTTCTTGCCTCCTGAGGCTGCTTCACTTTTTTGATCTCTCTTCTCTCCTTTCCCCTTCATGTCTCTCCTTCAGAGGTGAGATGCAGTTCCCTTCTCCCCCCACCACATGCACATCCCAGTGCCAAAATCCAGGAGACCTATGGCAGCGTGGATCGTCCTCCCTGGGGCTTTGAAAACCATAAAATCTCTGGGATGCCTGTAGCAAGAAGGTCAAACATTCAGTGCATGCAACCCTCCCCAGCACCCTCTGAATCCATTCACCCAGCCTCAAAATCTTTTCACATAATTATTTCCATGGTTGTTCCCAAGTGGTTTGAAAAGTGGTTGCAAAGCCAACCGGTCGCCCAGTGCAAAGGCATGAATTATTCCAACATTAGCACCGCTTGCCAGCAGCCCAGCTCTTGCAGCCTGCAAAAGCAATTGCAGGGTTGCAATCGCTGGGTATTACTGGGTTGCAATAACAGTGCAATAAAAAATTATAGTTATTGGGTTGCAAAAATAACATTGATTGGGTTTGGTAATATTGCAGGGTTGCAATATTTGCTTATTATTAGATTGTAATAATACTGGGTTGTGATAATGAACCCTAAGAGAGAAATGCACACCAATAAGGTGCATCATTCCCATTCCCTTTGCACCCCCATCGCCATTCAGCTCAGGACAGAGGCAGAAGGTGTGAGGCCCCATCCCGGTGCCGAGAGCATCCTCCAAGAGCAACAGCAACCAGGATCTCATCAAGCATCAGCAGAGCCCAAGTGCCCCGCAGGTGTGGGTGCAAGCGTGGTGCCGTGGCAGGGTGCGTCCTTCAAGGAGCTGAGCTGTTTACTGGAGAAGTAATGAGATAATCAAAGAGTCATTTAGACTCCTCTGGAGGTGGATAAGTACCTCTGGTAGATTTTCCTTGCTGCTGCCCTGCATGGACCAGGACCAGGGAAATGAGGTGCATCACTCGGTGCAGGGATTGCAGTTTATTTTCCATGATCAGAGTAAAAAGGCAAGCTGATGGTATTTTGGCCATACCCTTATGCCCCATATGCCTTTTTCTCTGCTATATTTCCCTATGTGAAATCACCCACCCAGGCTGCACAGGCGGAACAATGCAAAGCACTGGGGAAACTGAGGCACAGAGAGGGGAGAAGTTTTACCCAGCAGCCAAGCTAGAACAAAACCCCACGTCTCTTGGATCTTGTTTGCAAGCTGTAGCCTCCTCACCACCCTACCACTGACCTTCTTCCATCTCATGTTTTCCAAGAGCCAGCCAAGTCCCTGGTCCCCGGCTAACGCCCGCAGCCCCTGCCAGCCCGGTTTCCCTATTCAGGGGGCTGGTGACAAATATCTCCACGCACATATGGCATCCCGACTCCTCTGAGCACTTTTTTAGGGCAAACTTCTCATCCCACTTCTTGCTTGACTGAAAATAGAAAGCTGAATTTGGGATGAAATGCATAGCTGTTGGCTGGGGAAGCAGAAGGCAGTTAAAAAAGAGGGACTGCCAGGAATATTTTATACCAAAAAAAAAAAAAAAAGGGGCAAGAAAAAAAGGACTTTTCTTTTTAAGAGAAAGAGGAGAAAAAGTTGTTTATGGTTTGGACTTGCTAGGATCATTTTGGAAAAGATGAAATGCTGCTGACTGCCGCTGGATGGAAGAGGGGTGCAGCGTGCCTTTCCAGCTGCAGCTCCTCGCCAAGCCCAGGTGAGGAGCCCAAGCTGATGCTTGGCAGGGAAATGCAGGGAGATGACAAGAAAAGGGGGGATTTGGGACAGAAGCAGGTGGTGTAAAGAGATATTACATCCATATGGATTAAGCAGAGTCAGCTCCATGGTTTTACCTTGCCAGATCATTCAATGTTCAGCCTATCTCCTTTCCAAAACACATCTTCTACCTGGGCTTCCCCAGCTCGCCATGGCTTTGGTGGCCGGTGACTTCAGAAAATGGGATGTCCCCCTTTGGGGACATCTTTTCCCAACTGGGGACATGCTGGAATGAGTTATACATGAGTCACTAGATCAGCTGAGTATTTAGAGAGTATATTTAATACAAAATATGGAAATTCCCATTTGCGTGGAGGATTTCGTGATATTTGTCAATGTTTCAATCGGATTCACAGCAAAAGCTGGGAATTTTCCGACGCTGCGAAAGGAACGTCTGCCAAAAAAAATTCATTTACGCTTGAGCAAAACTTTGCATTTCCTCCAAACTTGGCCCTTCTCATACATTGTAAATGTGGCAATAAAGACTCTTCAGGATGAAAACAAAGACGACAGCAAACTAGACCTTGCCAAAGAACATTGGGAAGCCATCCGCCTGGCTTTGGGGTCTGGGTGTGATCCAGACTTGAGCAGACATGTCCCTGGAAGAGAAGGTCAACCAACCTGCAGGTCTGACATTGCTGTGTCACGATGTTGTCCCAAGTCTTGTAGCTCCTGGGACCCTTCGGGGTAATTTGTACAGCCCCAAGCACACAGACGGGCATGACGGTGTTCTCCGAAAATGCACATTAATCTGTAATAACCCCAGCTTGGTACCCAGCCTCATCAAAGCCAGCGCTGCAAGCAGAGCTGGGCCGGTGCTTTCTTCAAGCAGCAAAGAAAAGAGCTAAGGAAGGGGAAAGAAATGCTCTGAAAAAAGCCATTTGTCCCCTCGGCTTTATTCCGGCTGCAGAGCCGGAGCAGCTTGTAGCTCCAGAGAACTTTTAATAGAAATCTTCAGAATGAAATGGGCTACAGCTGTTTGCCTTGATAAATATATTTTATGCTACATGCCTCAGCCGCCATCTGTTTGCTGATACGAGCATTTCTCCTCTGCAGCAGCTTGAAGAGAAGTCATCAAAGGGAATAGCAGGAGATGGGTTTCGTTGCAGGTAGAGGGGAAGAGGTGAAGTGGCCCATGCAATGGAGTTATTCTGGCGGCTTAATGTGGCGAAGCTGTTACAAGAACAAGAGGGAAGACGGCGGGTGGGCTGGGAGTTGGGGGGAGCTGGGGTTTTCAGGGGGAACCTGGTCATTCTGCTGGTGTTATCCGAGGGGAATGCTCTGTGTAATACCATGGGCCAAGGGCCAGGCTTCTCGAGGGTATTTAGGTGTTTAGAGATGCGGGTAGCAGCCTAGGAGGAGTTGCAGAAGTTTTGGTGCTTAATAATCATTAAAAACTGCCATGCTGCATCGGGAAATCCCACAAGGTGGTTTTATGTTCCTAAATAAAAGAAGTGGTCTGACTTGAGCTCCTTCCCTTGTCTCTCTCCATCCCCACCCAGGAAAAATCCCCTTCTGCAGAAGAACCACCCTCATAAAACACCTGCACTGGTGTAAAAGCCCCGTGAGCATCATGTCTCCAGCTGTTTCGCTCTTGCCCTCTGAGCATCATTTCTCCGGCAGAGCCATCCAACTCTCCCTGCTTTAGAGGGACAAACTGTGACCCAGTGGGGAAATCATTCCAGATCGACGTACAACCTCACCGCAATGGAGAACCCACCACCACCCCTGATAATGTTGGTTTAATGGCTATTTGTGCTCGCAGATAAAACCCCTGCCTTGCTGCTCTTGTGAAAACTTTGCTGGAGCGAATCACACTGATCACCCCTTGCTCTTACCCATTCTGCAACAAAACCTCGTGCGAGCAGCAGGATGCCAGAACATTTGCACAAGCGTCCTAGAGATGGCCGTAGGCATCCCGCTTGAAAATACTCAATGATTCAGAGATATTCAGGCCTGTGGGACCATTCAGGGAGCTGGGCTGACCTCCAGATGGGAGTGATGTTGTCGGACAGTCGGGTTTTCTTTTCCTATTTCCCCTGCTCTCCTGTTAACACCCAGCCGTGGCACCACTACACTTAGCCTAGGTATGTAATAGCTGGTTGTCACTGGCACTCGCATGCCTAGGTGACAGGTGCCCTAGCCAGAACATGGCTTATTATTATGATTATTGCTATCATTGCTATGATTATCATATTATTTTATATTGCCTAGTCGGCTCAGCCAAGGTCAGGGCTGCAGGAGGTGCTATGGAAATGTATAGAAAAAGGGAGACCTGTGTCCAGGTGGACTTTAATTAGGGAGCCGGGTAGACAGGCAGGCGGGCAGAGGTGAGGTGCCCTGGCTGGGTAGGAGAAGGGGAGCGGTAGGTCAGGTTTAATTGGGTTGTGCCAAATTCTGTCAGAGGTCAACATCACCCGCAGTCAGACAGTTGATGGTGGCAAGAAAATGTGGGTGCAAGAGCTGCCTGCAAGTGGAGATCTATGGGTGACTCAGGGACATGGGCCTGGAGGACCCCAGGGTTCACATTTAAGCGCAATTATGGTCTCTATTACATTTATTCCTGGAAAAGTGTCCTTCCCCTTAGCCTGTGCTCTAGCTTGCCTCAGTGCTGCTCACAAGCTGTGTGTGTGGCTCAGTGCAGCCTGGCTGCAGGTGCAGGAGGAGCCTTGCTGTCTTGGGGCGGGAAGATGCTGCCAGCCCAGACCACCAAAAAGAATTCCCCCGGTAGAAAATCCCCCTTTTCTAATGGACTCTGGAGAGTGGGATGCTATTCCTTCTCCTGGTGGATTTTGGGCCAAAATCTCCACCACTTGCCTATAATGCCCCATCACTCACAGGCATGGAGCAAGCCCCAGGGTGGAGCAGAGCTGAGCGGTGCTGGCTCGGGGGACCCACACTGTGACATGGTCCCCCCTCAATGTTCCTGGTGCTGGTGCTCACAAGGGCATGGGGAGCAAAGCAGTAGATAGCTGGTGACCCGTTAAGTCCATCTGTCCATGTCCTCAGCATCCCCACAGCAGCCCCCCATCCTGCTCCTGCTCTCCCCAGGGTCCCTCCATGTCCTGCAGCCCCCCTGTACCGAGAGATGCTGGCCCTAATTTGGGAGATGACCATGGACTGGTACAAGGAAAGAGGACCTCAGAGGCAGCCTTGGACTGGCTGTCCTCTGCAGGGCTCTGATCAAAACCTATGGGAAAAAAAGTCCCTAGGCACCGACAGGGTCTGGATCAGGCCCTACCCAGGGCTGGAGCAACTTGTGCCGGTCCTTTGCCGTGTCTGCAAAATGCTCCTTTTGTCCTGCATCTCTTTCTCCCTCTCCCCAGTCCTCCTATTCTTCCACCCAGAAAGCTTCAAGCTCAGAGCACTTTAAAATTCAAGGGGATTCAATACAACGCAGGAGGTTTTGAGTGGGGTTTTTTTGTATTTTACTCCTCCTCCTTCATCTCTCGCATCTTTCATACAAAGTGTCTCCAAGCACTTTGCTGGGGGAAATAAAGGCTGAGCAAAGCCCTTTTGCAGAGCCAAGCATCCTGGCAGTTCAGAAAAATGCCATGAGACAGAAAGCAAACAAGGAAGGTGGCTATTTCAGAGCATGGGCTCCCAAACCAGGGCTGGAAAAACCTGGTGGTACTGTGGGAAAGGAGCTCCCCCTCCCTTTAGCATCACCCAGCACTGTGTCCGCTCTCCCTGGATCTTAAGTCACCCATTTGCCTGGATCTCCTCGACTCCCTCCCTGCCTCCATCCATCAGGTTACACTGAGAACTAGGGCTAAAAGGGATGATTTGATCGTTCAGCATCCCACGTATTGGTCCCCAACCAACGGACCACCCCAGCATCTCAGTGCTGCCCATCCACACGCCGCCGCTGCTGCGTTTCGACCGACCCGGGCGCTTCTGCTGGTGGGAGGTTGTGGATTTAGGTGCTTTTATGTCAGCACACACTTATTCCTGTGAGTGATTCCTTTCAGCAACGCCAGGCACTGAATCACTGGTCTGTGATCCTGTAAAATTAACATGCCCTGCTATAAATAACCGCTCTCTAATGGGCTGTCATTTGACGGCTTTTGGAAAGGCTCAGCTCGTGTGAGCAAAAGTTTTAATGACTGTAATTGAAATTAGATGAAACCCATCAATGTTGGGCTTTCTCTGACCCATGCTAGGACAAAATCTATCATGCACCAGGAAAAATCACCCACCCTGGGACATGCCAGGTGTGATGAAGCCTGTCTAACTCTGTGAACAGGCTCTGGGGGTGCAGCCGGTAGCTGTTTTGGGCACAGAGTGCACTCAGCATATCCCCTTCCCGTTCAATTCCCTGTGGGGTTGCAGCAGGGTGGGACATGCCAGAGGAGCCGATGTCCAGAAGCATGTTGTGGGATGCTCAGGGCCAGACCACGGACCAAGCTTTTAGCCCCAAAATCTTGATATTTAAGAGGAAACACCAATTATTGTATCTGCAGGTAAAACAAAGGGTTCATTTTGCATTTAGCCCCAGCAAACCCAGTGACAGCACTTTCTGCAAGGTGTCTGCCTTCATCCAGTTTCCAAGGGTTGCATTTCGGCAGGAGCGGCCAAGGCCATGCCACGCCGACCCACACTGCCGCCGTTCAGTGACCACGGCTCAGATGCGATTCATTTTTCACGCTGCTCGGCGTTTTGTTGTCTTGTTTCTTCTCCTCCCATACAGACCCCAAAGGCACCCGGGCTCCCTGGGGCTGCAAACCCCACGCGTCCACCCCCAGCACACATCGTACCCTCGGGAGCGACCGCTGGCCCCCGGCAATGGGATAACGAGTCCCCCTGTGCATCGCACGTGCTGCTTGCACATAAGAAAACATCTCCTCTCCTGGGATAAGGGGGTGACAAGGGGCAAATTAAGAGATGCCAAAGTGCCCCAGAAGTGCTGGTTCGCCCTCATTGCCAGCGTGCCTTGGGATGAGCAAGGATGCTGCTAATGAGATGGCCGGGAAGGGCAGGGGGATTGCTATGGGCTTTGGCTTTGTTCCTAAAGGCCAGAGAAGAGGAAAAGACAAGAAAATTGACTGTTTGGTTTGTTGGGGTTTTTTTTGTCCTAATAGGCCCCAGCAATTTACAGGCACGCAGAGACACACAGAGCGATGCTTACCTCTCATTACCCGGGGAAGGTGGCTGAAGGCACGGCAGGGAGGCAAAGGGGGACATCCTCGGAGCATGATCGGAGTGATTGCTGTGGGACTTTTGCAGCAAAAGGACCTGGAAAGCATTAACTAAATCACCCAGCAAGGTGTCTGTTCTGTTCTTGGGGAAACCGAGGCACGGGCTGTTACAGCTTATAGCCCTACAGCCCAACAGCACCGGCGGAGGTGACTTTTTGGGGAAGCAGAGCTTTGCAGCCTGGCCCCAAAAGCTTCTTATTTACACAGGAGATACAAGTTATCATGGCTCCAGGTAAAATAAAGGTTTTGTTTTGCACATGGCCTAAGCAAACCGAGCAACAGCACCTTCTGCAAGGTGTTTGCATCAGCAAGCAGAGCATCAAAATAGCCATTTCATCCAGGCAAAGAGGGAGACGCATGAGATGGAGATGAAATGGTTCAGCCATCAACCATCAGCTTCAATCCAAGCGTTTGATGCTCTTCTCCACAGTCGCCTTCAATTTATTCACTGTTTATAAATCTTTCCAGCTCGTGGGAATGAAATTCAAGTTTTTGTGTATTTACTAATTGACGAGATGGATGGTTTGGGGTTTTTTTTCCTATGAAACTTCTTCTGGCAAGCAATATACTTTTTATGACAAAGATTTTTACTCCAGTCGGGCAGTTTTAACTGTTTTTAAACTTGCTATTAATGTTTTTCACTGAAAAAATTAGATGTTAAAATGAGGGCAAATGTTTCCAAAAGTCACAAGGAAACACAAAACCTCAAATTAGAAAAAAAAGTAGCTCACAGCTATGGGAGTGAACTGTTTGGTTGGTCTGCAATAAAGTATCATTTAAATTTAGCAGTTGCAGAGGAATTTTAAAAGGATTGGTTAACATTCCCCATCAGAGATAATGTTTTTATTTCAAAATTGCCAGCAAACCCAAAAAATTTCATTTTCCTCTCTCTCTATTTGTAAGTGAATATTCACTGGGATATTTGATAGCTGTAATTTACTCTTCAAGCTCTGTAATTAGCCACCTCAATCAAATGGCATCATTTCTATCTTTGCTCGAAGAATAAACTATTCCGCTGCAAAACAAACGCCTTTTCCTCGACTTGAGCGAATCCCAGGGACAGGCTGAAATTTTGCAGCCAACTTGCCTTCAGCCGATGCTCACGCTTGTCACGGGTTTTGAAAGCTTTCCGGGGAAAAAAAAAAAGCAAAGATGGGGCTGAATATTGACTCATGGCTGTTGCTCATCCCCCTGTAACAGCAACCAGCTCGGAGAGGTGGGAGGAAGGATTTGAGTGTATGTTGGTGAATGGTTTTTTTTTTCCCCCTGTACTGCAGATTTTGGGGCTTCATGGAATGGGACAAGAAGGGGAAGGAGCTGCAGGGTTACCCAGAGGTTTTCCTTTTTACACCTGAAAGCACTAAAAGCAGTGCAGAACAATCTTTTTTTACAGTAATTTTTTTTTTTTTTTTTATTTTTCAGCAGATAAAATGTCCCTTATTTCCAACAAAGAAATAATTTCCCAAGAAGGTCAGGAACTGGAAATCTCCAGTGTCCCATTTACCTCCCCTTTGCTGGGCTTGGAGTTGGCTTTTATATCTGGGCGTAAAACCCTGCTCAGCCCAATTTCTCTGCTCGTCTCATTTTAAATTTTAGGATGTAGCCAGACTTAGGTATAGGCATTGTAATCTGGGCACATTATTTACCAGTAACACTTATCTGAAGCCAGTCTCTCAGGAGATTCACTGGGTGGCTGGGAGCTGCGAGCTGGAGTTACAGCCTCCGCACAGTAAAATAGAAGGAAAAGAGGGAAATTGCCTTATAAAAACCACAAGGACTTTTGGCTTGCTTTTTTTT
>VYZV01028313.1:70072-83818 GCA_013401275.1 Pandion haliaetus | reverse complement strand
AACACCTTTCTCATTGAGAGCTGTCTTAAAGAGCAATCTCTCCATCAGCACATCTTCTCACTAGGGACTGGCCAATAGATCTTATGGTCCACATGCAAGTTTTTAAATTCTGCTTTCTTGACTTAGAAGGTTTTTTTTATGGGTTCACAGAATAGCACACATATGAAAAACTACTTGATTCTACCTCAGCTAGCTATATATTCTGTTATAATTTGGATGACCATTACCCAGCTACTTCTCTAGGCAAACTGAAGAGCTGGGCAATTCATCAGTCCGCTAACATTACCCTCATTTAAATCCTCACGCACAGCAGAAAGTATTTAGTATTACAATCCATCACATATCTTCCTTGCTGGTGTCAGTGCACAAGGAGTCTTCTGATTTTTTTCTTTGAGATCTACATGTAAAGTCGCATTAGAAGAACGCATGCATTTCATAGACGTGATTTAAAAAATGTTTGCCTTGCAAATTACACAAACTTCTAAACTAGGCATGAGTTTCCATCAACATTTGGTAACATGACTCCTTCAGCACTCATCCATCATGTCTGAAGTCCTGCTGTCCTATTAAAGCATCTCTGACTTGTTGCAAAGAATTTACTTTGGAACAGAAAGATCCTTTTGTTATGCACAACACTGGATATTAGTTATGGCACAGAATTGCTAGGGCACTGAAAAGGACTCAGGAAACTGGGCTGAGCTGCTGGCTCAGCCATGAAGTTGTTGTGCAACTCTGGGCCATTCCCATCCCCACTCCATGCCTTTGTTTCACCAAATCAGAAGACAATGGTAATACTGATCTCTACAGAGCCTTTCAAAGTATGCAGATTAAAACTGCTTTATGGGTCAATATAATTAGAGAGGTAAGATTCTATACTGTTCATTACATCTAAAAGACATACTGCATAAATGCATAGTCATTTGTTTAAATTTCCAAGAATATATACACCAAGTTATTTGTAAACCTCCTCCACCATTTCCCTTTAGCCTTTTTTATTTTAGGATAAGGAAACCAGGAAAAAGACCCATTCATTCATCACATCAGTTCCCCTCTGGCCTAATCCCAATTGATTCATTTTAAATTAGTAATGGAAATTAAGAAAGGAATGTAGAGCGCAGGTGAAGCTAGTATCAGTTTTGCACTTGCGATTCCAGAATGAAGAGTTTAAAATGAAAGTAAGTCATTTAAGAATGGTGTAGAACTACGGAACAGCTCTGTAAATGATAGCAACAAAGCAGATTTCTCACCAACACCAGCAGCAAAGTTTAGCAGAGCTACGTTTCAGTACAGATATTGGGGACACTTCTGCACANATATTAAATAAAACAAAAATAATGAATTCTCAAATTAAAAGTACATGTTGATTATAAAACTGACACTGAAAAGCCAGGAACTACTTTCCAGAAAAAGGGGTAGCAGAACTTTCATTTTCACTAAACTTCATTAATTAGCTTTTAATGATAAGAAATCACCCAGCCAAAACACATACAAAGGTTTTAGCATGCTGAAAAAACCCAAAAAATAAAAACCAAAAAAAGAGGACTACTTGGAGCATGTGAAAGAACTATCTTCTAGTCACAGGCTTCTTTTTTGCCTTACTACGTTTTAATTCCTACACTTTATTCTATACTTTTTTCTCCCAGAGCTACACTTTTATGTCCTAAACTAGGTTCAGAATTTTGAAGCTTCTAGGATCATGCTTTAGGCCTACTCTGTAATTTAACATAATTTGTTATAACTTCTGGAATTATTAAAAGAGTTTCAAGGGATAATTTTTAGAATAAAATATAGCTGCAAAGATTTCTTGCTGACAGAGGGCCCAAAGGAGTTCAGATTTGTCTTTATATTCAGCTGCCAAGTGATGGTGGTTTATCTATACAATATATTAAATTTATATCAACTTTCCTTTCTCTGATTACTGTCATTTTTTCTATGAAATCCACAAGTATTCGGCACAACTGAGATACAATTTTAGAATAGCTGTTCAGTATCTTGCCTGTAGATTTGCTAACGTGTAGGATATGCACCAAAAGCCAAAATGTAATGGAGGAACTTAAAAAGATAGTGAAGGGGGTGGTTTCCTCTGTTACCATTGTAAATGGTGAACACTTTTTCTCTTTGTCTGGAACATTACAGCAACATTTATCTTTCTCTCACTCTACTTATTTCTGTTTATTTAACTTAGTTTATTTAATTCTTTCAAAAGAAGCACCTTTGCAAGAAAAGCAGTAGCAGAGAGGTCAGTATGGTCAAAAGGAGGTGAATAGACCCTAGTATTTACCCAGGAATTACTGAAAACATCCAAGCTGGAGCTGGAGGAACAGAACAGAGAACCTTGGCTCTGCTCTGCAGCCACAAACTGGACAGTGAATAGTTTCAACATTCAACAAACCAAAGTCCTTTAGCAGCATATTTCAAAATTAAAGTTCTAGCATAATAAATCAAAAGTACATTAACAAATACTGCTTCTTAAATTATGTGTAGGACAAATACTAGCATAAATTCTGGTCAGTATCAAATACAGGAAAAGCAGCCGAGTAAATATGATGAATCAGATTCTTCTTTCAGCAAGATAAAGTTCAGCTTGTAACTTACTACATAATAAAACCACAAAGCTTCATTATTCCTAATGCATCAGCAATAGTAAATTACAATAGCTAAATATTTCCTAAATATTATATTAGATTTATGTTTCATTTCTAATAAATGACACTGAAGAAAAAGGAGCCAACTCTGAGAATTCTCAAGTGCATATTGAATCACTGGTCATTTCAACCTCAAAAGAATTTGAATTTCAACAAGATTTTTTAATTGAACCCTCTGGATTTTAGCTTATGATTTAATCTAGCAAGTTGCTAAGGCAACCAACGATTATAGCTGCTGGGCAAAATTCACAGAATTGTTAATCAATCTTAATCTGGATACGCTGCATCAGTAGTTCTTTCACAGGGGAAACGGACAACGCTGAGAAAAAAATTGGAGTTTAATCCTTAAATTACAACATACAATGACACTAGAATGGAAAATATGTTTTTTATAATAAACATCTATATTGGAACAACTGGCTTTAAAAGAGAGTATTTCTAACAGAGAGAAATCCTTCAGTGAGGCTTGTATAACCCCCAGCAGTGTGTGTCTCTGAGACATCTAATCAATAAGCTTTTTAATGTGCTCGACTCTCCCTCTGCTCGGAAAGTGGGAGAATGGATTTACCCTAATTGAAGGTTGTAGTCATTATTCTAATATGGTTGTGTTAGAGGATAACCTTTGTATGGTGCTATTTTCAATGCATGTACTATTTGCCTGGCCCAGTATATAAAATGTAATGGCCAGCCAAGGTGTGGTCAAGAACATTTGCAACTCTGTTCTTTATCCTGTTTTCACCATGAGCATTAACTTATCACTTAAGTTCTCTATGCCTATTCCAGGCTCCCCTTTAATTAGTAGAAGGATGTAATTAGACTTAGCTACTACAGAGGGACGTTGTGAGATCAACTACCTTTGAAATTTGGTATTTTTCAAATATTCTTAACATCAAGTGTTATGATTAGCTGATATATAGCTTATTCATTTTAATGGCCACCAGTAGTTAGCCAGAAAATGTATTTTCTGTTTTATGGTCCCATTAAGTGTCCATAAATTTATGCATCCAGATTTAGCTAATATAGCATTTATGAGAGTGCTTGCACTCTGGTTTAATCCAATTCACTTTTTAAAGAGAGCAACTAAACTCTTCTGAACATACCCAGCTAGTGTCTTATTTCTGATGTATTTCTTGGAAGAACCTTAGCTATAGTACACTAAGGCAGTATTTTGCAAACCAAATCCATGTAGTTATTAAATATATTTAT
Organism: Pandion haliaetus; assembly: GCA_013401275.1. Lineage (NCBI taxonomy): Eukaryota > Metazoa > Chordata > Aves > Accipitriformes > Pandionidae > Pandion > Pandion haliaetus. The sequence continues at coordinate 79,967 of VYZV01028313.1, read as the reverse complement.
TTATTAGTTCTTGAACTGATGTTTCTCATTTGCCAACTGTTCTTCACATTCTTTTGATCTTGTACTCTAGAGTATCTCTTGTTCACTTTGCTTTCCTCAACAGATTTAATCCAGAATACCCAATCTGCAAAAACAAAACAGGGACTAATACCTATGAACAAGTTACCACAAAATAGCATCCTAGGTAAAGGAGTCAAAGGACCTAAGTTTCAAACAAAGGCCTGTGCAAGACCATTTGGACTCTACTAGTTAAACAGGAAGGTTGCAGCTGTACAACTGAAGAAAAATTTTCTTTGGCAGCTGATACAGAATGCAAATTATATGGTCTTTCACCACGTCCTTGAATTAATGAAACTTTTTGATGGTAAACTAACCTATCACAACATTCAGAAATATGGTAGATCATTAACCTTTTTGATACTTAATAATCAATTAGTCTTGTTTGTGGAAATAAGGATGTGGTCCTCCTCTGTACCACCTGAAACCAGAAACCGTAATACTGCAAAGGCATATGTCAGTGTAACTCGCTGATGAATTGTGAGTAGCCCACATGATTATATTGCATGAAATACTAAATATGAGAATGCCCCAAAAGAAAGGAAAAGAGAATTACGAAGATGTGTTTCAGCTGGATTTATACAACTAACTTCCTTTTTGCTTCACACTATTTAAACGTTGGTCCAAAAGATACACTCTTTCCCATTTGGATCTCAAAATCAAAACTATATTAGATAAAGGTTTTTGAAGGAAAGCGTAAAGGAGGATGGAACCAAAACTGGTAGCATGGAATTGTTACAACACAACTTTTGTATTCCTTTTGGTCTTCTCATTTGTCTTCCTCATCTCTTGATCTTCACAATAATTATTCATCCTCTCCCCAGTGTTTATTACAAATTCCTCATTTGTTCCAGTCCTAGTGTCTTTTCATTTTATCTACTGTTTGTTCAATTTTTTTAAAAGACTACCCTCTCCTCTGCATCTTGTAAGTGTTATGCATTACATTCCTTTCTACCTTACAGTAGTTACTCTGTTAAAATATGTTTTATAAATATCTCTCTGAAGAAACTTGCCTAGCTCTTTTAGCTAAAGGAAGCACATACTACACTGTAATGAGGAGAAAACTCTGGATTATTTTAAAAAACTGAAGTTAAGAAACACATATAGACCTTCATTTTTTAAAAAAAAATAAGATTTTTAGGCTTCTTTGCAAACATATTATATAATACATATACATTCACACTTATATAAATATGACTGTCAACTCTTTTTCAGTCTTCCTAAGGAAGTTAAATAAGATAGAAAGCTTTGAACAAATGACGGGATATCAGTCTGAAAGATGGAAATCAAATTGTGCATTCAGCTGAAAATTATGATACATTAGAAATTCTTGATAAGTTATCTGCAATGTCATATACATAACAGGATGCTACTTGAGCAGAATACTTAAGAAGTCACAGCTGAAACAGTAGAAGGTGCTTCATCCTTTTTCTGAATCATTCACATAAAATAAGTCTTAAAAAAGATTCCCTTAACTGGAATCCTCCAAAGCTTTTCCAACAGGACATTGCAGTTTTAAACCCTTTTCCCTCCTATACATACAAAATGAAAGGTAGCTAAAGAAAACATACTACACATACAGTTAAATCTCTTGTGCCATAATTTTTTTTTTTTCCATCTAAAACACATCAGTAAAATGCCCTTTGCAACTCCATTTGACACTAGAGGCCTAATTATAAAGGCACATTTTTTATGCAGTTTTGACACCAGGTGCCCACCAAAGCCATTCTATCACTCACCCCCTCAGATGGACAGGGGAGAGAAAATATAACAAAGGGCTCGTGGATCAAGATGAAGGACCGGGGGAGATCACTCAACCGATTACCATCATGAGCAAAACAGACTCGCCTTGGGGAAAATGAACTTAATTTATTGCCAATCAACCAGAGTAGGGTAACGAGAAATAAAACCAAGTCTCAAAACACCTTCCCTCCACCCCTCCCTTCTTCCCGGGCACAGCTTCACTCCCGGATTCTCTACCTATCCCTGCCAGCAGTGCAGGGGGATGGGGAATGGGGGTTATGATCAGTTCATCACATGTTGTTTCTGTCACCTCATCCTCTTCAGGGGCAGGACTCATCTCACTCTTCCCCTGCTTCAGCATGGGGTCCCTCCCATGGGAGACAGTCCTCCACAAACTTCTCCAACATGAGTCCTTCCCACAGGCTGCAGTTCTTCATGAACTGCTCCAGCGTGGGTCCCTTCCATGGGCTGCAGTGCTTCAGGCACAGACTGCTCCAGCATGGGTCCCCCGAGGGGTCACAAGTCCTGCCAGAAAGCCTGCTCCAGGATGGGCTCCTCTCTCCACAGGGCCACACGTCCTGCCAGGAGCCTGCTCCAGCGCAGGCTTCCCATGGGGTCACAGCCTCCTTTGGGCACCCACCTGCTCCAGTGTGGGGTCCTCCGTGGGCTGCAGGTGGATATCTGCTCTACTGTGGACCTCCATCGGCTGCAGGGGAATCTCTGGCACCTCCTCCCCCTCCTTCTGCACTGACCTGGGGGTCTGCAGGGTTGTTGCTCTCACATATTCTCAGTCCTCTCCTCCAGCCACTGTTCCACAACAGTTTTTCTCCCTTCTTAAATATATTGTCCCAGAGGCGCTACCACCGTCGCTGGTGGGCTCGGCCTTGGCCAGTGGTGGGTCCATCTTGGAGCCGGCTGGCATTGGCTCTGCTGGACATGGGGGAAGCTTCTAGCAGCTTCTCACAGAAGCCACTCCTGCAGCTGCCCCCTTCTCCGCTACTGAAACCTCGCCACACAAACCCAATACACACTTCTTGTTGGCCATCTTTTTTTCCCCATTCCAAAAAGACTTGTTCACACTTGACGAGTTATATTTTGCCTGGCTGATTCTCAGATTTTTCCTTACTGTGGTTAATTTGAAACGCCATGACAGATAAAGCATGTATAATTGTTATCACATTAGGGGATTTAAAAAAACAAAAACAAAAACAACAAATTATTTAGGAAAGGTAAAGTCTCTAAAAGATGACTCAGACAAATAGTTTATGAATGACATTTTATAAAGTACTTGGCAGAGTATAATCTCTACATCCTCTAATTAATTGCAATGTATGTTAGAAATGTAAAAAGAAAAATTTTGTCATTTCCTTTGACTCTAAATATAAGAAGTTTTAATATATACAGTACTGTAAGTAGAACCAGGTATTATTCACAGAAGATTGGATCTTAGAAAGCCTTTCTGTGCTTATTTAAATCCTGTCCTTTTTCATTTTCTGAGGGGTGGGTGGGGGAAGAGAGGGAAGGACGGTAACCAAAGACTGCAGCGTAGCAGAGGAGCACAGAACTATGAATTGGTAATTCCAAGATTTGGATTCAAGCTTCAGTACTGACAAGGAGTATACTGTATGTGATATCCATTAGGGACTTTTACACACAGTCTTCCCACTGCCTTAGTGTGTATCATCCTGACTTCAGAGCTGGCTGTCAGCACACCAGCTACCTCAGCTGGAAAACTTAAAAGACTGAAAAATTGAACCATAACAATTTAAAACTCTGTATATTCAACTGTGTTCTCAAATACAGTATTTAATTATATTGCCCTATTATGTATGTGGATATCGAAGGCAAAGGACTTGTTCCACTTACCCTGGACTTAAAGTAAGCAAGAAATGGCACCTCTCATCATACCCTTCCAAGCCATATTTTCTTCATCCTTTGCACCATGGTGCTGGAAGGACATATGATGACTTATCCTTAAAAAGCTTCATAGATGTGCAACATTAAACAGCTGAATATTTCCAAAACCAGGTTTAAACCTCAGTGACAAAATAAGTGAGTCTCTTTTGTGTTTGGGTTTTTTTTTTTTTGGGGGGGTGGTAGTGGTGGTGTCTCATGAACATTTAGCAAGTAACCCGACATATCCTACCGAAAGCAAAATGGGAATGCAGTATTTGTGTGGCAAAACTGCATATTTTGCCAAAATCAGCCATAGATGGTTCATTGCATATCCTGAAAGAGTTTACTATACTAGAGTTCACAGTACTCAGTGTGGAAATTGTCTGCAGTTAAGGTGTGAAAGTAACTTTTATGCTATATCTATAAATCAAAATAAATATTCAAAACTAAAAGATTTGCTGCATGAATTCTCAGAAAGTCTGTACATATTTTGTCAAATATTCCCTGTAAACCTGTGCAAATAGTGGATTATTCATTCAATAACTAGACAAAGATAGAAATCAGGCAGACCTGAAATATTTCATTCAGTCCAAACCAAAAGTTTTTTATCTGGAAGGGGGAACATTATTTCTTTTGAATTTTTTATTCCATTTTGGAATGCCAGTTTAAAAAGACAACTCTAAAATTATTTTGCAGCTTTGAAATAAAAGGTTTTGACTTTTCCAAAACCCCCCTTACATTAAAAATGTCAATACAAATCACTTATTTCTGATTTTTTTCTTCTCCTTTATTCAGGTGAAATTATTTGTTAACTTTGACTTGAAAGTTTTAAGGTAAGACTGAAATAGCTTTTTGTGGCAAATTCACTATTAAAAATGTCACTATCTGTACTCATGGTAAACACTCCATGTAGTTAGATTCTTAGCTTGAAGCTATCATTTCTGACAACAAATATGCATGTGTGGATTTTTTTTTTCTTGTACTGAAAAGTGTAGTTTTGTTGCAACCATGTAATTTAAAAACAAGAAAACCAAATCAGTTTTCCCCCGTATTTAAACATGATACAACTCCTTAAATATCACAAAATGTTTATTAATTTCAGCAAACTGCTTCTAGAACAAGATAAAGTGTCAAATTGTACAGTAAAACCTACAAGAATTTATCACCATCTTGTAGGATCAGCTTTTTTTTTTTTGTTGGCTTTCTTGAAACTAGTAAACTGATAGGAAAAACCTTCCAATTTTATTTGCTCTATAGCAGTAACTCTGGAGCAAGTGAAATTGTGCATTAACTTGTGCGACCCCTAAGGTGACAACAGAAAGTCACCCCTTCCATTTATTTAGGGCTTTGAAGTCTACACTGAATTTAACAAGTTGATTATCACTTACTTTTACTAAATGAAATTAGTATGAGCAGCAGAATAAACAAGGCTTCCCTTCTTATGGGTTTGAATTGTGTTAAATTCTGATGTCTAATAAGGTGTTAGCTCCAGTAGAAGCTTCTGTTGCAGTGAAAATTTCACACTTTGTCACTCTGGCACCTCTCATACTTACCCGCATTGATTCACTAGTATCTAATACCAGATGTGTTCATGCTGTATCTTTCCTCTATTTAGTTACCTCTTTTTATGGAAGTTATAGGAATTTCTTTTCAACTAGCGACCTCTTTCAGATTTGATTAAAGATGACCAAAGGGGAAGAAAATCAAAGGGAGCAAAAATTAGCATCATAGCCTAACACAGTATTTTGTTTGGGGAAAAAAAAAAAAAAACCAAAACCAAACAAAAAACAAAAAACACCCAAACAACTTTTTTTCTTTTCCAATTGCAATCTGTGTATTTCCCTTTCTACTCTTTCAATTTCTAAAAGCTTTATGCTATAGAATTTCTTATGGCATGATAATGTTTTCAGTATTTCAGTTCTTGATTTTTGCCATTCATTTGTAAACATTTTGCTTAGTGAATTCAGTCACTACTATTCTTACGATTTGTCCAAAAAGCTATAAGCTATCTCTAAAACATTCAGTTAATTAAGTATGTATGAGTAATTTATATTTCCCTTTCCATTGTAGTTATGTATATTTTTCAAAATTACATTTTATCATCTGCCTGTTCTTCCAGATCTGTTTAATTCATCTGAAATGCCTTACAGCTTTATCTTGTTTTCACTATCCAGAGTAATTGTATGCCATCTGCAAATTGTTCTGCTTGTCTAGATATTTCCCTCATAAATAATTACAATATTTGTATTTCTATAGCCCAGTCTAGGACAGATTTCAAAATGTGTATAGACTTTCCCCGGTCCAGGTTGTCTTAGAATAACCTTAGCTTCCCTTTTGCCATATTGCAAATAGTCCATTCATTTCTTTCAATTGTTTTGATCACTTACATTCTAATCTTCCCTAGTATTTTTATTTTCAGAAATATTTTCTTTCCTTAGTGGCTTAGAGTGATGGGACTTTTACAAAGTTATTTAGTAAGAACAAATAAATGACTTCAGCCTCTTTTCTATTTATTACTAATTTACTGACACTATCAGAGATTCCATTAAGTTAAAGGAAAAACAGGTTTCTTTTACAGAAGCTATTCCTGTTTGTTCCAATCCCATTACATTTATCTCATTAAAAGTATCTAGGACAAATTTTCTGATGTGTAATTCCCAAGATCATCCCTAGTGTTTCTTAAAAGACACAAACATTTGCTGCCATCCAGTTCTCTGAATGTGACAGCTGTGATACCGCACATTTTTATTAACTACCCATCAGCCATCTTATTCTAGATAATTAATACTCCCTGTAAAAAAGAAAGATTTTTGTCTCCTTTTTTTCTTTTGCAAATATACAATACCACCAACTCTTAAAAATCTAGAGTTAAATTACCCCAACTGCAAATTTACTTACATCTCTGGAAAACAGACTGTACCAAACAGATACAGTCCTTTGCTTCTAGGATCAGGTTTTGTCCCTGATGCACATCCACAGACCTGGGAGCTCTGAGGAGAGTGGTTTGGACCCCTGCAACCCTCCCAAATCTGCAAAAGAGCTGCTGACACTGATAGTCCAAGGATAAGCAAATACAAGGAGGATAACTGGGTGGTAGATTCCTATTCTATGACCTTAACACTTCAGAAAAATAGATGCGACTGGATGAAATACAGCTCAAATACACAGGGTCAACATGGTCTGGCACTGCACCTACACTAATTAGTCCTTTAGCAATGTTAGCAATGCAAAACACCATTATCCAATGCCCCCAGCACTTTTCCCACCTTTATTTGTGGTGTAACACATGCAAAAAGAGTGTGAAGTGTGAGCTGCTAGATGCAGTAGAGTAGATGCACCAGAGTAGATGCAGGGCATAGAAAGGCCAAAAGGGGATGGGTGTGGGATTAAAAGCATAAAGAATATTCTTTCCTGTCTTCTCCATCTTTTTCATTTTTCTTCAAATGCTAATTCTTGCCCCAGACTCAGCCACAAGATGCAGCTGCCTGTGTAGCCACCATGCGCCTCAGCAAGTGAAACTTCTTCCCCACAGTCAGATGTCAGAGGAGTCACCCGGGAGACCACACATTTTACAGGGAAAGGGAAGCCAAGAAAGACACTGCCTACCCAAGCAAACAGGCAATTTTGGGGAAGAGAAAGCATTTCCAGAGCATAAGGACTTTTTGCAAATTCTGCATTTTGACATTCCATAAAGTGTTGCCGTAATGGATTTTGGTTTTATAAAGCAAATTAACTTATTTTTTCTTAGTAAGATCTTATCAAAGGTTCAAATACCATTGCAGTCCCCAAGACATCAACAAAGAACAGAATTACAGTACACCATGATGCCCTCCACCTTTGCTCTGAGAAGGCAGAGTGTGTTAGAACACTAAACCCACTACTAAATAATAACTATAATACGCTGATAAATAAAATTATGGAGAATTTGGCGTAGACCATCTACCTATCATAGGTCTTCAATATCACACCTAGAAGGCCAACAAACATAAGCAGGAAGAGTTTGTGAGAAGAGAGGTGGAGGTGGGTACCCCTGTGAACAAAGGGTCCCCACAGGGATGTGTCAAACATTGTTACACTACATCTCAAGCCTCTTAACGAAGCATTCACCCTACCATAATTAAGAAAACTCATTTATACTAGCCATTATGATGAAAATTACATTGAAAAACCCATCTAATTGAAAGTATCGTAACACTCATCAACTCAGTTCAACACATGTGGAGAATTAAATCAAGGACGTTAATTAATTAACACATTAAGCAAGTGGTGGTATGTTAAGTTAGGGGGTTAATTTCTACATTGGGCAATCATGACTGATTCTTACTGTTTAGGTCTCTAGTTAAAAAAGGGACTCTATTCTCAGAACCATTTTCAATTAACACCAAGGGGTTTTTTTAATTTCAAAATGTGTATATTTGTCCAAGTGTTTCTCACTCAGTGAGATGCAATGCATCAGTACACTGCTAGTGGGGAAAAGCCAATAAATGTAGCAAGATAGCACTGGTCTATAATTCAGCCTCGAGATATGAACATCTCTAGCTAAAGAAATTACGAAAGAATTATACAATAGTTAAAAAGTAGATATAATTTGATTATAGTAGGAGATAAAATTTGAATATATACAGGGATTCCTATTAATTTCTGTTCACTTGTATTGGTTTTAGCCTGGGACACTCCATGGTATCACAGCATTTAAGCTTTTCCATGTCTGTATAGTGCTTAAGACAATGGAACCCTGCACTACAATCATAGCCCCTGGATAATACTATAACCTAAATTATCATCATTCAGATTGAATTAAGAGGCTTGGAAAGAATATGCATCTAGGGAGGAATCTCGGGACCAGTCTTGCTTAGATCATTACTGATAACTATAATGAGAAGGGTAGTGGAATATTTGCTTTGATGTATTCAGGGGCCTGGAAGGACTGCACTAATAACCTGGTCAATAATCTTGATGTAGCAAAGATAAGACAAGCTGAGCTGTGCTACAGGAGGATGACTCCAAGAATGGATGAATTTCATCCTCTCCCACACCCCTCATTTTATTATCAGATGAGATTTTCAAAAGGAATTTAAAAGAGTTTGTGGCTTACAGTCCTTTGAAAATCAAAGGGAGCTGTATTCCTGCTTAAATTAGGCTGAAACCTACTTATCCCAAAAGCCTGAATATAAAAGAATCCAGCTTTTCAAGATTATATATAAACACAACCTTCATCCCCGGGTTTAGCAGTGTTTGGGAAATTTTGTACTTATCCACCCACACATGATCTTACTGAAGTCTGCAGAGAGTTCACCCACAGACAGATGTGACCCACCATGTTTGTATCTAGAATGGTGGAGCAATACTAACAAACCCCAAATTTCAGTGAGACAAATCCAGCAAAAATCATTTGGAGGCTGCTATTTTTGTTAAAGTTTCTTCCTCTGTAATCCCCAATGGCAATACAGTGAGCAGCTACTATATGGGCTCAGCCTCCTTTGAATATTAAATTACTGAAGTTCAGAAGAATTTAATTAGTATCTCACCTACTTAACCATCTTCCAATGATGCCTCTGCTACAATTATGGTACATTACAAGCAATTTCAGCTTAATTGAATAACTTGAGTAAAACCTGGGTTCCAATTGCCAGAATTACCTGTATTAAGATAGCTGTAACTGAGTTAAAAACCAGAAAAGGTGGTATGATCTCTATGCATGCTGTGATACCAGGTTTACGGCAGATACTCTAGTTTATTCATCCCTAATATTACCGTACTGTCAAAAGAAATATGTTTAAATAACATTGCAGACATACCAATGGTCTGGGTGTGAGCAGTTAAAGAATTACAAAGTCATATCAGGCTGTCAGGTAGCAAAATATAGACTCTAAAATATTTTCAAATATCCCCCTTATCTTTTACAGTCTGTTCCTCTTTCCCCTGGCTGCATACACCTATGCGCACTTCAGCTGCCAACTGCCAACCTCCATTCTCATGGTTCCTCACGCTTCACAATTTGTAAAATATGTTTTCCTACAAAAATCTTGTACCAGAAGCAAGAAACGAAAAAACTGAGACGGTGAGGGTGAGACAGGAAAAGAACAATGGACAAAGTCTGGACTGCGAATTCCTCAGGCTGTTTCTCCACCCCACTGTATTTCATGTAGCTCCACACTGGCTCAGATCCCCCCTTGTTTGAGATAATGACCTGGCATAG
>VYZV01028313.1:50587-63735 GCA_013401275.1 Pandion haliaetus | reverse complement strand
CATGGATGCTTACACTCAAATGTTACATTAAATTAGGAAATGGAGATAGTTGGAAGAGCCCAATACTTAAAATGTTCAGGCAACCAAGGAGATGCAAGATCCTTACATGGAGTTTTACATTTAAGCTTATCTAAAGGAAGTGGAATATACTGAAAACAGAAAGAAATCTAACATAACAATAACACTAATAAGGTTCATTTAGAAGCCAGAGTTATCATTTGCTTAACGAACACTGATTAGCTCTATTCCTAGGAGGAAGGGAAAGAGAGGCACATTTAATTTAGAGACAGAACTTGCATGTCTGAATTTTAGGTACAGTTGTGTTGTATTAAGATTTCCCAACACACCAGGGGTTCAGAAGGCACCTGATTTCTAACAAGGCATGTTTACTGAATTAGCACTTAAGATGTGTAAGAAAAATCTCCACATGTCACTGAAGCTTTAGGGCTGCAGATCAAAGGATTGTGAGCTTACTGCACCATCTAGTGTCGATCGAGGGAAAGTGGAAGAAAATTATTGAACTACTCCTTACATTACATACTTTTTCCTTTAACAGATTAATAAAACACAATTGCATCACCTCCCTAAGTTGCAAAGAACATTTATCATCTTAATATGGTAAATGTCTCCTTCACAAAACTTCTCGAATGTTAGCATTTTCCCAAATGTTAGAACAGCCACATAACTGAAAACTTCCTTTAGAACTTCAACATTTGACATTCAAAGTTGCTGAAGCTGTTGCAAATTTTATCTTTTCCACACTAATAAGTAGATCAACCTTTAACATAAGTTTGCAGCTTTCTAAAATCAAGCATTTTCCAGAACCGAGTTGAGTGCACAGAAAATGTTACAGGAAGAAAAGTAGTAGAAAACTGGAGAAGTAAAGTTCATGCAAGAAATCTGAATTTACAAAAATAAAAATCACAGTGAAAAGAGGGTATGGTTTTCAGCACAACTATTCTTGCTCATTATTATCTTCTGAAAGGAAGTAATCTGGCTTGGGTACACTAGATTTTAGATACCTGAAAGATAACAAGACATGTCAATATCAGAAAAAGTATTCACATTCCTAAACAGTATTTATCATAATCAGTATCTGAGTGTCTCAAAGAGATTGTCAGAATGGTTGAGGACCAGATTTTTGATTATTCAGCACACAAAACTAGTATAAGGTTATTAAAGAGAATTCCCTTTATAAAAAAAAAAAAACCACGTTCTGGAGTAACTGATGATGACAAGTTCCACTACGATATTTCTGGACTACATCAAACCACAATCTGGAATATGAAATTACAGCCAAATTCTTTAACAATTTGTACACAGCAACTTGATAACAAATTTAAGACGCACCTGTTCTATGCAACACAGTACCATGTCAAGCATTTTGACTCACACATCTTCAAAAAGATGGGCTGAATCCTTCTATCCTGAGTATTAGAAAGTCTTTCAAGAATCCCTGGAACGTTTTACTTGGAGATGTACACAGAGGTATAGACAGGCCCATGGTTTCTCTGCCTGATGTTCAACCATCCACAAAACTTTTAACTGTAGTGATGCAAGTCTGTGCTCAAGCTGTCAAGCTGGCTTACGGATGCACACCGAGATGTTCACTGGAATCTCGGGAGCACAGGCAGGGTGATGGTAGCAAACAGTCTACCTGTACTGACAAGGTGTAACACTTGTGGCTTCTAGAGATAGCTGTGGGTACTGGTCATTTTGGGGGCTGGAAACAAGCACCCTGAAGGGTGCCTTTCCTGATTGCATGATATTTGCAGATTTCTTTCCAAATTAACACAAACATATGGAAACGAGCAACCCTTTCCTCTGCCAAACTGAAGTTACTTTTCCTAAGTGATGTGATTAAGATGGATATGTGGTTTGGCCTTGGGACAACACTTTGGTTCCAAAGCATCTTAACTAGATTATTTTTATGCTCAGACATTTTTCTTTTATGATACCATTTCAAACAAAAATATGGGGCAGATCATCCTGTCATCAGGGCATTTTGCAGCCACTAAACACAAAAGACTGCCTCAAAAATTCTTTGAGGTGCACCCTGGTGCTGCAGACCCCACTGTGAAATTCAGGCAGCGAAATGCAAAGTAAGGCAGAGACTTAACCCCACGCAGCCAGCCAGCCACCCCCTGCTCACACAACCTGCTTGCCGGGTGGGTGGCTGGTCACAGACAGTCCTAGTGACACACAGGAGGTGATGTGATCCCTCTCTTGGTACAAGCAAACTTGTGACTTTCATTTACACACATTTTTTCTTTGCACCAAATGCTCTGACCTGTATTCAGAAAACTGGGGCAGAACGAGTCAACCTTTCCAGTGCAAATAGCTCTTGGTGGAGTTTCCCGATAGCTTTATCCCACTGCAATTGCCGGTGTCTTCTCACTCCCAAGACTAGAGGCGACAGGCTGCATTTGGACCTCAGTATTTATTATATATCCTCAGAGCAGGATTCCAGCAGTTCCACCTCTCACGCGAGGCAATGAACTATTTAAATTGGAGACACACTTAACCAGAAAATCTTTGAAAAACAGTATTTTATATTTCCTTAGGATGGTACACTATGGGTGGAGAGGCAGCATGCCTCAGATTTAGCCATTATTCAGTGCAGCCATCTTTACACAATACTGCTGAGAGGAGAGTGGAATACTTGATGACATCAGACTATAGGATGGAAAGTCTGTAATTCAAGACAACAACCAATTCTGACTGGATTTTGGCGAGTTTGGAATGCTATTTCTCAACTATGTGGAAATCACCATGACAAAAAGCCTCTGAACAGGGATTTCAGTCAGTTCCCAGAAACAAAAGTGAATCCAAAGCAGGCGTTTCAGATAGGAAGGGTACCACAGTGCCATGAGCAGGTTTACTCCAGCCTCCTGAGCTAATTCTCTATTGAAGGTTAAAAGACAGGACATAGGCTGCAGAGAAAGAAAGCAGGAACTTCAAAGCCACCGGAAGAGACAAATTACTAAATTTAGATCAAGTGGCAGGCATCAGACACTGTGAATCTGAAGGAAAGAAAGGAAAGGGACAGAGTCAAAGAAATCCTCAGGCTGAGGAGAGAACTTGCAGAAGACACTGATTTCCAACAGGAAATACTCTCTAGGACAAGAGGAAATGGACTCAAGTTGTGCCAGGGGAGGTTTAGATTGGATATTAGGAAAAATTTCTTTACTGAAAGGGTTGTTAGGCATTGGAACAGGCTGCCCAGGGAAGTGGTGGAGTCATTATCGCTGGACGTATTAAAAAAGCATATAGACAAGGCACTTCAGGACATGGTTTAGTGGGCATCGTTGATGGTTGGACTCAATGATCTTAAAGGTCTTTTCCAACCTAAATGATTCTATGATTCTATATAGCTTGTGTCCCCCCATCACTTCAGAAACCAGCAGCAGAAAAAAATTTTCTGCTGTCACGAGAGCAAATTAGACTGAGAGCTGTTTTAAGGCAACTGTAGATACCTGGGAATACCCTTCACCTGACTTCAGAATAAGCTTTTTATCATCATTACTACATTATCAGTTTGGACCATCCAGCCTTACTTGAAAGGCTCCATCTGTGAAGCAAAATGTCTGGTTTTGACTTTCATGAATAAGAAGCACCACTATAATCTTAATACTCAAGGAACCCTAGAGGATCAAGCATGTTTCCCTTCCAGGGAAGAAATTGCTTTGTCTGTGATTGTCCCCTGGGGTTACACAGAGGCCACATGAAGGTAATCCCTTCCAAATAACTAAGTTGATCTACTTCAGCTTAATAAGATATCACTGCTTGATACTGTTGGCTTCTGCAGTAGAAGTTAGGTAAGCAACCCAGAAAGCTGCTAAAACATGAAAAGACAAATGATATACAAACAGGAACAACAAGAGCAGAGGACAAAGAATAATTCACATGGCTATTCCATGAAGGCTCAATGAACACCAGCTGCATTCACATCAATCTTTAATAATAAACATTTCCTTTCACTTGTAACCACATTGTAATCACTCTGCTAGGCAAGCGATGCCCATTTCACAGGCTTTGACCACCAGAAGGAGCAAAGCCCATCTGCCTTGTTTGCTGCTTAGTTAATTGCTGGAATAAAACCATTACCCAGAACATCACCACCTCTAGTAAAAAATATTCTTCTTTTTTTTCCCCTTCCCCTTCTAGTAGAAAGTAAGATAGGAAAACCATTATGCTTATCACTCCATCTATGCTCCTTTTATTAGAGAAGTTTTAGGAACATCTTCAATCTATTGCAGTCTTATTAAAGAGCAAATGTAATTTTCAGGAATGGATTTCATTTTGGTTAAAATACAGGTTCACCATGAAGATAAATATTTTTTGCCCAGCAAGATATATCAGAGGACACCAGACATGCATACAGAAAAACCTTGTATATCTTATAAATAGTTGCCTTAGTTAACAGAGAGATGTCTCTACATCACTCTGAATTGCAGCAACACCCAAAGAAAACAGCAAGTGCTCGAGTAGTAGGGATCTGAATAGTTGCAAATGAGCTCCCTTTTCAGGCATAACTTATGACTGATACAGCTTTTTGAGAGATGCAAAAACTAGGATCCTATCAGATGGTTACATTTACAGTATTTTTTTCAATTTCTGAACAAGGAGAATCAGGAAAGGAAGTCTGCCACTCCAAAATCACCATGATATTGAGGCCAAGAACCTGAATTATTCCTTTCTCAATGTACAGAAAAACAGTCTCCTTTGCCAGGAATGATTTTTGCTCAAGCAAAAAGCTCACTCAAAGCAAAAAGCTCACATCTCAACAGAAAGCTTTGCCAACGAAGCCATCACCTGTTACACTACAGCAAGCCTTAAAAACCCATCACATGACAATCCATCTGCAATGATACCTTTCAAAAACCAGCTTGTCTGTTTGTATAACAAAGTAAGTTTCCAAAGCATTTCACACTACATGCTTTCTCATATTTGAGGACTAAAGCCACAGAGAATATCGATCCTACCTTCAAAGGAGAAATGTGTGACTGTAAGACATATCCATGGACATTCTCTATTTGAGACAAGTTCTTCTCTGACACATGAACAAGCTCTGGGCCTCTCACTTCGTGGGTTAATCGAGGCAAAGTATGATCATGTGGAGCGTCCTCATCTTGATAACGATATTTCTATAGAAAAAAAAAGATAACAAGGAAGAACAAATAAGCTTTGAGGAGGCAATGCACATGTATTAATGTAAATATGGGATAACAGATAAGGTATCAGATATTAGACAATATGGCCCTCAGATTTCCTAATCTGTTCTGGAGAAAATACATCATTTTTTTTTTTTAGCTTTCATCAGAGAGAAAATGTAGTATATCACACTGATACACAAAACTTTCACCATCAGATAGACATCTGAGACAACCTACTGTCAAGGGCTGATGCTGGGGGAAAAAAAAAAAAAAAAAACCCAAACAAAAAAACATGTGGATCAGCTGATCACATTTCACATCCCCACGTGAATAACTGCACTTCTATAGCCTTTCTCTGCAAAATATTTGAGTCATTTTCCATTCAGCACCATGTACTCTGATGCTGGAGAGCGCACATGCACTTCCACAGAGCCACAGGCAGGCAGAGAATTACTCTCCAGTAAAGTTTTCTCCTTACCCTGAACACTACTTAGGGTGTAAGTTGTTATATCTTTCTGCTCCAAGGACAGGCAACATAAGAAACAGGAGGTAAGCACCTTGTCCAAGATCCAAAACAAAGCTCCTAACAAGGAATATAACCCTAAAACCAAAATTAAACTACCTGATCTCTCCTTCAGCTAGAATCCTTTTTAAAGAGGTGCCATACACTTGGCTGATGAGTCCAGCTGTGTCTTGTAGAGGGTTTGTTGGAGCTGAACGGAACCAGCTGGAACCGGCTGTGTCTGGCAGGGGCAGCTCTGACCTCTCCTCACAGAGGAGGCCTGCAACCCCCAGCTGCCAGAGCCTTGCCTTTTATACCCGACACACATGCACACCACTGTTTTGAGGGAGAAGACTACCAAACGAGCTCACATGGCGTAAGGCAGTGGTGGGGGGATGTTGAGACATTACAGTAGGGAGCAGGAGAGCAGAGTGTGAATCAGAAGGGGTGTTCACAGGTCTTTGGCAGTAAGAGAAGGGCAGATAGTGTCATTGTAAATGCCGTTTTCAGCTGACAGGTATATGCTAAAATATTGCAATAAGCAAAATCAAAGAATAAAGACAAAATCAAAGAGTAAGACTTATTTGGATGGCCATATAAGGAAAATAAGAAGTCTCAAGTTCAGGTACGCTCTTAAGGACATTGTGAAGCAGGCCTCTCTGCTGGTCCTCCATTTCACTTTGCTCAGCTCTGGGGTGTTACTTCATTTACTCATACCTCCAGAGAAAATCATCCCAGTTTATTGCTGCCTTCACTCTCGTGTATGGAAATGGTTCAGCAGTTGCCAGATATTTTCAGAATACACACGTGACATGATTTATTCTCCTCTTCTTTTCTGGGATATGCCTGCAACTCTTCACATATTCACTTTTCGGATAACATAATTAATGAATCTATAAAATGACTGGCACCAGACAAGTATTATTTGGGCAAGAAGCCATCAGTCTAAGAGATGGTACTCCAACCAATGTCACATTAAAGGCTTGGCACACAGATCGTTTAAGCCCCAAGCAATCAATTATTTTTTGAATCCAGTGAGTACTCTTTCAAAAAAGATGACTACTCAGAGACACCCTCTCTAAAGTGAGTCACTTGCTAAAACATGATTAGGAGAAATAACTGCAGAATCCCAGAGTCATCCCATCTCCCCAGGAAATGGTAAAAATTAAAATGTCCAGTGACAGCTTTTCAAAGAGACAAGACAGCAGTGGCAGAAGCCATAACAAGCTTTGGCCAGATCATTCATGCAACTTTACAGTGCAAGAAACAGTGTAAGGTGGCATTAAAGAAGGAACATCTCTTTACGTCCATCACTAAGTCTTTTCCCCATCACTGTACTGCACTGTAGCTGTTGCATAAATGAGAGCCAAGGCCCAGAGGAGAGTGGCTCACCCTGAGCCCTATGTTCCCGAAAAGCAGAACACTTCCGTGCATCTCCACTGGTAGAATTTCTGATGAAAACCTATGCTTTATAATTAAAATTGATCATTTTATCCAATAACTTCACATTCCCCTAAGAAAATCAATAATATCCATGTTCATAAACTGGGAAGTTTACAGAACAGATTTCCACTTTTCCATTTGCCTTTACCTCCCTCTGACCCCAAGCCTGCCTTCTCATTCTTCACAAAGTACGAACCCAGAGCATTTCTGGGTCAATCCTGTTATGTGTTTGCCTCATGTTCTTAGCACCAAACTCATTGATTTTCATACTACTTTCCTCCCACAGCATCTCTTCACTGAAATGCTTTCAGCTGTGAACCAAAACAGCTTGACACAGCAAAAAGCCAGCAGTAAGGCTGAAGATACCAAACCAGAATTGAGACTCCTCTGCAGGAATGCCTCATTCCTCTCCATCACTCTGCCCTAATGGGGTCCTGAAAATGTCCTTGAAATTACCCCATTCCGTAAAAACCAGTTTTCTCTAAGGGTTAATTCGAATTTCTGGAGGGAAAAGTGTGATTGCACGGAAATGCTACTCCTCATTTGACAAAAGAACAGGTGGATGTCTTATGATAATTAAATTACAAATCAGTGCCTGCTGCTGACAGGGTATTGTACGCTGCCAGCTAGCATCAGATATTTAAAATCCTCTGTAATTACCTATAATGGGGGAGTGGAGTGCACTGCTGTGAATTTTTAATATGAACATGCGTTTCTGTAAGAGATCATTCTCTCTACAATGTGAGATTATTACAGCATCACTTCTCTCATTGTACTGTCTAAAGGAGCATTTTTAAGGCTGTTTGCCAAAGATTTGTCAGCTAAACAGGACTGAAGATATGAATCCAGCAGAAGGTAATGGTCAAAAGCCTTAAATTTCAACAAAGCCAGCTTTCAAGGAAAAAAAAAGTAAAAAAAAAGTGGGAAGTTACAATATGAGTTACAATAGCCACACTTCTGCACTGGCATGGAAATACAGATGGTCTTACAACCTACATTTGACAGACCATCAGTTAATTAAGATGGTTGCAAATTTGCCATTTGATTTTGGGCCAGAGAGAACTGGCTTTTACAAAACCCCTCAGTATTTTTTGCAGTTATCATTGGTTTGCTTTGCAGAAAATGCAAACAGAACTTTTAATTTTAGATCAACTCAAATTGACCTGTGTCCTGAGCTGCTGAATGTGGTCCTACTGGAGCTGCCATTCAAAAGCACACGTCCCTGTTCTTCTCTACGTGGCTCTTTGGCTGGACCACACTCCAATACATCACAAATTACTTCTGGTTGCAATAGGTGGGCTGCAAAAGGAGGGAGCAAAATGTTTCAAGTCTTGAATGCTATTCCTGTTTTACAGTCCTCCTTAGGAGGGGCCAGACTTCTGTACCTTAGAAGCTGCAGGTCTTTCTACAACCCACATAACTTAGAGACCATAGGGAAAGGAATTTATGCAGAAAATTTCCCACAAGAGACAACAACCTCTTACAGGTCCAGTTGTCCCATCACAATTTGGGGATAGACAACCTATGCAGTTGGGTCCTAATGCTACCTGCTCTTTATACCTTGGTCACTTGCCTTTTCCCTCAAGCTGGGATTTGAGCTATTTTGCAGCTCCCTTGCTGATTAGCCCCACTGCTAGTCATCTGCTGCAGCCTTGACATGGGAGCTGCCTTTGAACAGGTCAAACATCACCCGCCTTCTGTACGGTATTAGGTCCAGAATTCAATACACTGGATTTGTTCACAGTTTTAGCAACAGGAAAAAACTAAAACCATAATGGACTTGGTCCAGTTAGACAAAAGTTTAATCTGCAAAGTCCCGTTAAAAAAATGTTAGTGCCACTTTTGTCTCACTTTCGTGCTCAGTTTTTTCAGTGGTCTTCAATGTATTGAATTTTACCGGCACTGCTCTCTGAAGGCAGCAAATTTCAATGTCATACAGATGAGTATCTTGAGAAAACAAACTTTACAATTTGCACACACAAGTCCTTGGGCATTCATCCAATCATGAGTAGAAATAATGTTACTCATCCAACTGATTGCAAATGAGCAACACAGCTTGAATACTGAATATTTGCAATCAATCTATAGAGTAAAGAGAGAAAAAAATACTTTTCTCATTATATAAAATGGAAGAAATCACAATCTGCTTGCCAAGAGTGTGGAAGTAGATTAAGAAGCTTAAATCATTGAATAATTATACTTATTGTGAATGACTTGCTGTTTTGCTTATCAAGTAGATCTCTAAAAATTTTGTCACTGTATCACAGAAATACCTTTCATCTAAGAAGCCCAAAGAGCTTTACAAGTGGTAGTCAAGTCTGATAACATCCTGTTGAAAAAAAGTATGTGCATCATCTAAAGGTGTGTAAAATTAGGCACAGAAATATACAATTTGCTCAAGGTCACGAAGAGAATCAATTAATTAAGCAGTGGTAGAACACAGGAGATTTTTCAGTCTGTTCCTCTAAGCCCAAGACCTAGTGCAACTAGACTGACTTTAATAGTAATAATAATAATAATAATAACTACTATTATTAAAAATTAAGATTGCAGGTTGGCTACTGCCATTACAATATATTTTTAGTTTTTTTAGTTGGTTGGTTCTTTTGGGGTTTTTTTTCCCCACAAAGGTTCCGGGAGACAGCAGGCTTTCTAAGGTCAGGACTTAGGTTTTTCTCTGCATCAATGTAATAGCTAGCAGTGCTTTTTGTAATTTATATTGTGCTATGTCTGAGAAACACATAGTGTTTTTTAGAGAACAAGAGCTTCACTGTAAGAACCAAATTGTTTCACAGAAGGGACACTATCAGCACTGAATACTGAGAACTTGCAGAGGTTTTCTGTTTGGTACAAAAAGAATTTTCTTTTTTTTTTTTTCAAGAGGGAAAAAAACCCAAATATATGATTTATTCTCTCAGTTTACTGAAATAAGCAGGTATTTTCCCCATTGTAGGGAATATATGTTCAGTTTAAAAAAAATACAAGTATAATGTAGTGGAAAAAATAAGCTTTACGGCATTCTCCTCATCTGTTTTTTGAAACTCTAAATAATTTTATTTTTCATGGTGAAGAAGTGAAACGTACATTACTCCAAGTTCATCTTTCTTTATTAGGTGGACGTAGTTGCACCTTTCGCTCACAAGATGGCACAATAACCATCGAGTTAAAGCATAGTCTCGCACTGAACTACAAAGTGTTACAGGAAAAAATAAGTAGCTATGCAATGTCATAAAACTTCAAGCGATTTTTACTTTGAACTGACATGGTACAACATTATTAAAGAAAGACAACAATCTTTTATAGTAAGTATATATAAATAGGTAATGATCATACACATAGCTGGCAGCTGGAAAAAAGTCTAACAGTTCATATAAGCACCAGAAGTTACAGGCAAGTAGGAGCCTATTGGTTTTTGCAGGCTTTAGCATGAACAAAAACACTATGTATTGACACGATTGAGACTAGCCCAGAATTCTGCATTCCTCAAAGAATTCTAAATCCTAATTAAAACCGCCTGCATGCAAATCTGTACCATGAGGTATTCAGCTCCATATGCTGCATCGCATTTTGGACCTGTTAACAGCATCAGTTTAGCCCTCTGGAGGTTGCTACTTGCTTTCCAATAATTTAAAATAGATTTTAAACTTGAAGCACCAGTGTAAAAAAAGACACTCTAAGAGGGCGGTTATGCTAGTATTAAATGGTGAATGTGGCTGCAGACTATAAGAANAACTTAAAAAAAAAAAAAAAAAAGTCCAGCTAATACTGATTGTTTATCTAAGTGGAGCAAAAGAAAGACGTGGGTGAAACCATACAATTTATCAGCACCAGGCTGTAGCCACCTCTCCATCCCTTTGTCCTGCAATAACTTCACTTGCATACTCCTTTTTATAGTTTTCAACTCTTCCCCTCAAAAGATTTTTTTCTTATATATCTGTGTTCCCACAGCCACTATAGAAGTCTTCATGCCTCATTAGCTGCCTCCTTTGCTCCTCCATTCCCCCTGCAGCTCCCTGCACATCCCTAGAAGCACCATCCCCACTCCATTCCCCGATCCCTCCAATTCTGCTGCTGCAATTCCCCGGCGTGGAAGCACTGAGCCTCACAAATTCTCCTTTTCCACTCCTTGCCTGATCTGGAGAACAGCTTCTGGCACGGGGCGGCTGTGCTGAGGTTACTACTGAGCATTTGGAGAGGCAGAGCTGGCAAATGCTGCCAGTCGCTGTGTCTCAGTTTCCCTGCCAATAAGCCTGCGGTGGGAATGCAGCATGGCAAAACAAACACCCCGGTTTTATATCAGAAGATTACGAAGTAATCATGTATTGTAAGAAATAAATAATATATTATTATTGCCTGAAACAAATGATACAGAGAAAGAAACAAAAATTACAGAACAAATGGCTTGGCCCTCATATGTTTTCTGTACCAAAAATACTGATTTTAATTTAGTCCAGCTTTGCTCAGCACATGACACAGCAGGCCATTTGTGTTTTGCAGCTGAAACCCTCTCCCCGGTCTTCACACTTGGGTGCCCTACTTCTTTGAATTTATACAAAAAAATAGGACTTGTCTTCCTAGTGCACACTGCTAGTGACTTCTTCACAGTTATCTAGCTATAAAAAAATAAAAAATACAAGCGATTTGTACTGCTTAAATTTGCATGTATCTATGTAGTGATTTAATACTTTAAGTATGTATTTTCATTATATTATTTCCCAATGCCCTTCTGAGCATCAGTCAATAGGATAGCACCTACTGAGTTACTCCAGAGGATAACCAAGGTTGTCCCCTAACTCTGTTTCTTAGTCCTCATGGGTCTTGAGCAGATGTAGTTGTGGTGGGCTTTTTGGCCCCTCAAGCCTGCCCAGTTTCATAGTTCTAATTTGGGACCCTGCCTGGCTGTTAGCACCTGCTGGTGGTCACTGTGCAGAGCCTGCAGATGGAAGGGATGCAGTGAGAGTGTGCTAATTCCACTGCTAATTATGCTTCCTCGAAAGGTCCCACTGAAGGGGGTCTCTAGGGAGGGATGGCCTCTGGGCATATTCTCTAGTGCTGTAGCCTTTCCCACATTGCCCATGAGTTCATCCTATGCCCAAGTATCTCATGCAGCCTCCAGGTATAGTTTTTCCTGATAGCAGTGCTAGGCATGGGTGGCTCTCCACCTCCTGCATCTGTCTCCCCTATGCAGCTTTGGTCCTCCATCCTGCTCCTTTGCTTGTACTTATCAGTTACTGATCAAGATCAGGGTTTTTACAGGTTTGTCTGAACATAAGTTTGCACTTATGGAGCTCCCACCCTCACAAATAAGTGCATCAGCTCTAGTGGAGGAGGCAACACAGGAGCAGGAAGGAAAAAAGGAGAAGCAGAGTAATTCCTTAAGGCAGCATTACCGATAAGAAAAAGACACGTGAAAATATTACCCTGAGTTCTTTTCTCTCTTGGATACATAATCCAATACAGGGAGCTTTACATGTCAATGCTAAAATAAGCCAAGGGATCTATAACATGTAATGGCAAATCCACGGAAGGCTGACTTGAGATTTCCCTAGGAATGAGAAGGAATAGAAAAATCATCAAAACAGGGACTGGAGCAAAAGGGGATAAAGACCAAAGCTCAGGTGGTAAGAACAGAAAAGACAGAGAACTCCAGCACCTGTGCTGCTCTGGTGCTCAAAAATACTTGTGAAAGCCCTAGGGAAAGCATCCATCTTACCTCCCTCCAGGGATAGTTTGCATAGCAATAGCTGCTCCCAGCCATTACTTATGTGCCAGAGGCCTGTGGCTCTGAAGATGGTGGTCTTGCCCCATGCTAGGTTGTGTAGACTTTCCATACAGAGCTGGGGGAGAGTGTTACGGGTTTGTGTGGCATGGTTTTTTTTCTTTGGTAGTGGGGGAGGGGGATGCAGAGGTCGCTCCTGTAAGAAGCTGCTAGAAGCTCCCCCGGCTCCAAGTCGGACCCACCTCTGGCCCAGGCCGATCCCATCAGTGACGGTGAGAGCGCCTCTGGGAGAACAGATTTAAGAAGGGGAACCAGGGTGGGCGGGGGG
>VYZV01028313.1:38024-50528 GCA_013401275.1 Pandion haliaetus | reverse complement strand
GTGAAGGACTGTCTCCCGTGGGAGGGACCCCATGGTGGAGCAGAGGACGAGTGAGGAATCTTCCCCCTGAGGAAAGGAGCGGCAGAGACGATGTGTGGCGAGCTGACCCAACCCCCATCCCCTGTTCCCCTACGCCAGTGGGGGGAGGAGGTAGAAATCATTGGGAATGGAGCTGAGCCGGGAAGGCGGGAGGGGTGGGGGGAGGTGTTCTGATATTTGGTTTTCCCTTCCCAATACCCTTGTGTTTTGTTTTTGATTTGATTTGTAGAAAATTAAATTGCTTTTGTTTCTTCCCCAAGTTGAGCCTGTCTTTTGCCCGTGACCATAAGTGGGGAGTGATCCCTCCCAGTCCTTGTCTCGACCCACGAGCCTGCCTTTGGATTTTCTCCTCATCCCAACGTGGCCAGGCGAGGGGGTGGGGGGTGAGCGAGCGGCTTCGTGGTGCTTTGTTACCGACTGAGCTGAAACCGAAACCATGACAGAGAGTCATTTTAAAATTTGACCCTTGCACTGCTTACACATTCCTATTTCCCAGACTTCTTGAATACAAGTGTTCTCATTGATACACTTGTTTTTCTGCAGTCCCAGGCCTAAATGAAATCTAGGAGGAAAACTGGACTCTGCTTTTCTTAAATTAAGACTTACTTCATAGGTTAAAAGAAAGATAAATCCTCAGAGAATAATGTTCAACAGTCAAGGAAGTATGATTTCCTCATGAACCCTATAACATTCACTGTGCAGACAGCACAGTCCTTTGGGAATTAATTGTGGATTGAAGGACACAGGAACTGTGTGTCTGTGGGATTCCAGTACAATTTCTTAAAGAAATTGGAGAATTCTGGACAAAGGCTATATGAGGCAACACATGATCTCAGGCTAAGACAAGTGAATGCTATTGTAGATAACTGTTTCTATCCTTGCTTTTGCCACAGAAATCTCATGCAATGCTAGGCATTTCACAAAACATAACTTTCCACAGGTGTAGAACTGAGATATTCCTCTCTTTGAAAGGTAAGTAGACACAGATGGCCACTTTTTGCAGAAGTGCTGAGCATCATCACCTTCAGCTGAAAACAGGTGGAGTTGGGCTTTGTGCAGAAAAACTGCAATGGAATCCTGTGCCCTCCAAGAAGTCTGCCTAAGGCAGAATTGGTATCAGCTGACTGGCCACCTAAAACTTAAACTTCAGGTATAAGCAGGCCAACCACATTCCCTTGCTAATAAGTGGAACTTCACAATATTGTATGTATATTTATCAAAGAACTGCTCACTGAAGGCATTTTTTCTTTCCTTTTTTCCTAACTTGGACTGAAGACAACCTAGGATTTAAGCATTTTGAATGAGATTAATTTCATTCTTGATATTGCAAACTGGGCACAGAAAATAGTGTACTCATTTGAACTTAATTGTTTTGTTAAATGATTAAAAGTTCTAATCACATGGGGATATTGTGAAAATAAATTCATTAATGTTTATGAGATACTTAGATACTGTGATCAGGCTCAGTATAACAGGAAAATCAATGAAAAAATTAGTAATTCTGTAAATGGAGTACAGTTTGAACAGCATGCATTAAAAAATGCATGGAGACATATGTTGAATGTAAAATGCCATATGAAGTGCCACTCCATATGACTAAAAGAAGCCAAGGACCTGTGAAAACAAAAATAACTGTGTAATTAAAAATATATTTGTTATATTATAATACTACATTACAATACATGGCCACAGAGGGCCTGCAATAAAATCGCTTAGACCATCTTAATTCTTACATTTCCTGCACCTGAGTGGTTAACTTTATAACCCTGCCATCCTTTAACTGTTCTTTGAACACAATGTATACACACATAAAAAACCCTCATAAACTTTAATAGCATTCCTGCTGCTTCTACTGTGAAGAAGGTATAGAGGTAAGTACTGAATTTTTCAGTGTTTGTGGAAAACTGGCTCTTCTTAAATAAAAATACAAATGTTCTGTGTGCATAAACTTGAAAAATAATCTTGCTGTTGTCACTCTGATGAACCCAGACCATTAGCTCTGAAGATAACATTCTTTTTGTACCAAACCAATTTTTGTTGGTGCTGGAAAGGTTATTACAAGTCTCAAATATCTACTATTTTTATCAGTACCCTTTTTCAAAAGCTATGAATTTTTACTAACAAAAAGATGGATATAGTAAGTTTTTACAAGGCATTCAACAGGCCAGCAAAACACATTTGTCAGGTGAATTTGCATGTGTTTGACACCTGTAAGAGTCAAGATCAACATTTCTAAAGCAGGGCACTTACTGAAAAAGCAGCTTTGGATCTTTGTGTCTTAATCCTTCTACAGCCTTTCAGTACAGCATAAGTGTGGCAAAATAATCTGCCCCTCAGAGACTTTAATAAAGCCCTGGTTATGGCACAAGTGGGCAAAGTAGCTGTCATTATAAACAGAATACAGAGAAACATGAAGCTATTGTATGAACAAGGGATTATTTGCTTTGCTGAGGTTATCACCAAAATCAGTATTTCCACTTCTTCACCTCTCCACAATCAGCCTAGTTCCTGATCTAAGGAGTTTATGGTTCTAAGGGAAGCTCCTTCAGCTCACTGATCTGATGGCAACACATCAAGGTAAAATTACTCCCACGTGAGGAGTTGGGCAGGAAGAGAGTATCCCATTAAACTGCACTACCTGCAGGTACACTGACTTTAATGTAATGGGAAAATCTCTTGGGCTTACATCCTTTGAGCCCATGGGGGGAGTGAATCCACCACACCTTGGGCCTTACCTTACTTGAAATGAAGAGGGAACAGATTATCATGATCTCCATTTATTCTATTTGAAAATAAAGTAACGAAGGTATTACACCTTCATTTTCTGAAGGGTCAAGCAAGCCTGTCAGCACAGCCTTCCTTAGTTTTTCAAGACCCATAGGGCTTAGCCTGAACCAAGGCAACGGTCATGGTGAATAGAACTGCAGATAGCTAGCAAAACTGCAGGAAACAAAGGGGTATATGCACAGATTTCTACTATCTTTAGAACTGTTTTTAGACCTAGGCACCTAAAATTTGCCTTTGTCGTATTTGGACAGATAAGCCTTTTTCACATTTGACCTTAAATGTGAAAATCAGCCAGTAATTACTCTGCTGGATGGAGACAACGATTCTCTGTTGGGGCTATTGTTATTTTGGGATCTCCTTCCATAGTCATGTTTGAAGGACATGCGTATTTTTTATTTTTAAGTGATCTGAGCACTCATATTTTAAATAAGTCAACTGGGCTCTCAGTCTCTACAGACATAAGCTAGAGTCCATGCCTAAGTGATCAGGCACTTGTTTTGTATCATGTTATAGTGTATATCTGGCAAGGTTAGTAATATATGAAAAGTTCTTCAGAGCTAAAAAATGCTATAAAAATTCAAATTTATATTATATTGCATAGAAGATTCTCTGGGCAGCAGACAATGATTTGGATGGAAATTTACTACCAGTCCATTGGATTTTCTTGAAAATCAAGATTCTACATGTCTTAGCCTGGATACCTCAAACTGTATTTCTTTTGAAAATTATCACCTGACTCTTCTGTTGGGTACAACTGTTGTGTCTCACTGTTGTGTCTGCTTATCTTTGTGCTAAATTCTACAGTATTTTGCTCCTTTCTTCTTGATGCGGTTTTTAGTAGTTTTTACAGTTGCAGAAAGCAGGGGAAGACAAAGGGGAAGGTTGAATGCTTCAGAAGTTAGCAAAGTTAGCTCTGAAGTAAAACCAGATTTCTTTCTTGCAGACTGACCTTACCAATGTTCAAAGCCATCCTTCTTTGTAATAACACTAGCTTAATTAAAAGGTTAAATCCCTACTGCATTCACTAAGAATCCCTATTTGAAAAAGTCTGGATATTGTAACAAATTTTTTTCAATTTCTTTACATTTTTGGCTGAAGAAAGTAAATGTCTTGTATAAAATATCACGAAGAAAATAAAATCTAAATTCCTTTGGTTTTAACAACTAGTTTTCAGGAAGGCTGCATAAATGGCTGTCAGCTGAATAACAATGTCATGGTACATTTTCTGTTGTTCTTAATTATTAGAAAATGAGGACGAAGCAAAACCCATCCTGGTTAAAATTAGATTCAGCCCAGATCATAAGGCAATCATGAGGCACTGTTAACTTTGAAATGAAAGACATGATTATAAAATTATACCCAAAACAAAAGTCACCGAGAAACCCAAGCAAATAGCTTGGTCTAGACACAGCAGTTTTATTATTAGTCAGAGAGGGTTTTTTAAGTCCTGACCCAAGAAATGGATTGATTGATTATATAAATAAATATTTTCTAGAGCTTTATATGTGCAGTGGGCCAGGTCCTCGGATCTGCAACATCCATCTGGGAATATGGCCTATTTAGAACTATTTGATTATTCGTTTTCCATCTTTTTTAGTACTTGACTAAGTGTTAGGTGGATAGCCAAAGACCTATATCTCTGTGTGTTTTCTGATGAAGTGGCAGTGTATACTCCCCAAAATAAAAGTTTTGTGTAAAAACCATGTCTTTTTCTCTGCATAAACCACCTTTACAAGAGCAGGTGAGTCACTCTGCATTTTCTGTCAATCCTCTGATACTCAGCTGATAATACCAACAAGGAAAACAATTTATAGAGTCTGGAGCTGTGATTTTCTGCTGAGGAAAAGAAATACTCCCTGGGAACAAAACTGAGAGCTACAGTTCATTTTTATCTTGACAATGAGAAAGCGAGTATGACTTTAACTTGTTGTTGACCTTTGTTGCAGTTGGATCACTGATCTAAAAGTCAGTGGGTATATATATAACATTATTCACATCAAACTATCATGTATAGAGTGGGAAAAACACATTTTACTATTTATAAAACATCTCTGCATGAGCAAAGTTCTGCAAACATTAATCACAAGTGTGTGAATGACTATCCACACCAAAGAAAATGCACCTTTTTGAGTGATTCATCTCATCTCTGCTGCTCAGGAAGGGGTGGACTGCCCTTTAATAGCGCTACATGCTCGACAGTGACTACCCAAAAGCCAAGATATTGGCACTGCTCAGCCCCACCCAGAAGCTCCTGTGGCTCTCAGACCTTGAGATAAACAGTGGACATGTGCTCCCCCTTGGGAGGTGTGTTTATTTTTCAGCATAGTGACTTGGCATTTTGTCCTAATTGTTACGTGACTAAACCAAAGTGAAAACTGCCTATGTGAGAATTGCCACGTTGTGTTGTGAACATACATCTGTATTTTTGAAAGCTGATAATCTCCAGGTGGTGTTAAATTAGGCTGGTTCTTCTGCAGCTCTCTTGGGAAGGACTGCACCATCTAATTTCCCTTGCTACCATGCAAACTATTAGACTCAACATTGAACATGGCATTAGTCAAATCCCAGTTGCCAGTAATATTTTGGCCCTATACGTCCATGTTCTCATAGATACTTTTCAGCTTTATTAGCTTATTAAAAGTGTGGCCTTATTAACTTTTTAACGACCAAAATGATGATTAAATGGTGCAGCAGGAAATGTTTTGAAGAGCTTCTTTTACAGATGATTAACTACTGTTATGAGATGCGCTCTAGTTGTCTGAACAAATGTATGATGACATCTCACTTTTGTACTGACTGTCCTAATTTTTCTTTTTTAATATTACTACAATAGTGAAATAGCTAGAAACATAAAATCATAACACTTTCTCTTCTTGAGTTTTCCAACAAATAAAAGTGTCATGGAACCACTGCAAAAATGTTTCTTTAATTTCTTATTTCACTGTATTTACAACAAAATTCAGTACAAATTTATCTCTTAAAAAGCTTGATTAATCAGACTCCCAAAATACAAAACATTAACGGACAAAGTCTGTTCTCAAAGCTTCTGAAATACTTTGTTGGACACAATGTTTTCCAAGTGAAGTGCATTCAATTGTTGTACCAAAATTTCTGAAGTGTTTTAGTTATTATGCTTATTGTGTGAAAATTTGCAGTTCTTGATTTCATCCCACCTCACTAACTTTCGCACATCAGTGCTGCTCATTTGCAAGTGTTCAGCACTCACCTGGAAATAGGTCAGAAGTCTGCACTTTCCAACACTCCTGCGTACCTTCTGACAACTCTCTGCATGCTATCAGAGTTGACTTGCCTGTCAAATAATTTGAACACCTGCACTTGTAGCTATATATTGCCAAACTACACTAGCTAGCGTCTTATCTGGTATTCTGGGCCCATTCTGTTCCTTGTCCTGGCTTCAGAATGCTTCATATTTCTCAGAAGTACTTGTATGTATAAAACACTGGCTTGTAACAGACTATATATGGCACAAATTTGCAGTTCTATACAAAAAATGTGGAGCCCCTTTTTTGTATCCTATAGATCTGAAGTTGCAAAAGGTGCCATTGTCAGGTTTCTTCTTTACATTTATTTTAAAATAAACAAAAGAAAAAAGGGTAGCCATTTCCTTCAAAACATAAATACTTAAAGTGAGTTTATATCTGATGTTTCTTTCCTGTCAAGTACTTGTTTATTTTTATATGTTTGCTGTTTTTCTAGGATATATCAGAAATCAGTATTTGGTCCTCATTAGTAGGATGTGGAATTTATATTACTTATATCAGTTAGAAAATGTAGTCAGAAAAGTCCCCAAAGATCATGAAAAGGATAAAAAACAAAAGATATCCCAAGTGGAATTAATGCTAATATCTGTATTTATTTATACCTCTACCCACAGGGGTTTCACATTAAATTCTACTGTTTTAAAAAATGCTTAAGTTGCTTTCACAGTGAATCAGTTGAGGAATTTCCTTAACAGGCTAAAGAAAATCAATATATCAGTCAACTGCTTTACTTCAACTGGAGTGCCAGTTTCTAAAATATTACAAGCTAACACATAATGCAAAACAAAACTAAAAGGAAGATTTGAAATACAATATTTTGTTTGCAAATGTGATTTTCATTATTTTTAAGACAATTAATGAAGGTGGATACATTTCCATGAAACATTTCCAACAGGAAAAATGTTTTATCACAACAATTTCAACTAACTTAGTTACATCAAATCACATAAGTAGCCAACATATATACATATTCACACAAATTTCACTTTCTGTTTATCCTCTGCCCCCAAACAAGACCTTGTTTTATAAATATTATCACCTAAAATCCCTTTAATGTACTTATTTTAGATTTCTGTATATTAAAATTATAGGAAAAGAAGGCTTAGAAGACAGAATACTACTTTTCATTAGATCTTAAGGTCAAGAAGTGATAACAATATAATTTATTAGAGCTTTAATATAGCTCAAAAAAATGGGCAAACATTTGGGCACACAGTCTCTACTCTTAAATTGAATTTGTTTATATCTTTAGACATTCCTAATCTGTCTGCCAATTTAGTCCCAAAGAGAGAATCATAAATAAAACAAAACAAAACAAAAAAAAAGGAGTTCGGGGATGATGTTAAAACTCGCATTTCCTTCAAGGATGAGGGAATTCATAGATATCCTAAAAGTACAATTGCCTATTGCAGAGTTTCTTGAACCCTTCTCTGATCTCTTTTGCAATCTCCTATATTTGCAATTTTCAAAAGAACTTTAAAGATGGGCTAAATTATTTCTAAGTTAGTTAAGCCGCC
The DNA here is from genome assembly GCA_013401275.1 of Pandion haliaetus. Lineage (NCBI taxonomy): Eukaryota > Metazoa > Chordata > Aves > Accipitriformes > Pandionidae > Pandion > Pandion haliaetus. The sequence goes on along the minus strand of VYZV01028313.1, from coordinate 42,904 downwards.
TACAACTCATTAAGTGGAGAAATTCAGCACACACATCTGGTTTTAAGAATCACTATTTTTTTAGCCTTATCACTTTCAGTGAAATTCACTTCACAAAATTTGACGAGTCTAAGGTGAGATGCACAGGCTTAACAGTGAAGTATTTGCATTTATCCCTTTGTGTGAGAGGCTTTGCAAAAGCCATCACAGTGACAATTAATTTAAATAACATGAAATATTCAGTGAACCCAGTTCCCTCTCCCTGTATAAATGGCTATTTTAGCCGAGAACTAATAACACAAGTGGTGAGCTGAATCTTGATGGCGGATCTTTTCCTCCAGATACGCAGAAACCACCGAATGCAGAACTTCCTTCTGCTGTGGAAAATATGTTCTTAATTTCCTGAGGTTCATTAGAAAATCTCCAGATAGTGCTTTGTCCAGCAAGTATACCCATTTGTGATCAACACAATTTGAATGAATGATCACTGCTAATGGAGGGAGGTTTCCTGTGCTCTCAACCCTCATAAATTTACGGATGAGTTATGCTGCTTTCTGCCCTGCTCCAGCCCTGCAGCAATGCCTGAGATACCTCCAAGAGGTACAAAAATCACTAAGAAGCAGACCTAGAAAGGGAGGGGGAATGGAAGACTTGCCCCCACCAAATAAAGGAGGGAAAGGGGGTTGAACATTTTTGAGTTCTGCACCAGCAGCACAGACTACCTGAAGCATTAGGGAAGAAGATCATCAGATAGCTAGCAAAAAAAGTGAGAAATTTCACAAACTCGTGAATGGCCAAAGAGAGTTCAGAAATGAAAAAAAATAGATAACACTCAAGTCCCTTCTATTCAATACAATCTTCCATTAACAACTCATCATTTGGTGGTTAGATGGAGGAATTTGCAACTCTTGGGAGTGCCAACATACATAATAGCAGTAACAAACTCAGAGGAGGCTGGAGAGCTGCAGAAAGCAAGCAAGGGCTTGAAGAATTGAAGGATGTCAACATTGTATGTAGACATAGGAACAGAAGTAAATCAAACTAGTACTATTGAAAATGCCTTTGTCAACTGTAAGAAGTGGGGAGATAGATACAAAAAATGATCATTGATGGAAACAGACAAGGTCAGAGAGGTCCATGATCAGTATACATAATATTGCCAAACTAGCAAGAGTAAGAGTCTCTCTTTTTAAAGAAATACTATGGCTCTGACATACAGAACAAGGTTTACAACAGAAGTGTTGTTAGAGAGTACATGCACACAAATATATATGCACAATATTTTATAATGCAAGCAAAGTTGTCAGTCTTAGCTTGCACTGGAACACCTGTATAGACATCAGTAATAAACAGCATAAAAAAGGCTTTAAAGAGGTGTTAGTAAATTTATCTTACTGAATTTGAAATGAATAGTCATTGGAAATATCCGCTGAAATTTTTCTGTCTTTCTTGATGCTTTATAATTTCTTAGGCAGAGAGAAGACTACATTGTCATAGCAAAAATAGTCTCAGTAAGACTTTTAAAGTGTTCTTTACAAGGAAGAAGAATGCTGTTATTGCAAAACTTAAAGCACAGAATATCTGGTTTACTTTAATGATTTCTACCAGCTGAGTGGGGTCATAATGACCAAATACACTAACTTTATTCATACAGAAAAATATTTCACTTCACAATGACAAACTCCCTTATCAGTTTGGTGGTGATGTTGAGAATTACCAATAGTATAAACTCCACATGAAATAAGATACTGTAAATATAATTTACCTGTACTTTACTTTATATCTGTGACAGGTCTAAATCCACACCTGCATTTCCCATTGCACATTTCTGTTATTATCAGTGGTATTTATACAAAATTTTCTCTGGGACACTGATATACGAATGGGTCTGTCAGGTTTGTAGATATCAGAAGCAGCAATAGGATAAGCACCCTTCTTACTGTAAGTAAATTGGCAGGAAAACCAGCTTCACCAAATTAAATGGTTTTTTTAACAGAAATTAATTCTATAAACTGGCATCTTACTTCTGTCTGTAATCTTGGCTCATCTGTTTATGTTTTCCAGTATGGGAATAACAGATATTATTTAGGGGTCAGTCTGGATTAATCAACAGTATTTACACATTTTCCATCTCACATCCTCATACTTACAAGAGCATTGATGGTTGCGAACCTGGTAACAAGCATGGGGCATATATGAGCACTTGCTTTCCATAACTAAGTTTCACTTAAGATTTTGTTTTCTATATGTTAACTTTATTTATCTCCTAAGCTAAACAAATTTCAAAATATGAAAGAGAAGAGAAACAGAACCCTTCAATCCAAAAGTAGAGCTTGTGGAGGCAACAAGTCCCAGAACAAGTTTCCTACAAGACTCCACTGTTCTCTAATATCCTTCAGTTCTCCTGTTTATCTCTGGATAGCAAGGTATTTCCCAGTATCTTCTGAAGGTTGAAAAAATCTTGCTTCTGCTCAGCAAATTAAAAGGAAAGCTCCAAAGCTGCAACCCCTAGAAAGTCCCGCTAAGTGCCTGCAGCCACATGCCAGGCATTTCTAGGCTAGTTTTAACACCTCAAGTTAACAATCCTGGCAATGCAAGGATTTGAAACCAAGTCTCCAAATCATACACCAAAGCTCAGCCACAGAAAATTCTCCACTCAGGCTCAAAGGAGGAGAGAAATAAGGTCTCTAGTAGTCAAAACCCTAATGCCATGCATGTGATTCAGACCCAAGTTGTTGAAAATATGAATGTAGTCACACTCTTTTTTAATAAGACAAAAGAAAACAATAAAATAAATTAGAGGTACTATGATGAAAAGTTCTTGAAATTTTAGTTTTTTTTAATGGCAGGCGTGTCTACACCATAGATATAACAGAATAGCATCTTTGCATGCAAAACAGAATCCATACACTATACAACTTTGTAGTTCATCCAGCAGGGAACTGGCAAGGTGATATTAAAAAGAATATCCATCACCATGTGCACACAAAGTGAAGCTGACATTTTAGGTTCTGGTCAATGCATTTCCTTTTCTTCAAGGTCTATTTACACTTGAGTTTGACAAGACTTTTACTGGGGATATAATCACTGGCAATACGCTGCAATTTAGAATGAGAACAAGGACATTATTAGTAAAGGGAACATGGGTGGGTTGCAGTTTACTTAAAATAAAATCATAAAAAAAGGACTCTAAGAAACTGTATTCAAAGCCTAAAGAAATAATTGAACTCCAAAACGAAATATTTTTCATGGTAATACCTAATATTTTTCTATAGGCAACAGAAAACATAGCTTCATTATTAAAAATCACCAGGTAAAAGAAGACTTAAAGATATAAGCAGCACAACTTTTTGTATATCACTTTCCTTATTTCAAAGGAAATCTGTGTGCAGGGAGGGGCCATAAAAATTCACTTGGAGTCATGGGCTGTAACATTTTAGGACCACAAAGACCTGTGGAATTGGTAAAAACAGAGAAACGGGGAGGGTGAAGGAGCATTTTGCCCAGTCAAATGGGATTGCTAAGACATGCTAACTATGGGGAGGAGGAAGTTTTCCTTGGAGGTGGGGCATGCAGGCAGGCATCTCACTGAGCATTAAGAGCACCTACTTTTGTTCTTGGTGTGATGTTCTTGCTCCTACAGGCCACAAGTTTTGCCATCTTACTTCATTCCCCTGTAAGCACAAAGTGACTAGAAAACATCTACCAGTTGTTTCAAGATCTGAAAACCTAACTATGAATTGGCACTCGAGCATGCCACTGGGACATTTGTAGAAATCTTAGATACGTGTAGGTGGGAAGCAGATGTTTTCCACAAGGCAGCCGCAGGGCTAATGATGGAAAATTGTGTTGCTGGACATTCCCAAGATTGCTCTTTAAAAATGGTATATAAATAACCAACTATTTTCTGCCTCCTCTAGGACTGCAATCAGCTCATCATTTCAAAAGCTATTATCAACTCTGTGAAAACAATGTATTTTGACTGCATATAAATGTGTTATGTGGAAGGAAGGATTGTTTGAACTAGGTTTCACTCATGAGTTTTCAAAAAGCTAATTTATTTTCTGGATGTTATTGGCTTGAAATCAATTCTCAGCAGGTGAAACCTAATGGTCTTAACTTAATTAAATGTACGTTAAAAGAAAGGAGGAAAAAAGAAAGACATTGACAGCAAAATTTTCATTAACTTGAACCTGATTCTCATTTACACAAAGGCTGGTATACACCACACTAGCTGTGCAAGGAGATTTTCAACTGGGAGCAAATGCATATGTTTCACCCAACTTAGCACCCCTTTATGGTGGCAAAGGTGGATTTAACAATCTTAATGCAAGCTTGGAAGCTCTTGGAAGCTTTGCTGTCTGTAAGGATTCCTAACACATTTCCTGCAAAGTAAAGAGCACACTGCAAATTTTTGTTTCTCACTGTCGTGGTTTTGGTTTCAGCTCAGCCGGTAACAAAGCACCACGAAGCCGCTCGCTCACCCCCCACCCCCTCCCCTGGCCACGTTGGGATGAGGAGAAAATCCAAAGGCAGGCTCGGGCGTCGAGACAAGGACTGGGAGGGATCACTCCCCACTTATGGTCACGGGCAAAAGACAGGCTCAACTTGGCAAAAAAAAACCAAAATCAACTTAATTTACTACAAATCAAAACAGAAACAAAACACAAGGGTATTAGGAAGGGAAACCAAACATCAGAACACCTCCCCCCACTCCTCCCGCCTTCCCGGCTCAGCTCCATTCCCAATGATTTCTACCTCCTCCCCCCAGCGGCGCAGGGGAACAGGGGATGGGGGTTGAGTCAGCTCGCCACACATCGTCTCTGCCGCTCCTTTCCTCAGGGGGAAGATTCCTCACTCGTCCCCTGCTCCACCGTGGGGTCCCTCCCACGGGAGACAGT
>VYZV01028313.1:11401-37090 GCA_013401275.1 Pandion haliaetus | reverse complement strand
ATAATAATAATAATAATATACAAAACAAGTGAGGCACAACGCAATTGCTCACCACTTGCCAACTGATGCCCAGTTAGTTCCTGAGCAGTGATCCATTCCCCCCAGGCCAACTCCCCCCAGTTTATATACTGGGCATGACATCACTTGGTATGGAATACTCCCTTTGGCCAGTTTGGGTCAGCTGTCCTGGCTGTGTCCGCTCCCAACTTCTTGTGCCCCTCCAGCCTTCTTGCTGGCTGGGCATCAGAAGCTGGGAAATCTTTGACTTAGTCTAAACACTACTCAGCAACAACTGAAAACATCAGTGTGTTATCAACATTCTTCTCATACTGAATCCAAGACATAACACCATACCAGCTACTAGGAAGAAAATTATCCCAGCTGAAACCACAACAGTGGACAACAGCCTTTGGTTGTGATTTTGGTGAAATTCCTCTGAACTATTGTAGCTCTAATGATTCGGCCTCAGACTAACAGTTACTGCACTGTGAACCCAGTTCTGACAGCTCCTATGAACTTTGGTGCTGTTACTGAAAACATGGCTAAGGGATTAAGGTTATAAGTAATAAAATCTGAATTAATGAACTAAATAATAAAATAGAGATTAAAATATTTTTAAAGCCCTTATGTAGTCTTTTCACTAATCTAGCTAAAAGGACTTCATTTAAGAGGTCAGTTGTATAAGCCTATTTTGTAAGGGAAAATAGATATATAGTAAACTAAGTGGCACATGTTCACCTACAAAGCAGAAGCAAGTTAAAAAAGAGGACTGTTTTCTCAAAGTGGCAGTCAAAGCTTTATTCACGTGCCTACAGTGCCACTTCATAAATATCAGCCTTCCCTAATAAAAAAAGTTATCCCTTTTATTATTGTGAGGTCAGCTTCAAAATGTGAATTTAAAATGCTTAGAGGATGAAGTTACTTTTTTTTCCCTAAATCTATTTTTTGAAATTATTTTATTTTTTTCTTTGGATTTAACAGACAATTCTCAGTGCTTAGAGTTAGAAATTCTCTACACATTACTGTGCATTTCAGAATGGAAAGAAAGAAGGAAATTAAAAGTTTTTCACTGAATAAAGTTTGAAAAAAATTACCAAGAAGCATGTTTTACAATACTGAAATATTAGAATACAAACTGTTAAATAGAAAATATATTAATGCATGGAAAATGTTAGTATAACTACGTAAATCACAACAAGAAACAAATGTAAAAAATTAATGTGATCATGTCCTGAGGGAAAAGGTAATTAAAATGGGTATGTTCTTATGAAATGCTCTAGTCTCAATGAAATTACATTTAAAAAGAAAAGGAAATAGTTACCCAGATCTAAGATAGGCTGTATTTGAATAACAAAGCTTTTGCTGTTCAGCATTGATACAACATTTAGAAACATACTTACATTTGCATTGTCATTTGCAAGAAAAAGCTACTTGTTCTTAATATGCTAGTTTTGTAAACTCCGGTAAATCTGATCATTTTAACTTAGCCTATGATCATTAGTAAACCTGGGACCTAATTTTTATAATGATGTACTGCTGGCTGTACTATTCCTCTTTCAAATCAAAAGAATATCAAGCACTTCTGTAATGACCTAAAATCTATTCAAGTCAGTGGAAGGACTTTCATTTCTTTGGGCTTTCATCCAGTCTTTGCATCTAGTTTGAAAGACTGGGCCCTTGAATTGCAAGCAAAGAACAAATAGCACTACCGGACTGGCTGCATTGAAGTGGTAAAATTGGGGGGCAGAGGTACATAAAGTACCTTTTTTGCCTTTTCAGTAATGATTCTCGAGAAATGCAGTTGACAGCGTCTTAAAAACATTAGTCTTCAGAAATGTCTTGTAAAATCTGTACCTGGATACACCTGGATTCAGATAATGAAAGCTTTGGGAACACATCGCAATTATTCAACACTACTCCCTACAGACAAGCATTTCAACAACTCGGTCTTTATCTTCAAAGCTTTTATTGATCCGGATCTGGTACAATGAGAAAACAGCTTAAACTCCTAAAGCAGAGGCGATGGATAAAAAACCAGTGCACTTCTAGCACAATAGATTTGTCCCTCACAAGAGGAAAATCAATTTGTCCAATGGTTTTCTTGAATGAAGGAAGCTGGTAAGACATTCAACTAATTCCTGTAAAATCTAGGATCTATTGCAAACTAGCCTATATGTAGTTCTTTCCTAATAAAAACACATAATCCAGCAAACTGAAACAAACATTTTTACGTTATCTAAAAAGCCACATGAATGATTTTCTTTAAAGAGAGAAAGGCAAGAACCACTCTTCAGTAGGCCCTAAGAAAAAGGTAGAAGCCATAGTTATGTATATATTCAAAAGTTAGGTGAAAGAAGGAATCACTGATGTATTTTTTTAATCTTTGGAGTTACTCTCTGAGAATGTTCTAGAGTTTACCTTTAATTAAGAGGGCCCTTTTATACTTTATTCTACATAAATTATTCACATGAGTTCTGTGACTCAGTGATAGCACATTAACAGCTCTGTTATTGTATATAATTGCAGTACATAGGTAATCAGAATGCATTATGTCGCAAAGACAATTATGACAGTGTTTTCTGCTGTCATGTGATGCTAGGAGCCTCAGCAGTGTTTTTTTGTAACAATTCATATGGATGGGGAGGACATTGTCAAGAATTTCCCAAGGCTCTGTATTTTTCTACAAATATATTAGTTACACAAAAGAGATCCCAGATTAGAGACAATTCTTTCTTTTCTAGGGGCCAAGTCATCTTACAGAAGTCTATTGTATTTAGGCAAATGTTTCCTTAATTTGGGGGCTTAAGCAACACTGCAAAGACATTTTGGAGCCACTGTGTTATTACTTTAATGAGTAATTCACATGCAAGTCCCTTTATCAGCTTATGTATGTGTGCACAGTTGTCATGAACCCGTGGGAGTACAGGGCAAATTTTGATTCATGAATTTTAATCTCAGTAACACAAATTTTCACACCCTATGCAGCCAGCACTGGACTTGTATGTATGAGATGATTTGGTATTTTTTTCCCTTACTAGAGACAAAGATTTCTAACAAATATTTATCTGCCTGAGGATGGAAGTTCTACTAGCGTCAAGTTTTCCCTTCATTTGAAAAATTCAGAAGGCCAAAATCTATCAGAAATGTTACAATACATGCTGACATCATGCTAACAGGTACCACATCAACCCTAATTTATACAGCGTTTCTTCACTCAGTTTTTCTGCAGTGCCAACTTGTTTCTGTTAGGTAGTCACTGTTTTCACAGACAAGCAATTAAAAGGAAATTAAACACAGTATGTGCGTTTGACACCAGTTAACAATAGCCAGCAATTAAAGGATGAATTTCACCCCTAATCTATTGTGATATATTGCATTGTTTTGAAGTTACATTGAATATTAACTGGAAATTGCCAATGAGGAAGATCTCAAAGGTCTTATATGCTGTCCCCTTACCAGTGCAGGCTGCTTTTAATACATCAAGTACTTAACTGCATCCAAGACTTTTCCTGACATCCATGTGTATTAATAGGCATACATGAAATACTTTCAGTTTACCAGGTAATAACTTAGAATCTATTAAATGGGTAAATAATAAAGTGCACAGTGCGTAAGAATGCGATTTTATACTAAATGTATTTTTTTATACCACTTTTCTAATTATTTGTTTCCACTTACAATGAGCAGGACCTCTTAGCAATATAGTATCTTTGGGGACTGGGTTTGCCTTCGAAGTCTATTGGAAGGTTTCTAGAGCTGAAAAATTCAAATCCCTCATTACGGTTTACAAAATATGTAGGGATCTCCCATCTGCATGAGTTTTAGGCACTTCCGCTGCAAAACATGGCTGCACTCATATTTTAAGATGAAAAATGATGATCAGTCAGATGGAAACATCCAGACGATTGCAGCTGGGTCAGGCTAGTACAGGGTGTGACAACTGTCACACCTTGCACTGGGACCTTCTCATGTTTTAGACACATTTTTTTAACCCTCTGTACAGCTATGAACTTCATGTCCTGTGACTGTAACTTTCAGAATTCGATCACTTTTCACTGGGAATGTTTACACTAGCACAGTGGAGTCCTCAGAACAGGCAATGACCTCAAAACCCATTATACCCTATTTTAATAACTCCCATGGATATCCCAACCTCCTGAAGATATTGTCACATACTGAAGTAGTCTTATTTTTTCCAGTACTTAGCAGACAGTAAAAGCAGCATTGTGGGGAATTGCTTACACTGTCTCTCCCATGGCTTCCATTTATTTCTTGGTGCTGAAATTGGGTTCTCTGTTGTTTACCACCCTTACACCGATCCGTCATCACAGGTTAACAAATAGCTATTGGCTCTAGTGAGCTTGGAAGCATTGAGGAAGGCAGCGTTGGCCTTGCTGTGTGCAGGAGCAGGATAATCCTTCTGTGTTAGTCACAGTTCTGTTGTGCTCACTGCTTCAAGCAGGGTAAAAAAAACATCTTCAGTGCTCCTCCTCCTGCAGACACCTGCATGGACAGGTCTCCAGGCCCCAGCTGCTTTATTAAATAATATTATCCTAGTTCAAAATAATGCTGACATGCTTCACATAAAGTAAATATGGATATATGCTATTCTTTAACCTCTGGGTTGCTTTTTTTCTCATTGTTCCCCCTTTTTTTAATCTATGTAACAGGCTATGCATTCAGGGTTCTGAATGCAATGTCATATTAAGACAATTTAATACAATATAAAAGTGTAATATTTTTATTTTTCCTTCTAAAATTATTTCTAGAATTATTGCTCATGAAATAGAAATACCTAACAGTGGCAGGTAACATTTTTTTTTTCTCCATGAATAGATTGCAACGGTTGTATCTGTCATATGGATCGTAACAGTTGAAAGCTGTACATGGATGTAGGTCTTATGAAAAATTAGTCATTGTTCATGTTCAAAGCTAAAGCTAGCCATAAGTATTTATAAAATTAATTTTTAAGATCGGTTAAATTTTACATGTAATTGAAATGAAGAAGCTTACCTAAATCTTTCAAGTATTTCTTGTTTAGCAAAACTACATTTTATGCTATTATTAAAGCGTAAGAGATTTTGTAAAACTTGTTAACATGTATCTAATTTTTGCATATATTTATAAAATTCTCAAGATTTTAAGTTAAAATACAATACATTTTTATTATTATTGGCTGATTCTTTGATCCAAGACCATAAGCATTTTCATATAATAGAAGGCTTTCAGCACTGATATTTTTATCCTTAATCTTCATTGTAGCAAAAGCAAAGAGCTATTTGTAGACATTTATTCATAATTTCTAAACCAGTTATGACCTAATGCATAGAGACTTCAACCAGGATTGGTTCACAGTTTATTTTGCATTATGAGATCATGAAGATGACCACAAAAAAGAAAAAAACCTTGTATTTTATGTATTAAATACTTTAAATGTAAGTTGCTTCATTTTTTTCATGACCCAACACTATGTAACACCATTTCCTGCTGGTTATAGATTAATCTTTAAACTGTTGCTCCCATTAAACATCCTAAACTTTCCACTAGCTTTGAGGTGCAGAAACTGGCCCTGTTTAATAGTAACTGTGTTTTATTTCACTTATTTTCAAGGGTTTAGGAATCTAAAATTAACATTTATGACTTAAGAAGGAAATGGAAGGGTAATAGTGATGATGCGTATAGATTTCTTCTGATTCAGTGATGGAAAATTCAAGAATGTTTTTCATGTTATGTATTTGTGACCTTGAAAGTCATAACTTGAAACTACTACATTAGTTCTGGTTCACCACACACACACTTGATCTGTCGAAGCACTGACTCATGAAATTCAGGTGTGATGAGTATATAAAGACCATTTGCTATGGAATTAGGAAGACTGGAGAGGTTATAAAGGAGGATGATTTATGGGTGAAATAATTGGACCAGGACTGGAAGCCTTCTTACATCATTACCATTGTATCAAGACTAGAACAGTATGTAAAAAAAAATTGGTAGCAATAAAAAAGTCAGATGATAAATTTTTTCTTCATTTCAGAAAAAAAATGTCTTTGGAAAAAAAAATCTACAAGTAAACTCTGTTTTACTCAGTGCTTTCACCTCCCTTCATATCATATGCCATGGTGAATACCATGAATATTTACCATGGTAAATAACAAAACCCAACTTTTTTATTTTAGCAGTGTATTCCAGACTCAGTTCCCTTTGGTTTTTTAGACTTAATCAAAACTATTTGCTACACTTTTGGCATATGAAATATTGGTATTTTTCAACAGAGTACATGCTAAACAATGGATCATTTCTGTGTACCCTAACTTAAAAAAATGGAGAAGCTGACTTTTTAAAATGAAGTTTATTGCTTTTACACTTCTACTGTTTTTACGCCTCTGTATCAATGATGCTACATTTCTGTGTTTTGAGAACTCACATTAAAAGCTATTATTTGAGATGTATAAGTGACAATACTCAAAAACCCAATTGATTCTGTAGCTAGAGAATACTATTATTTTTTATATACATTTTTAATACTAGAAGACTATATTTAAAGATGTTTTCAATGCAATCATACATATTTTATATATAGGTATCTCTGAAGAATGATTCAAAAGAGTGGTTTTATTTACGTAGTTTTATCATGACAGACTGTATGGTGGTTGCCAACCATATCCTGGGCTGCATCAAAGCGGCATGACCAGCAGGTCGAGGGAGGTGATTCTGCCCCTCTACTCTGCTCTGGTGAGAGCCTACCTGCAGTATTGCATCCAGCTCTGGGGTCCTCAGCACAGGAGAGACACAGACCTGTTAGAGCGGGTCCAGAAGAGGCCACAAAAATGATCAGAGGGATGGAACACCTCTCCTCTGAGGAAAGGCTGAGAGAGTCGGGGTTATTCAGCCTGGAGAAGAGAAGCCTCCAGGGAGACCTTATTGCAGCATTTTAATACTTAAAGGGGGCTTATAAGAAAGATGGGGACAAACTTTTTAATAGGGCCTGTTGCCACAGGACAAGGGGTAATGGTTCTAAATAAAAGAATGTAGATTCAGACTAGATACAAGGAAGAAATTTTTGACCATGAGGGTGGTGATATGGGTTGCCCAGAGAGGTGGTCGATGCCCCATCCCTGGAAACATTCAAGGTCAGGTTGGACGGGGCTCTCAGCAACCTGATCTAATTGAAGATGTCCCTGTCCATGGCAGGGGGGTTGTACTAGATGACCTCTAAAGGTCCCTTCCAACCCAAACCATTCTATGATTCTACGAATTCTGCTATGACTCTATTACATGAGGTCTTCAATTTGTGCAGAACTGAGGCTAGCCTGTTCAAAGGAACTTGAGGGAATTAGTCACATGAGTTTCATAACATAATTGTTATAACAAATCCTTGCATATTTAGTGCTAAAGGGTCATCATGGTTGTACAAAACATGGCTATTCCTATCTTCGCAGCAACTGCAGGGGCACAACTCAATGTGTATTACACCAACGTGCTTTTACACTTCTGGCTAATAAATGCAGTACCACAGGGTTATTACCACATTGTGGTAATAGCACTGCAGGGCCATAACATGAGCTAGAAAAGAATTATCAGCATAAAATTTTGCCAGCTATTTGCCATGTTGGAATTTCTTTAATAGAGGAAAGGAAGACAGCATAATATATAAGGCTTACACACCTAAGTCTATCAGATCTCTCCACCTCCACGTAGGAGCACTGCGGACACATACTGGAGGCCAGACTCTAACCATTCCTCTTGAATTTGTGGTGCAATGAGATGTGTGATTTATGTCCTGTTTGAAATGACAGGGGTAAACTTCAGACTCTCTGGATGACCCACTGGCACCTTGGGGGTGCCCCCTCCTCAATGCCCTCCTGTTCTCCAGCCCATTTCCCAGAAGCCGAGTGGAGGAGCTCCAAATCATGCTTCCCAGTCCTGTAGACTCAGAAATGCTGTGCCTCTTTAGAGCGGACATGTTACACAAGAGTTTATAGAGTGCTGTGAAGCTTTTTGAGATGCTTTTGAGGACAAGCCACGTGCTCTAAAGTGTGGGATGCTCTGGACCTGGAGATAGAGCATTAGCATATGTGCTATCCATAGAGCCTGGTTAATATTACAGTGGGTAGCATATAAGAGATATTCAGGTGGAAAAGCTGTAACACAGAGATATGGTGGCTGGGCCAGGTTTGCTCCCTAGACAGCAGTAGCATCATGGACTGAATGCAGATCTCTGTGTTTGCATGTAGCTTGGAGTCTGGCATAATTCAGGGTATAGAGGCACTATAGCCACTACAAATAACAAATGGCAATTTATGAGAATAAATTGCCAACTAGATTTGAAAATGCACAGGTTTACAGCAAAACAATTTGTGATTGCTCAAATGATTAGTAAGTTGATTAGCTTAACTAGGCTGTTCATCTACTAAATGTGAAGCTTTTCAAGGTTATTTGGGGATGCCTGCTCTCATCTATCTCACTTTTCCCGGAAATGTGACATGACTATACTCACTGGCTGAATAGTTACAGGCTTACTCAGTCTCTGGGAGACTACTTGGGTTCACTCCTCTAGTAAACTGAAACCAGTAAGGACAGATCCTCATATGCTATAAGCAGAGAGAGTGACAAAAAGACCTTAGCAAAGTTGGATAAGAATAAACTAGCTACCAACTCTTTCCATGAAAGCTAAGGATGTAACAAAAGAGAAGACCCAAAGTCACCCCAAGTTAAACTCTTTAAGCTTGATTCAGACTGTTGTGTTTGGGTTCTGTTCATATCTGTGTGAAATTATGTACCTATGAGCCACAATTCCTAGGCAGTAAAATGAAATTAAGTGTCCATCTGCCTTAGCTTGGTCTCTTATTTCTTGCTGATAAAACTCCTCTCAGCAGAGAGCTGATAAACAATTTTCATTTGCCTACTGGTGCTTCTCGACAGATGCACCATTCTTCTGAGCTCTGCCGATCACCTTCTAATTCTTCCCAAATCAAACTAACAGTTATTGAAGCTGTAAATGTATGTACAGATTTGTAAGAGAAATAATAAATGTTTTACACTTGAATGATTATCAATGATAAATCTTGGAATAAAAAAAAAATTGTTTTCCTGAGATTATAACTGATGGTTACAGCACATTCACCCGACATCATGAGCATAATGGCCACGTTGTGCAAGAGAAATGAAAGACAAAGACTACAAACCAGAAGAGAAAGTGGCTTGGCGTAAAAAGCCTATCCTCATCAAATCTAGATGCTATATTAGAATCTGAAATTATGACAGAGGCCGTACCTGTTGGAACCAGCTTTCAAAATGCTTTTCCACTCCCTCACCAGCTCAGGTCTGTCCTGGGTGCTGTATCACACTCCTTCACAGAGAAAAAGGTCTAAGATCGCGTATGCATCTCTAACAGGCAGCAACCTGCCCTGGGAACTTTGAACCCTCTGTCTCCACCATGGCAGCAAACCGCTAAGAAATTCTGCCTTTAAACCAGGCAACAATGCATGCACTGAATGTTATTTTTAAAGCCATCCCAATTAAAGGCCTAAAATAGAAAATATGGTGATCGATTTTAAAACCCAACAATATGTATCAAGTATCATAAATGGCAGACATTAAAAAACATAAATGACAGTGGAAGGTATCTAAACTCCTCTCTGTTAAGAAGGCAGGATGCATAGTCTACAAAATGAATAAAAGATGCTAAAACATTTTATTTATACAGGATACAAGATTGCCACAGGGCAGAAGTTTTAGGTATCTAAGCAAATAAAATCTTGTTAACTGTTACTTTTTTATAAAGCCTGATCCAGGGAAGACTGTATTTTAATATATCGAAGTAGACAACCAGTATTCCATTTCTTTCAAGGTTATATGAGGCAAGTCAGCTACAATGGAAATTTGATGCGAGCATAATGTTTATACAATAGGAATTTTAAAGGATAGAATGCAAAACGTAAAATTTGTTTCTAATCGCTCTTTACTTTCCAATCTATAAAGCTCAGTGAGAAGGCTGAATGGTTATGTCGTTGTAGATTAAAATTTAAATCAAGTGCATAAACAGCCACTGATAAAACTAATGCATAAAACATAATGAGAATAGGAATCACTGGGACTGAACTCTCGAATGTATTCTGATGTATGGATTCATAGACTCAGCACAACAAAAAAAAAAGATTGAAAGTCCAAACTAGCTACTAGATTCAAATATTGCCCCAAAATTGTTACAGTACATGATTTAAACAGTGGTTCTTTGGTTTCTCTTATTCCTTATGTCTGGATTTGAATATTGATTTGAACTTTAAAGCTTAATGGAAGTAAAAGATTCACTTGTAGCATTGTGAGCAATTTAATCTCTACAAAGAAAAATTCAGGCTACCCGTTTGCTAGCCTAAGGATAATTTTATTACAATGGAGAAGCTCTGCAGTATCTTACATACTACTTATATATTACTTAAGTACAGTCATGTTTTAACTATCTAACAGGCTTTTTGTACTCTTGCTTTCAGGAGTGTGTGTCACCACTATGTAAGTGGAAATCGTGTATCTGTTATCCCTTTTTCATTTATAGTAAGAAGCTAAGGAAAAAAATAAAATGCAAAATTAGTCAACATTGGAGGACAATGAAAATGTGACCATACATAAGTTTTGCTTTTGGAAACAAGTACTACCTCCCAGAATCATATTTAAATTAATCTTAAAAGGAATATATGCACAGACAGAGTTCAGGACAAGAGCAAGGTTTTGCAGATCCCAGAGAAGTGTCCAAAATCTGATAATTTACCATCAGATTACTTCTAAAATCACAACAGAGTTGGACTAGAAAAATCTCCAGTAAATGGCTTTATGGACCAAGCAAAACCAGGCATCCCCTGGTAAAAAACATTTCTATTTTATCTCCCAAAGAACATCAGAAAGCAAATTAAGATGAAGCTTTGCCAGATAATGTATGTGTTAAAAAATGCAGCTACTGGACTGATAAAATTAGCTCATTCATTGTTAATGGAATATACTAAGACACACATTTATGGCAAAACTATGGAACTTTGTTGACTCAGAAATACTTAAGTACACTGGATTTTCCTTTACCTGTGCTCTTTGAGGTATGCAATATATAAACCTTACATGAATGGATCTTCAAAAATCCTTTGCAGCAAGTTACTCTTTAAAATTCAGAGTATCCCTTTGCGCTCTAGTTGTACTGGTTATGAATTTTATAGGAGCATGGTAGTGGCTTATCTTAACAGTGCAAAACTGTTAACAGGGGTGCTGACAGGCTGTCAGTTCCTAATGGTACTGGCACCATGGGATTCCTGGAGTCACTGAATCAAATTCTGATTTCAGTTGTACTAACTTTATCCTGTGTGAGTCAGTTTTGTTGAGGATAGTCACTTTTAAGAGTCATGAATATTAATTTAACTAGGGCAAACACTGTTGTTGATTTGCTACTGCAACAGCTCAGCTTTCCAGCGACTGTAGTTAAGTACTGCAAAGTCTTATTGCAATCTATGTTCTGAATTGGCCATGAAGTGACAGTGCCATTAGTTTGCTCAGTTCTTTCACCCCTGACAGTCTAAAAGAGTGAATGGACAGGTCTGATTGTCATGAAATACACGATTCTGTATCTATAGCTTACCCACTGAGTATTGAAAAGTCATAAGCTAAAGTGGTTTTATGAAAGTTGTACGTGAGTGGCATAATTTTAGATTTTAAAAAATGAAACTTTTGAGTGTTCAAAAGATGAAAGAAATTGGGGAAAAAAAAGAAAAATACAGTCAGAGGCATTTATCCAATACCATGAGGCAAAGGCCATCATTTACCGTGTACAGCTTGGCCTTGAAAAAAGAATTTTTATAGAACATAGTGATTTAACTATAAAAAGAACTCCATTGTAAACATTCTGAGATAGGAAAGAATAACTGCACCTTCCGTCACATTGATGTTTAATCTATAGAGACATGTGTGATATTTTACTGAAATTTTTCTGCAGCATATGGCAAGGAGTTGTTGCAATTTTTCTTTCAATTGTTACACAGATTTTGCCATTTTTCTTTTTTAACAGGGAAAAGTATGGTACATTATTTAGACTTTAACAAATAGAATGAAAACTAGTATTTGATTGCACTGTTGTAAAGAACTAAGAAAGAAGGTCACACAGGGAAAAAGAAAGTAACAGTAAGTCAAGAAGAAAAATAAGAAAATTTCAGTGAAGAGATCAACTGCTTATCCTAAGCCGTACATAAAAAAAGGAACTAATTTCCTGTCTAAGACATGCTTTAAGATGCTATAAGACTGCTAACTGATATGATTGCTAACACTGGAATTAGTTATGTCCTGATCAGACTTCCTAGAAAGAATGGACTGCCATGAATTGGTTTAATAAGTTTATATGAAGTCTGAAAAGATAAAGATGGCTTGTCTAGAATTCTTTTTTATCTGTCTAGTCATCACAGCATCCTGTGAAAATAGCATTACGTGGGATGAAGAAAGACTTGAAGAAGCTTCAGCATTACTAGAAGTTGTAGGTGAGAAAAATTGGAGGAGATCATTAATTTTCTGAGGAATGTGTTGTGGGCACAGTTTAAACCTGAGAACAGGCTGTTTTCTAAAGTACAATGGTTTTTGGGTGACCTGCTTTGCAAATGTGGTGAGACTGTGTCACAATCAGCTGAGAAACTGCTGATACAGGACTGACTGCCAACCTTAACCCTAGTTTGCTGTAGGAGGTGACAACAAGGTGTTTTGCTGGCATCCTCTGTCCACCCAACCCAGACTTACCCTACAGTTGCCACCTCCTGCCTTGTAACCTCTCCCAGAGCCCTTGTGCCCACGGACAGGGTAGATGACTCTCAACCATACAATATTTTGACATGCAGTGCATGGTCATGCAGTCTGGTCATAAATATGATAGCTTGCAAAATACCAGTGATGGAAAAAGGTCCTGGTAAAAACTTAGCTCTGTTGACTGTTACACAAAGCGTAACTCTACAGATATTGCAGGTTCACTACTGTTCCAGAGAGTGGTACATTGACCTGGGCATGTTTAAACACCCATTTTGAAATTGCATTCCCAACTTTTTTCTATTCACATTTGGTTGAATACAGTGTGTCCCTTAAATGTCGTATACAGATTTTCTTTTTTTTGATATATTTAAAGTGTATGTAGTCTAACTACCTTTTCACAATGCAGCAGGAGAATGGAAGTACCTCCAAAAAGGTTGTAATGCTATCCACCTTCTTAAAATGTTCTACATTAAATCAACTATTAAATCAAAATATCATGCTTTACCAATAAGTTATTAAATGTCTGAACAAGTATATGACATTTTAAGGAGGCTGTTACAGACAAAACTACACTGTATCTCATATTTCAAAGATCCTTTAAAAAAGAAGACCAATTATTCTGTCAGCTTCATTGTGGAAATCCAGAGCAACTCTGCTTATTTCATTCAGGCTAATGCCGGGCCCTTCACAGGGGCCAATTGAGCTGATTAGAGTCTACAGGACCCCCCTTATTGAATGCAACAAGGACTGAATTTCAGCTATAGCATACAAAATTAATAGGCAATGGGCCAGCCAGGCAATGACCAAGGCTGTGTCCACACATGAGCATAGAATTAGACAGTAATACCTGATCCTCATTAATGCATGTTCATTTTTGCTAATGCTAACTGATACTGTGCTGTGATAGCTCCATTGCAATGGTCACTGTTTCTCTCCACTCTCTGCAGCCAGAAATTTGCTTCCCCATCTGCCTCCCACTGCTCACAGCCCCTTTTTCCAGAGCCTCACTGCTGCAGTTGCTTCTCTTGTCTTACATATCATTTTGTCTGAGAAATATCACTTTCCTGCGAAATTATTTGGCATCATAGCTGGGTGCCCAAGGAGGTGCTGGTTCTGTTGGAGATATATTGTAGCTTGAACAAAACCTCTGAAATTTGCTTGTCTTTTCTAAAATCCTAGGAAATGTCACTGACTCTCCACGTCTGACCTACTGTACTTAAACATCTGTAAATTTGATTAAATTTTCTTTCCTCCTACTGAAACGCAGTGTGTAACTGCTTGGAGCTGTTAACTGTACACTGAGGGTTTTTTCCTCCTTCTATCTCTTTAAGGCATTGGAGCTTTCTAAAACCCAAAATGTACAAGGAAAAGCAAGTATATGAAAAGATAAATCAATGGAGTTTATGTCCACTTTTAATCACAATCTCCAAAGAGGGAGAAAGGAAGCAAAACAAATGTAAAGACAAGAAAGACAGTATCTCTCTTGTATGTAATTCTCTCTCTAATTCCATAGGAAAACATCACTAATAGTCAGTAATAACTCTCATGATGCTCACTCAGTTTCTCTGAACTCACTGGAGCACTCTATGAAATGTCTTAGAATACATCTTATTAGCCTTACGTAAGAAATACAGGTGGTTTTCTTCCAGGAAAATGAGCAAGACAGGAAAATGGAGTATGCTAAAGAATCATCATTTTTCAACTGACCATAATAAAAAGAGGTACAAGGTACAATGTATAAAAAGAGTCTCTCTAGAATGATAAAAGTGAGGATTTTGCTTAGCAAGCCTTTATGTGACTATATTTCACAATATAAAAATATAGAAAAGAAAAATGAGCTATCACTTTATTTTAAAACCCCACATTTCAAAGTATCCTTTTTTTCAGAGCACTGGAAATTTTAGACCTTTGCTTCTGTAATTAATAGAAGAGCTGATAGAATAAGCAGATTGTTATTCTTTACATGAAGCAGCACTACAGTGGCATGAGACACTGCCATTAAGTTTAGACACATTTAATGAGTCAAAAAGTGTGGTAGGATTCAGGAATCTTGGGTTGCTTTTCAGATTTTAAAATTTATTGATTCTTGCTATTGTTTGGTCATTTTAATATTTTTAGATTAGAGCTTTAAAATCAAATGAAAAGTAGGAAAGCAGACACTGCCCCAGAGTCGGGTCCTTTTGGCACCTACATACGCACTTTTATTTCCTGAAAGATTTTATTGAAATAGTGTGTAACTTGTCGCTTGTCCATGTTCTTTTTTCTTTTCTTAGTAATTTTTCTGTTGGGTCACTATCAGGTTTCATTGCTGTTGGGCATTCTAAAGTAATTTTAATATACTAAACATGGTCCAAACCAAGATAGTCTGAATGAGTTTTAATGCCAAAATATTTTTAAAAACACTCTTCCACAATCATGGGTGAACAGCCACGAACTTTTCTTTCTCATCTTTAAGCTACCATCCATAGAACAACAAAGGAGAATAATTTCTCTTACAGAATTTAATTTAAATACCTTTTAAATGCTTTTAAAAGACTAGACGTGGAGCCCAATTCTTCTCTGCAATTACCAGCTTGCAGGTGAACAGGAGTTCTTTGCTTTCTTTCATATTTTACCTAAATTATCTGCCTAAGAATCAAACTCCTGCAACAGAGACCTGGAACAGCAGTGGACTCAGGCTGCATAAGTCAGTGTCCTTCAAAAGCATCTTTGCAGTGAGTATACTGCTATTTGAGATTAAATGGTACTTGTGGGTCTCATCTTCACAATGCCTACTGTTAAATAATACTACAATTGAAATGAGCTTCACATTATACCCCTGAGCATTATCTAGGCCAACATCTTCACTCAAAAAGGTGTTTGTGTGTTTTTTCCCCACAAGGTAGTCCCCTATGTCATCTTAGTTCATATATGAAAACCTTCACACATACTACATGCCTGTCAAGCACAAGTCAAGCAGAGCTTGACAATTGCACAAAGAGTACAGCCAGACAAGGATGACCAACCAATGCAAGGATGGCCAACCTATGACCCATGGACCAAATCAAGGCCATTAGAAAGACTCATACAGCTCACAACCCGCTCAGTTTCCTCCTCTTTTCTCAGCAGTGTTGGAGGAAGGCAAACTATGTCATACGAAAAAGAAATCTGCACATGACAGTTGGCCTGTCAAGGCATGTAGCCCCACAAACTGGCTGGGCTACTTCTGAGGTAACTAAAATGTTAAACTATTTTAATTTCTTAATAAAATCCCCCCAAAGTCTGCTTAGATGGCAGGTCTGCCTGGTTCAGAATGTTATTTTTCATAAAAAACCCTCTTGATTTTGATCTCCAATTTAGGTTGGAATAGGTTGAATAAAATATTTCTAACTTCCAGGAAAAAAACCAAACAACAGACATTTGTTTCTGAATTTTGTATGAAAGTTTGTAGGCAAGCACTTCCCTTACAATTCTTCTGATGGAAATAGTTGGAAGCCAAGTATTTAATGCAATATGAATCTAGATATAAACCCAAACTTCAATGACTGTCAGTGTTTATGTGATAAAACCAGAAAAAAAGTAAAATATTTTGTCTTCATTAGCTACTCTTATTGGGTTTCAATGTAATACGTACTCTAAAATCAGAAGCTGAAAACTCATTATCAGTTTATATACAAAATACTGTTGGGATGGTTACCGGTCACTTTACTAATTACATTTACACCATCTTAACAAAATCAGGTAACACACATCCTCTTTATTATTAATTTTATTAGTAATTAATGGTGCATGATTGCATGTTATAATCAGTTAGGGGGTTTTTGAGTTTAATAAGAACACTACTCATTGCTGGCAACTAGAATAGATAGCAGAAGAATTAAGCTGAAGTTAAGAAATAGTTCAACTCCTACTTCTCTACATGCAGCAAATAAACTGTATCAGCAAGTTGTAGCAGTGTCAGATGTTTTGCCAGTGGGTGGAAATACTGCTTTGATTGCTTAGTGTGGGAAAGTTGATGCTTTCTTTTTGTAAATATTAATCATTAGATTCAAGATACAATAAAGAAAAAGATAAGTCTTCTAAAAATAAAATATGGAAAAATTAAGGCATTCTTGTGTTATGGAAGAAGGAAGATGGCCAGACCTGTGTAACAGAAAGGTTGATGCAGCTGGGGCAGCTGATTTTTTTCCTTGCGGGAAAAGAGACTTCTGAGCTTATCTTGTTCTTAAGGGATGGTGTGATACTCAGATTTATCTTAGTGCAAGTTTTCTCAAGTGCTTTCCAACAGACGTTGTCATTCCTGGAAATTATAGTCACAACAATTTCATTGTTATTGCTGCTTTATCAAATTGGCCAATTTAGGAAGTCTTCTAGCAGTTGAGTTACTTGCAGACTCACTACTGATTGCTCCAACTCTCATAGTTTAATGGGTCTGTGACTATAATGACTTTACAGATATATTGCTCCAGGACCTCTAGCAGTCTCAGTCTCAGCATTGAGAGAGGTGACTCAGCAGCCAAGTTAAAAGACACAACTCACTGGGTTCCTGACTCGTGTTTTGCCTTTCATAGCGTCTAGTCCTATACTTGAGATGAAGCTGTCACTGCTCTTAGGATATTTAAGGGAAAGTCAGCTACACTCAACTAAACACAGAATTCACTCAAACGCTTAAAAAAAATGATGTGGTAGAGACTTAGGGGAGACTGCACGTAAATATATCTGGTGCTCGTACACTTGCTAAGGTGGCAAAAACATCCTGCATAGGCCACCTTAGGGTATACGTGGGAAGAGTTTTGTAGTCTTCAGCAGCAAGAGAACATGCTGAAAAATATCCTTGAATGCTACAGAGCACGACTCTTACTTTTAAGGAGGTGGCAGCTGCATGGCAAAATGGGCTGCAGTTTCCTTGGTCCCTCTTCACCTCATCCACAGGAAATCTAGTCTCTTACAGAAAGTTCTGGTAATAATGCAGGTAAAAAGTAAAATACCCCATCCTTGGGTCTTTCACCTACAGTTTGCAGAAGTGGTGAAGAAATAAAGACATTAGTTTTTACTTACATTTAGCAACTTTCAACAGAGGTACAATGAATCATCAGCTGCATTTCAAGACAGTGTATCTGGACTGCAAATACCAGGGTGCAACTTCTGACACTTCAACTTTTAGTCAGTGCAAGAGGTGTTATTTTTTTTTTAATTTTAAACTGTGTTGAGATTACAGGAATGCTGCATGGTATGATTACTTCAGAGCTTTGCCCCAAAGCCTCACTACTCAGGTTGAAGTCTTTTCAAGTCTACTTTATTATTCACAGGAACTCTATATCCAGTATTAATGAGATGAAAAATTCACTAAAGTGTTTCTAAAGGAAAAGAATATTTAACTAGGAAGTTATGATCATATCTTTGTGTGAGGCATCTCTTTGCAAAGTGTGAAAGAATGAAAACTCTCATTACAATCACCATTTGCACAAAGCCAGTCTGGTTAGCTCAGTAGTTAGATATAATGCTCATTGCTTTCATATAGAGCTGACATCTATTCTCAGCGTAATTACAGTCTAACGTACAAAGTGCAACATAGATCCTCCTTTTCTAGAAGTGCTTGTTTGTTGCAGTGCTGATTCAGCTCCTTTAATTCTATAGCATGAGTACATGCAGTCAGACCTTATTTGGGATAATTTACATTAAAACAGTTACAGTTACAAAGGGTAGAAAGCAAAAACTAAAAGATGTCTACCTGGAATAATTTAGATCTTTGTCTAGACCACTAGAATGCAAATTAACACTCAGCTACAGTTTCTGTAAACTAGTGCCCAACAGTCAACATGTTATTAATACTTCCTCAAATCTGTATGGTGCGTAATAAGTCTAAGAGTAAATTAAGACTAGAATTTGTAGATCTCATTTGTTTTCAATTAATTGCACTAATTAAATGATGATAATATGGTATCAAATAGTAGTAGGGATGTTACATAAATAGTTGTTCAAGGACATTTATGATTTTTCCTAGGATTTCACAAGACAAACTAGACTAAACACCACTGCTAGAATAGCATTGATTTTTTGGGAAACTTCCTTTTTGGAAAAACCTGTAAACTAATTTGTACCCGCTCTTTGTAAACTCTTTGAGATAAGGAAATCCTGTATGCAAAATAAATACTATTTTTTGTCTGTAAGTAACAGTGAAGTACCTGTATAGTCCTACATGGTAATTAAAGAAAAGTAATTCTACAAGATTCAGGTATAACAACTGACGTCAACATTATCTATTATCAGATAAATTACTGAAAGTTTCTCACAGCTGTAGGATTTCCTGTATCTATTTAACTAATGGGGAATTACAACATACAAAGATTACTGTATTTTAATAATAATGTACTTAAGCATGTCTCAACTGAAGCAGTACCTAGAGGTATTCACGTTCATTTCTGCAGAATTTATAGCAATCTTTTGACCATTTCCACCCCCTGGTAACTATGAGACTCATCTGGCTACTGTGTCCCGGTTTTGTGTGCCCCACAACAAGAAAGATATTGGAACAAGTTCAGTGGAAGGCCAAAAAGATGGTTAGGGGCTTGGAGCACATGATACAGAGAAGTTGAGAGAGGAGTTTGTACAGCCTGGAGAACAGAAGGGTAAGGAAGGAAACAGCCTTCAGCTACCTGATGGGAGGTGATGGAAAAGAAAGTGTAAGACTCCTCTCAGAATTGCAGAGCAAAAATACAGAATTCAACATGCAAAAAGTACAACAGGGGTGGTCAAACACTGGAACAGGTCACCCAGAGAGGTTATGAAGTCTCCATCCTTGGAGATATACAACACTTGACAAGGCTCTGGACAACCTGATCTAACTTTGAAGCTGGATGTAACTTCAAAATTCAGTTATTCCTACTTTGACTGGTCATTGGATCAGATGACCTCCAGAGATCCCTTTCAACCTAAATTGTTGTATCATGCTATGATTTTCAGAAAAGAAGAATTTTAATTTGTCTTTTTAGCCTGAAAAATTAGACCTGGTAAATTTTTGTTTGGTTTTGTTGTTTGTTTTTTTTTACAGGGAAATATTATAAAATCACCTTATCAGACTAGAAAAAAATCTCTGTCAATGGAATTTAAAATCTGAAAATATCTCTAACTTTCATTTATTGAGCCTAAGTCATTTAAAGATACATTTCTACAATAGTATCACTTGTAGTGATATCTTCATAGCATGGCAAAATATTCATAAAGACTGCAAGATTTTATGATAAAAGAAAATTACAGAGGGAAAAAAATTTGAAATCTCATCCCTTCAGGCATTGTTCTGAGTCACTGGAAATAGTGGCATTCAAATTTTCCAACAGTCCTGCCAAAATGAGGAAACAATGAAAGATTATTTGCATAAATTATATCCTGCTAGGTATAACATAAAGTCTAAAACCAAGAAAGAAGCTCCTGAAGGAAGAGATGCTTTTATGAATAAAGTTTTGCAGTGTTCTAACAGTGAGTGAATTCCATTTCTGAGCACAAGAGCAAATTAATGATCACACAGGTTTTGCACCAGTGCTTTTCAAGCAAGCCAAAATCTCCTCAGAGAAACAGTAGCAAGTCAAATATTTGTGAAGCAGATGCAGCATTTCCCTTAATTCCCAGATGCCCATAATCCAGATTTGCATACATGAATTGGAGTAGAAGGAAGAGCATTACCATGACTTACAGAAGCTTATTTTGTCTATTAGTCAGTGCACATTATATGTTCCTTTCTATGTTCAAGGCTGATCAATGCAGTCTATAGATGTTAGAGTCTTTCCTACACAGATGAGGGCTCATGCTGCACCAATTCTGATGAACAGTACAGAGCCCAGTGTGACAGTCAGCACTCAGTAACTTATGGTAAAAAATAAGCTGCAAATAGAAGTCATCAACATTGAAAATAAAAGTACTAACAGGAATGAAGAATAGAAGAGCCTTAATGTATATCCACAGAGGTGCAATCTTAACATAAGTCTGCCCTGTGGTCTCTTTTGTCCTGGAGCTAGAGAGCCTAGCTGAGCTACAGAAATCTCATTAGTGACCAATGGTACAAATAAACAACATTTCCTGCACTACAGCCAAATCCTCTCTTTTCCAGATTACAAAGGATGCTCTCCTTGGTGCAGACAACATTTAATTGCCAACCACTACCAGATCTACACAGGATACAGCTTCAGTTGTTGGCAGAGATTGTTTAACAAATTTGTGGATTTGTCTCTTCACTATCCCAATCCATCTGATGGCGGAAGAAAACGAAAAGCTATCTGAACCCCTGGACGCTGAGCTTGGCATGACATTAACGCTGGGCAGTTTATGGAGCACCTCCAGAAGAGCCAGGCAGACAACTGCACCGTGTGATGCAGGAATGGCGTCTGCAAAAGCTCAGGCTGTGAGGGACGAAGAGGACGATGGTGGTCTTGACGTCCCAGGGCTCCCTCCATGTCTGCCCAACACTGGGCAAATCCATGCCTGAGGTGATGACATTTAGCTCTATCTGCCACAAAGCTCTTAGCTTGAGTTTCCAGGCACTCAGCCTGCCGCCAGTGCAAAGCCTGGAGCTCTGCCATGTGGGAAGGAGGAGCCCATTACACTGTGAAAATCGTTTTCATATCTCCAGAAGCCAGCACTTCCCATGCCACAGGGAAGAACATTAGCTGGATCTGTTCCATTCATTATTTCAAAAAACATAAAAATGAAAGAAGCTTAATACCCAGAATCCCTTTTTTACAACTACTGCCATTTTAATTACCCAAAATAATCCATTTTATCTAGGTTAAGGGTTAAATG
The DNA here is from genome assembly GCA_013401275.1 of Pandion haliaetus. Taxonomy (NCBI): domain Eukaryota; kingdom Metazoa; phylum Chordata; class Aves; order Accipitriformes; family Pandionidae; genus Pandion; species Pandion haliaetus. Next base: position 15,553 of record VYZV01028313.1, on the reverse strand, counting down.
CTGCATTCCAAAAAATTGAAAAAAATGCATAAAATAGATGTTTGTATTTAAAATATGTTAATATTAGAAAAAAAAACTCATCTAGAAATAGCCTAACAAGTCAGAAATGTCAAAAAACAGCAATGAAAGGAAACAGCATTTACTGATGTTTTGTTTCATACTTGTATTGTCTTTTCTTGCAGTCTGGATGAGTAGAAATTCTCCTTTAAAAAGAAAACAAAGGTTCTTAAATCATCATACATTTCCATTAGCTGGAGCAATGCGAAAAAAATGTAAAAAATAATTTGGGATCTGCAAAAAAGATACAAAAGTTGTCATTGCTATGGGATAAGAGGGGAAGGGTCCAGATTCAAAGCAGAATATTAAGGAATGTGGCAAAAGGGACCTCTTTGGCTTTTGTCTTTTAATATACTCATTATAATTAAACAAAAAAAGGGACTTGTATTTTGAATGTTGTAACTCAAGTGAGCCCTACTCAAACAGCGGCTTTATTAGTTTAGAAGAGAGACAGAAGGTGTACAGTTGCTGTCAAATGCTGCTGGCATTCTGTCACATTTATAAGTCTTAATTTACATATATGCACCTACTTAAACTTTATAGGTGCAAAGGTCAATTATTGCAAGCATAATTAACATTTTACTGCCAGAAGTTGTTAAGCTATTTAGGTAAAATGAAGATTTGAATAACAGAGCATGATAACTAGATACTATATTAAAGGATGAGTAATAAAATCTAGGATCTGAAAAACTTCGCTAATTTAGAGTATTGTTGGTTCCAAGAGAACATAATTTGACTTAATAAAATCAAAAGTAATAGAAATGACTGCATCCTGTAGCATAACTGGGGAAAAAAGTGTGTGAAAGTCATGCAAATTAGCATGAAGGAAGCTTGAAGAAAATGTTCCACAAAGTAGGGAATCTGATGTACATCTGCCTCTGAACAGCAAGAGAAGGGGTGGGGGGAATTTTAAAGGCAGCTTTTCAATACTTGCAAGGAGGTAACCAAGGAGGCAGAGCCAAGCTCTTCACTCAGATGCTTGGTGGGAGAATAGACAACAGACATAAATCGAACCGGGGGAGATTCCTTCTGGACATAAAGAAAAAAAAAATACTGTGAAGATAAGGAAGAACTGGAACAGGAGTCCAGAGAGGTTGTGGGATCGCAGTCCTTGGAGGTTTTCAGGATGTAACTGGATAACCCTGAGCAACCTGCTCTGATTTCAGTGTTGACCCTGCTTTGGAGAGTGGGTTGGGACAGAGACCTCACACAGCTCCTTCCAGTTCAGCAGTTCTGTGACACATACGGTGATGATGAGAAATAAAAACCACTCTGAAATTTCAGTATTGAAAGGAAGTAGATGCATAGTACATGTCTGTCTTGAAAATGGAAGCACTAGCAGTATTTATAGTCACAACCTCTAAAGCACTTCTCAGAAATGGTAAATAAGCTCTGTGCCTGAAAGAAGAAATAAAAACCAAAGTCCTATATCTGAAAGGCTGATTGAGGAGTGGGCGTTTAAGAAAATTAATTCCCATATATAACCATATCATTTTTATTGACTTAAAAAAATCCATAATAGCCACTAAATTCTTTGAAAGCGAGAGAAAACATGAAGTTAATGAATGGTAAGTGAATAAATATGCTTTTTTTTTTTTAAAGAAACAAAGTAAAGCAGAAGTTAGATCTGGATAGCTTTCCAACTCAAAACCTATTCACAAATTCAAAATTAAATTATTCATAAAATCTTGTTTCTGCAACTTTGGAAGAATATTTAAACACCTTTCACATATTAAGTAATCTCTCTCTGGCACACAGCTCAGCTGTTTTGGGCAACAAGATGTACCTGTGCTGGCAAATAAGGAACATGAGTTTTGTCATAAGCATGAAATTATCATGTGAGGATGTCAGAGGTGTAAAGACTGATGTCACAAAAAGTAAAGGGTATTGCTCACAAGCTATGGAAACCAATGAATTACTAGTTTGGTGTTTTCAGAACATAAACCATAATGGAGTAAGTCTGAAGTCTGGATGAATCAAGTGGAGAGATGGCTATTCTGGACAGCTTCATTCAGTTATTACCAATCACTTGCTTTGACTCCAATGTCACTGGACCATTAGAACAGAAAAAGTGAGGATACCTCATTGTCCCTGGCAATTCTGAGAAAAAGGATAAAATATGTTTTTATATAACAGGCATTCAAAACCTTTTATAGAGAACTCTGAGAGTAAGAACATTAGTTACAACAGCAGTTGTACATCTTAACGTAGTTCACACACAATGTTTTGAGCACTATAATCCATTCTACTGGAAGACCTGATAGTCATGACTAAGATATGTATTTTCTTTCCAAATTTCTTTTTTTCAAGTAAGCAAAAGAAACTTTGCACACCTTCTGGTCAAAAAGATGATCTGAACAGCTGAACTGGTCCATGATTTTAATAGAGAAGTATGATTGATGATTATTATGTGTCAACCTTTCAAATGGGGAAAAAAAAAAAAGCAGATTGACCTCTAAACCTACATTAATACAGTTAAACTTATATGGGTAGCTATAGCCATTAAAAAATCCATATATACACACTTTCCAGCTAAACTGAAAGATTCTTATCTATTCTTATATTAAGCAACTAATAAAATATTCTCATATTGATTTAAAACTCTATGGTATTATGGCTGCAGCTGATGTTCAGGTTAATCTATTAAGAATTTCATAGTGGAATATAAAAAACTACAGAGAAACCATGTGAAGGATAATAAGTATATTGTTATATATGGTCTTTCTTTGGAAATTTAGAAAAGGCACACTGACAGAAACCAGAGATTTTCAGTTCAACAGATATTCAAGAAAAATGTTGCTAAGTGCTTGCCCTAGATTTTATGGAAAACAGGTCTTGCTAAACCTGATTTCATCCTCTGTTCAGTGTACCAGTTTGGCTGACAAAGATAACTGTCAAATGTAAAATAATCAGACTTCTGAAAGGCCTTCACATGAGAACCACAAAGAAAATTAGCACTATGAAATAGCAATAAAGCATAGATTTAACAGACAAAGAACTGGCTAGACGATAAATATAAAAAGTAGTCAACAGTGGAGTAACATGATTTGAATGAAAATATCTCTAATGTAAATTTGTAGCTATAGCAGCAAGTCCTGCACTACTGAACCACTTCATTAAATGGTTTGAAATGCATAAAAGTGTTTCTGATGAAACTTTTGGATGACATAAGGATTGGTACAGTTGAGAATACTGAAGGCAGAGCTGTAGAGGTCCATTCCCTCAGAAGGGATGGGACTCACTTAAGCACATAAAACTGCCTGCTTTGTGGTTATCAGAGCTAGTCACCTCACTGTAAAAGCCAAAGGAGAGAAGGAGAGAAATAGGGACTTTTAGATGCCTATGATAGTTCAGATTAGTAACACCCTAAAAGTGCCTATTTCTCTCCTCCACTCATGCTAAAGAAAATATACGCTGACTCATGACATTGTACTATTTGAAATTACTCCTTTTTTTTTTTTTTAGTACAAATAAGTTATATATTTAGGAATAAAGAAAATAGGTGAAATGTACAGAAAGAGGGGTTGAATATTGGAAAACAGGGACTCTGGAAAGAGTTGAGGTCTGTGGTGGACATGCAAAGAAACTCCTACCAGGTTTATGAAACATGAAAACCATGAAAAATTGGACATGAGCTGGCAATGTGTGCCTGGAGGCCAGAAAGCCAACTGTATCCTGGACTGCATCAAAAGAAGTGTGACCAGAAGGTCAAGGGAGCTGACTTTCCCCCTCTACTCCACTCTCATGAGACCCCACCTGGGGTCCTACATCCAACTCTGTGGTCCTCAGTTGTCCTGGTTTCGGCTGGGATAGCGTTATTTTTCTTCCTAGTAGCTGGTATAGTGTTATGTCTTGGATTCAGTATGAGAAGAATGTTGATAACACACTGATGTTTTCAGTTGTTGCTGAGTAGTGTTTAGACTAAGTCAAAGATTTCCCAGCTTCTGATGCCCAGCCAGCAAGAAGGCTGGAGGGGCACAAGAAGCTGGGAGGGGACACAGCCAGGACAGCTGACCCAAACTGGCCAATGGGGTATTCCATACCAAGTGATGTCATGCCCAGTATATAAACTGGGGGGAGTTGGCCTGGGGGGAA
>VYZV01028312.1:60091-71007 GCA_013401275.1 Pandion haliaetus | reverse complement strand
TATAACCCTGCTACTGTATGTTATCATTGCTATAATTGCTATATGCTATATCCATAGTACCACAGTAAGAATCACTTAGATCAAGCAAGAACGAACTGTTATAAACCTGAGCGAAGCGCAGTAGTGATGGAACCAGGACTGACTCCTGCATGCAACAATCCGACAGTGCACACCATCCTCCTGCTGTGTCCAATGTCACCTGCTCGTCATAACACATTGAAGCCCATCCTGCTCTACCGACTGAGAGGACTTTACGCCATCTTATCACCTCCAGACTGCCTTTTGGAAATAACTCTTGTCTGTGCTAACTCCTAGCTGTGTCCTGAGTGTGCTAGTTAGCAAAGGTGAAAGCCGTGCCAATGATAATGCTAACAGCAGAGCAATATGGATCATCATTGGCCAATGCTCGAGCCTCTGTCTTGGCCTTACTTAGTTTGTTAGCATAGACGTAGTTCCAGAGGCTGAGTTATGAAGCTAATCTATAGTCATTGGAAAGACTAGTCCTCTCAGAGGGCAAGTCAGAGCTCCACTGTAAGGTACTGACACTGAATCGCTGTCGTGGTTTAATCCCAGCCAGCAACTAAGCACCACTCAGCCGCTCACTCACTTAGCCCAACCGCCCACCAGTCAGATGGGGGAGAAAATCAGGAAAGAAGTAAACTCGTGGGTTGAGATAAGAACTGTTTAATACAAGAGAAAAGAAGAAACTAATAATGATAACACTAATAAAATAACAACAGTAATAATAAAAGGATTAGAATATACAAGTGATGCACAATGCAATTGCTCACCACCCACCAATCGGCGCCCAGTTAGTCCCCGAGCGGCGATCCCCCCACCCCCAGTCCCCCAGTTTATATACTAGATGTGACATCACATGGTATGGAATACCCCTTTGGCGACTCTGGGTCAGCTGCCCTGGCTGTGTCCCCTGCCAACCTCTTGTAACCCTCCAGCCTTCTTTCTGGCTGGGCATGAGAACCTGAAAAATCCTTGACTTTAGACTAAACATTACTTAGCAACAACTGAAAACATCAGTGTGTTATCAACTTTCTTCTCATACCTAACTCAAAAACATAGCACTATACCAGCTACTAGGAAGACAATTAACTCTATGCCAGCTGAAGCAAGGACAATCATGAAGGAGATTCAACTAGATCAGCTTTAGGTGCCTCTTTTCTCGAAGCCTTCTGCTGAGACCACACTCTTGCCATTTCAATTACTGATTACACAAAACATCATACATAGGGCTCTCACTGTTTCCAACAGGAGTGCCTTCCAAACTGCAAGGAGTGGGCTTTATTGACAGTTACAAATAAATTATCCAAATTATTTGAACTTACTTATTTCTTTCATTTCTATTCCAAAATGTCTTTAGCTGTTCTCTGTAAAAATCTTTAACTACCTAGATGTATTGTCATGAAAAGCTTTATCAGGAAAATTTTCCTTAAGGGGGAAATTTCCTCTTTCCTCTCAATTGGGAACTCTTCAGGTCTTTTCTCATATTTAAGAAATGTAGCGTGATGGATGAGTAATTTATCATGAAAGTAGTGTCATGGCTTTGAGGGCACCGTCAAACCTGACTGTCCATGCCCACATCCCCTGGGGCTCCCCCCACCCTGCTCACAGCCCAGGACCCTTATATAGGTGATTGTCGATTCTATCCAGGAGTTCTGTTTTAATTTTCTTGTACTTAGTCATAATCAAATGCTGGATTAGTGTAGGCTTTGTTTGCCAATAAGGAGTTATTTCCCTTGGTAGCAGACAGCCACACTATGATTTTTTTTTTTTTTTTTTTTTTTTTCCCAAGGAACCCAAGCTGCATCCTTGATCTGGGCTGTAAATTCTCCTGGTAATAATGATACCATATTACCATGAGTCTTTGTATGAAATGCCTGCACACTTTGGTGCTTGACATTCTTGTTTTGCCTGGTTATTCTCACTGTCCTCTTCATGCTGGTGTGTCTAATCAGCATTAATAGAGAGGAAGGCATTCTGCCAGTGGAAAACTTCTGACTCCTTCAGTGATACAGGTGTTTGCAGGATGGTTCTTCCACCACTGGCAGCAGAGTTATGGCTTAATTGCTCAGGCTGCTAATCATGGTAGGATTGTACCAGTAAACTCCTAGAGGTTTTCATTCACTATTATATTGTTTCATCACCTAACACTGAAGTACTCTGTGCTTTAAACAAATGATGCTCTGCCAGTAGCTTGATAATTTGGTACATTTTATCCAGTGTGATACCCATAAGCAGTGAATGTTCTCCAGGGCCTTCCCCAGCTAAGACAAAGAAATGATGCTAGTAACAAAGTCCTTTTAATATGTCAGACTATTCTTTCATCATCAGGGCTGAATTTTTTAAAAGTTATTTTATTAAATCGGTCTTTCAACACTACATCCATTTGTCCTCCAAAACTGAATGCCAGAGAAGAATTGGCAGCCTTAAAATGACAGAGACCCATCATTTGTGTTAAATGATTTTTATAATAACCAGTATAGGAGATAGAAAACTCCTATATGTTTCAATGTGTGATGAAGGATGTCATAAGCCCCTGGATAAGCCAAATGAATACTGAATTGTCAAACTTCAATTTTTTTCCTATTTCTTCTTGTGTTAGACAGTTTGAGAAGGCTATGTCTTTCACCACGCATCACTGCATCTTCTCTTCCTACCCATTGCAAGACATTGCAGGATACTTGTCTGGCCAGGCAGCCTGATCCATAAGTCTAAATTAATGAGCTAAGCAGGACTAGTGCTCAAGTGAAATTCTGTTGTACACTCCTCTACCATGTTTAAGTGTGAGCATGCTCCTTGCCGTGCTTTTGGCCAATGCCAAGTAACAGTCTTTTAGGCAGCAGTCAAGTATGGTCACAGATGCTGCGAGTCAGGAACTGACTCTCATGGACAGTACAGATGAAGCTATATATGAGGGGAAGACAGTTCACCAAACTGGCTGCAAGTTGCTGTAACTCAGGGTCAGACAGCAGATTTTAGTCTGCTTTACTTGTACAAATACAACCATAGGCAAAGAGGTAATGAACAGTAATCATTGACAGGTACTGCATCATTCAGAAAGGAATTTTATCTGTCAAACCAAAATATCATGTTTTCACTTCAAAAAACACTAAAGTTTTCACTAAGGTTCTTCTATTTCTGGTCAGACTTCATTTTCATCAAAAGAATCTTCTTTTTATTTCTGAACTTGTGGAGCTGGTCTCAGAAATGTGCAGAGGACCAATATGTATTTTTAATTGGTGTGTACCTATGAACTTTTTACTCTTGCAGAGCCTTATGTTTTCAAGAGACAGCAGTGGATGACACCAAAAGAGAGGTGAAGATTAGGATAGGTGGAAAGTCTCTGAAGTTGAAGAGAGTTTTATGAGTTCCTGTCAAATTCCCCCTTCTCCTTCTCCTGAAGGCAGATACTGGAGAAAAAATAAAAAGATGTAAACCCACTTGTGTAAATCTTTGGCTTGTCTGTTATTTCTTAAGCATTTAGGTTTAGAGTTTACTTGAAATGAAGACCCTCTCCCAAACACTAACATGCAAAATAAAAAAAGTTATGTGAAGCATGTCTCATTAATATTACAAAATCTCTATCATATTTGTCAAAATCAATGCAGATTTATATTTTAATTTTGTTTCTCAACATCATGTTCCTTATTAAAAAATACCTACCTACAAATTCTCCCAAAATACTGTCATTCAAACACCACTGTAGCAAAACCAAAAGATATGCCAATCTAAATGCTTTACTAAAAACATGTATAATATGAGGAAACAAAGTGAGAATGAGTGTATATGAATATGTTTCTAATAGATGTTTAAGCTGTATACTACGTTATTGTATAAGTGACTGGGACTCATTTAAAGATTTTTATGCAGTGCATCAAACACATGGTATCCAATTTTATTAAGTATTTTTTAGATTAAAACATATTTGCATTTCATACAGTATATTTACCCCTAAACCAACAGAAACAGGAAGAGTTTGTGGGACTGTTTGAATCTTGGTGCAAAATGCTTAGGGGTAAAAATTCAAAGAATATTAAAAAATTCATCTGGCCACCACTCTGTTCTCTTACTAAATCTCCAACATTTTTGAGTTGGGGACAATTTAATTAATGTCAATGGAGGAAACACTAAGACTATATAAGAGCATAAATGTTTAAACCTCTTACGAGATATGCACATTAAAAGTGTTAATGAAGAATATTGTCCTGAGACCAGTTTGAATGTTAAATGTATTTATTTCTTCAACCTATTATTTCTTTGGTTGTTGTTTCATTGTAAAATAACAGACTTCTCCAGGAAACAGAACAAAACATATTGTAATTTTCCTGTTTGTATAGCTGTGGTGGGTTGACCTTGGCTGGACGTCAGGTGCTCACCAAACCCGCTCTATCACTCCCCTCCTCAGCTGGACAGGGGAGAGAAAATATAACAAAAAGTCTTGTGGGTCAAGATAAGGACAGGGACATCACTCACCAATTACTGTCAGGGGCAAAACGGGCTTGAATCAGGGAAATAAATTTAATTTATCACCAATCAAACTCAGAGTAGGGTAATGAGAAATGCATTGGGTTTGATGGCTGAACTTAGACAAAGTTAAAATCTTCTACAGGGTTTTGGGCATTAAGTGCCAATAAAAGTTAGCTGGACTTTGACCTGGGTCATCAAAATTATTTCAGCACCTAATCCAGTGGCAGTACAAATATTTCTAAGTTCCTGTGTTTCATGATCTTCTGAAAATGTTGTTCACACTCACTTTGTAGCTGACAAGAGAAAATGTAAAGTATGTTAAAGCAAGAGAAAGAGGAACAAGAGAAAGAAGAGAAGAAGATGACATTCTTATACTTAGGCATTAAAATTATATTCCTGTACATTGTGCAGCTCAGTGTTACCAAGATTCACTGGACAATGAATTATGCCAATTTCAGATTTTTTTGCATCAAGATAACATTTGTCAAAAGATGCATGCTTGGTCCTTCAAGGTGAATTATCCTTTCACTTTTGAATGGTTTAAGTTATAATAATTCAAGATAATATGAGTCCATGCCTAAAAATGTAGAACCTCATGCATCCATACTGTGTAGTAATTTTGGTTCAATATTATGTATTGATTTAGATAGTCATCCATAAGGAAAATATACAAAGAAAGGACATAGTCAAGTATTCCATACACAGGCAAGATTCTTATTAATGTCAGTAAGATTTCTGGCATTTTTAGGAATACAGAGTCTGTTTCTTTTGACTCATCCTCCATAAACACATTTTGTTGTACACAGAGTAACAACAAAAACCTGACTCCATATCCCACTGTAAAATTTTAAGTGTCTGTAATGATATTGAAATTTTACAGTCAAAATGCATCTCTTGTTCTTTTATACAGTGCCTCCTTTACAAGTAATAATACCAAGCTAACATTCAGAGTAATACGTATAAGAATCTGGTCCGTAGCCAGTAGCTATTTCTCCTTTACCTCAGTGGGCTTCAGATCATGTTACACAGCAATAGCAATCTGCTATGTTTATTTCTTCACACTGAAGGACGTGGGTTTTAAGTATGTGTGTGTCTAAATGTTTTGAGGCATTTCATAAAATTTAAATCAATGTTATGACAACCAGTCTAAAACACAAAACAGAAACTAGATCTAGTCATTAATATCTCCTTAGCTTCTTGTTTGTAATACTACTTTATCTGAGATCTTTCCCTGCCTCTTGTTTTCAAATACCAACGAAACTGTAGGAGTTTTTGTTAAAATATTGAATTTAATTGGAAAAACTATTTCTATTAAAACAAACCAAAGCAAAAATTAACTTCATAAAAATTTTCAAATAGTCCCACTTGCAAAGTAGTTACACATAGTTGTCTTTTGGCAGTGTTTTTTTCTTCCACTATTTTCTTTCAATATTTTACTATACTTTATAATTATATACATATATGAAATTATGACTTTTTAATACTTCACTACTACTGCTTTGGAAAGCAGTTAGTTTGTGTTTGCATAGTTCTGATTCAACCATTCTTATCAGTTCATTATTATCAGTTGGAAATAATTAGTAATAATATGAGTGAATAAATCATAAATCAGAAAGAACACTGCAGTTTGGAACCGAAACTATCTGGCTATGTAAGTGTAGTTATTACAGAGTTGGAGGAACTCTTGGAATGTGACCCACATACAGACTAAGAACTTCATGCATAATATGTTAATGCTATGAAGGAGGCAGAGTTTTATCACTGTGAAGAGAAATAAGGAGCTTATCTTAACAGAGTATTAATTTTTAACAGTTCAGCCACCCCTACCATCACCCCTATCATCAGCATTTTGCAGTAAATAAATTGCTAAATATGCAAATATAAAATACAATCCTGTAAGTGATTTGGCTAAAATTCTCAAAGGTAGACAACATTGGGATAACTTTCAGGAGGAGTAGGTCATGATGCATTAGCAGAGCTCTTTTCGTGACAGAAGCCCTGTTGACTACTATCATAAGTTAGTCATGTATCTGCAGCATACTCAAGTAAGAAAGCAAGTTGTAATGAGTGGTGATTTGTTAAACAACAGCCTATGAGCTATGCTAATTTGGGATTTAGAAATCATCTTCTATGCAAATAACATGGAAGTGTGAAAACAACTTAATTTAGACTTTCAAAAAAAACTTTGAAACCTCCTCATTCACCCTTGACCTGCAAGTTTAACTGTATAATTTATAAACCTTTGTTTCAAGGATAAATTTATGTACATGTACCTTTTCGGTTTAGAAGTAGTCAGACATTGTTGTGTTAAGACATTTATTAACCTTATAAAAGTTATTGTATCAATCTAATTGACTGAACTTATTTGCAAACACAGCTTTGTGCTATCAACAATAACTAATGGTGTATAACTCATGCATTGAAGATAGAGCCACATAAATCTTAAGAAGTTAATAAACAGGGCTGTCACTGTAAATGCAATAATGAGAGACTTCTCTGTGAACACTTAAGAATTAAAATGTGCAGACTGTGATAGTGCCAGGAATGATTTCCTTTCTCTCCATCCTCTCCCATTTCTTCATGCTAAACATATGTAAACTGCAATGAACACCTTCACTCATATGAGACACAGTCACAGTAGCTTCTAAGATAGCTCTTTAGAGAACCTTGCCACTAAATGAAAGGCATTTATTGCAGCATCATTAAGACATGATACTTACTGAAACAGCAGCTGAAATGTCTCTGAGGACGGTATCACTATGGGACTTCTAGATGCTCTTATGTTGATACTGAGGAATAAGAAGGCCCAGGCAGTTAAGGCATTAAGGTATAATTGTCACCTTGAACAGTGAAATAGTCTGGTAGTTTGGACGACCTGAGTAAGGACACATTGACCAATTTAGTTGCATAACAAGGATCATCGTTAATATTGTTTAAACTCATTTAGTTAAGACTAAAAAAAAAAAATAAAAAAAAAATAAGAAATTATCCAGCTAAAAGAACACCAAGATAGAATTAAATGAGTCTTTTACCTTAACAACCACCCTAATTCCCAGTCCTTCAAGACAGGCACCGCTGTACTTTATTTTTTTCTTAAAGAAGAATATATTGTTTCACAGTCACTTAGATACCATTATGTTTCATTAAATATATTCTTTTTCAGAGAAAAGACAGCGAGTTGAAATGGACTGTTCCTCATTTGTATTTTTCTTGTTGAAGTCAACTCTTGTTTCTCTGAAAATAAGAGAAATACATGGGGAAAAAAAGGTAAAAGCATAGCAAATCCAGAAAATGCAATTGCCTCTTACAAACTTGTTGTTGGAAAATGGCAGTAAGTAAAAACAGAAAGATGCAAGCCTTTTAGCATTCCCAGCGAGTCCATATTGCATTGCCTTATTGGTAAAGCTATATGTTTGTATCCAAGAAGACAAAAGAAGCAGCTACTTCTGCAGTTATAGCCATGGAATAGGTGACTAATATGATGTCTTGATCAATTGCGGTAGATTTTGGTTTAGAAGGCAAAACCAAGATAGGCAAGAAGAAAGAAAGTGCTAATTTAGAATGCAACACAGAGGAGGCTAAGAACATAATAGACATGTCTTGTAACAGGTGGTGTTGGAAAAGAGATCAAGCAATATCTCAGGTTTAAGGCAATGAAAACTTGAAGAGCTCACTATGTTTAGCAAAATCTTCGGTGAGTCTCACTCCTTCTGCCCATGCATCTTCCTTCTATCATTATTAAAAGGCTTAAAGTGCAAAGGATATCTCATTGTCTCATTACTTTCTAGAATTATTTATTCCTTCATCAATTTAATTCTTTTTCTTTGCTTCTTGCTCCCCTTGTCAGGCAGATGCAGTGCTAACATGGTTCCTGGGATTTGTCGATATTTGATTTGAGTTTGTTTTTCTGTCTTTCATTTTTGTTAACCTTATGACACATTTAATCTACCAAACTGATCTCAACTGTTGTGCTATGCACAACACCTACTCTCTTCTCTTCAAACCAGACAGGCTAACAGTTGTTTATGGAAGTGCTGCTTTCTTTGTTGCTTTTTTTTCCCTTCTCTTTCTTTTTACCATGAGGAAGAAGAAATAGTATAGAGAAATTGATTATAGATTTTCAAGTTGCTAACATATGAAAAATAGCCTGTTTGATATATTAGTGTAACACATTGTGGAAATAATGTAATGAGAAAAAATAAACACTAGGTGCCTGTAACATGTTACAATGTCTTGCTATTCACAGATAGAACTAGTAAATTCCACTCAGTTGAGTTACACCTCATCTTTGGCTAGGAGTAGTTCCTTTTTTCTTTTCTAGTTCATTGCCCTGCACCATAAATTCTCCAAATAAGCTGTTATTGTCTTCTCCTCCCTTTCACTTTTTCTTACACTTATTATGAAATGACACACTACTTCCCCAATATTATATGGCTCATTAATCTGATACATGGGTGGCAAGCCACTATGGAGACATAAAAGTGTTGTTGCTTTAAGGGGATGGGCAAACTCATCAAAGACTCATAGAAGAAAAATGGGTACCTTTCTATTGATTGCAGTGTCCACAGATCACAATTTTTTTCAGATAGGTTGTAGAAGAAGATATTTTTGGAGAGGTAAGTAAACTGAAATACCATATGTGGTAGGTTGATCCTGGCTGGGTGCCATGTGCCCACCAAAGCCACTCTATCACCCCCCCTCCTCAGCTAGACCAGGGAGAGAAAATATAACAAAAGGCTCACAGGTCAAGATAAGGACAGTTTAATAAAGCGAAAGCAAAGGAAAACAAATGATGTTATTCTCTACTTCCCATCAGCAGGCGATGTCTGGCCCCTTCTGGGAAGCAGGGCTTCAGTATGTGTAGGGGTTGCTCCAGAAGATGAAAATGCTCCCCTTCCATGTCCCTTTACTTAGCTTTTATAGCTGAGCTGACATCATATGGTATGGAATATCAGTTTGGCTATTTTGGGTCAGCATTCCTGGCTACGTCCCCTCCCAAGATCTTGCCCAGCCCCAGCCTGCTGGTGAGGGGGCAAAAATGTTGAAGAGACAGCCTTGATGCTGTGCTAGCACTATTTAGCAGTAGCCAAAACACGGGTGTGTTATCAACACATTTCTAGCTACCAATGCAGAACACAGCACTACAAGGCCTACTATGGGGAAAATTACCTCCATCTCAGCCAGACCCAATACAATCTCCACCCCTTATTCCATACCATTTGCGCCATGCTCAGGTCCCACATAATTTAATACACATATATCTTCTAACCACACCATTGTATTTAATTCTGAAATCCCTTCTTACCAACACTTACAACTGAAACTACATACTTAAACCACTTTTATACCCAACATACAAATTTATACATTCTTATTAACTACTATCCCCTGTCCTTTAACAGATAGATATTCCATGGGCTTCTTCCACTCCTCCAGATGTTCACACACAGGCTTTGACTTGGGCCCCATCTGTCAAGATGAGTGGTCAGGACAGGAGAGGCAGTATGTTCAATTGTTGGGCACCAACACCGGCTTCGTCTGGGTCACTGTTGCACTCTGGTTCCTTGCGAAGTTCACTCCTCTGGGGTTCAGGTCATTCCTGCTACATTACTTCCTACAACATACAACTCACATCACAGATTATTTTTCTCCCAAGGTTAAATGTCCTTGAGGCACACACTGGGTCTCCCCATCCTTCTGCATTACCCACCAAGTACACCCAGGTCCTTGAGCAAAGACAATCCCGCAAATGGGTTTGCCTTTTCCCATTGGAGGAGCAATCCACACTGCCTTCCTCAGCCATTTCCCCATGTACACTATGGGGACCTTATCTCCTCCCACAATATGTAGGGGGTTTCTTTGGGCAGGACCAGGACAGTTAGCAGATCCTCTGGTGTTAACTAGCCAAGTGGTTTCTGCTAAATTTGTATCCCAATGCTTCCATGCCCCATTGCCCAGCACTCTCAACATATTCTTTAACAGTCCATTATATCTCTCAATTTTTCCAGATGCTTGCAGATGATAGGGGATGTGGCACCCACTCAGTGCCGTGTTTCTTTGCCTAGGAGCTTACGAGGTTATCATAGAATCATAGAATCATTTAGGTTGGAAAAGACCTTTAAGATCATCGAGTCCAACCATCAACCATGACCACTAAACCATGTCATGAAGTGCCCTGTTTACATGCTTTTTGAATACCTAATTTCAGAAATGAGTCCCTGTTATGGGTTTGTGTGGCACGGTTTTCCTTGGTGGCAGGGGAGGGGGGCTGCAGAGGCGGCCCCTTTAAGAAGTTGCTGGAAGAATTTGCCGCCTAGAAAATGTCGGATAAAGATAAAGAATTCGCCGCCCCAAAATGTCGGACGCACGCGCCAAAATGTCGGACCCGCCTCTAGGCGGGGAGTGACGGTGGTAGCGCCTCTGGGAGAACA
>VYZV01028312.1:40905-51806 GCA_013401275.1 Pandion haliaetus | reverse complement strand
GTTCCTCTCACGTTTCCCCACACCCACACTGCCGGTTCCCCTTCTTAAATCTGTCTCCCAGAGGCGCTACCACCGTCACTCCCCTCCCAGAGGTGGGTCCGACATTTTGGTGGCGGGGGCCTTCTAGCAGCTTCTTAAAGGAGCCATCTCTGCAGCCTCCCTCCCCCACTACCAAAGAAAACCGTGCCACACAAACCCATAACACCACAGTAGGGAAGAATTTTTTATTCATAGATCACTGTTTCCACTTGAGCTACAAGGAGCTGATCCAAAGCTGAGCTGTAAAAAGTACAAGCAGCTGCAGCCATGTTTCAAAATATACTCAATAGCCTTATTAGCGTTGGTGGAAGGGGAAATATTACAGGCCTGTTAGACCCCTGATAAAAATAGTCTGATATCATGCTATCGACCCCTAGAAAACTACAGAAGTTTTTTATTTTTTGTTTTAAATGTATGTCTTTATGTGAGAGCTTTGTTAAAAAGGTTTATAAATTATGTAGGAATCAGAGCAATATCTTCTGTCAGTGACCTTCATAAAACATACTAGACCTAGTCACAATATATTAGAATAAGCCTGGAGAGAATATCCTGCTGCTCTGTAACTGAGCTGTCTCCCACCACCACAGCGTTATGGGTGTGAACATGCCCTTGTTTTTTTTGTTGTGGGTTTTTTACTGTTCCCACCCCGTATAATATGTTTTTTGGACAAAATTAGCTACAGTGGATGCACTAATATTATGGTTATAGCTGAGTTCCTAGTGCCTTTGTCTTTTTGCAAGGCATGGGAGTATGGTTTCCCCAATTTGCGAATACAGTTGTGTTTGACTTTTTGAGGAAAGCTGTATTCCGAGATACGTAACAACAGAAAGGTTATGGAAGAGCTAAAAAGTCTCCTTTCTCAAAACTGCTCCCCCTTTTCCCCCAATTCTAATATGTTATACCGAGACCTAGTTCAGAATTCCAGTGCAGATTTGTCCATATTTAGAAAGATCTACTTATATTTATCTTTTTTTAATCTTTTTTTCCCTTTTAAAACAACAAAACACAATACTCCAAATTGTAAATTTACTTTGAATTGCAGAAATATCAATTCAGCACATGCTATAAGCAGAAAAAAATCAGATTATTGCTTACTCTCTAAGTTGTAGAAGCAACACCTTCACATACATCTACTTGCTTTCATACAGGCATTATGGATTTAGTTCTATTCCTACAACTGTTCTTATAATGAAAATAATTGGCATCAAGTATGCATAAAACCTGACTAATTAACACATTTTTAAAAGACAATAAATGACTGAGAATCCTAATTGTGATAATGTGCTCATTTTTTGCTTTATGTTGACATTTAGTTATTCAGTTCTTTTGGTTAAATGGTTTTCTTCCACTACGTAACAAAGATTTTTTCTGGGAAGTTTTTCTTGGCTATTAGAATTATGGCATTTATTGCAAGTCTTTTTAAAATTCTTTCACAATGAGTCTTTTTTTATATATATCTGAAGAGGGACAACTTCTAGCTAGTAAATTGCCTGAAGAAAAATATTGAAAATTATTTGAGAAAACACATCTTGAAATATTAAATTTTCTTAATAAAAACCAAATACTTGTCAACATTTCTAAATCTAGTGGCAAAGGCCATCTTCTCTTCCGTAAGATTCCTATTCACTGTGTACTATAGTATGACCTGTTCTTAATGAACTGCATAATACTACAGAATAAACCTTTCTGCATATCCTTTATGTATGGTTATATATATGTATGTGTATATAAAAATCTATCAAAATGTAGTTTAGGATTCTGTCTCTTTGAGTTACACATCTTTAGAATATAAACAAGAACAAAAAAAACCAACCCCGAATAACTCTATTTTTATAGCTTTCCTACTATTAAATTAAATTAAATTATATTAGAATTAAAGATTCACTCCCACTTTGGGTAAATGGAACAGTCCTCTGAGTCATTTAATTTGTGAAATATTTCTAACACTATAAAAAGAGGAAGCAATGTTGCTTTGGATTAATTAATCAACCACTGTTAATATTGGAAACCCAACTGGTGAAACTGTGTGGGTAAGGTTAAGGGATAATAACATATATGGTATATAATGCTATGTAACTTACAATTAGGAACTTTTAGAACATATATATTTATCACTCTTGCATACAAAAAAATAAAGGAAGTAACTGATCAAGCAGGTAACTGATGTCTATACATACATAAAATGGGTGAATTCTGCCCATTGGGAGAAGAGCAAGGCAACAAGAACACAATGTTGAAACCTTCCAGACCTCCCAGCATTCTAATTACTGGACTGTGTAGCCAATACATTTAAGTGCTTTGACTGTTACAATCTTTGGTCTAAGTGTGTTTTCAAAAAACCTGTGTAACTAACCAGTACCTAGCTTGCTTATTTATTTATTTATTTATTTATCTAGTTATTTATTTCATAATAGCCCCTCTTCCAGGGGGGCCTAAACCAAACAATCAAACAAGCAAAGCATCCATATTTTCCTATGTATAACTTGAACTCCATTAAGAGATCTGCTCTGTTACAGTATATCCTCTCACACATCTTGGATAACTCATAGGCCTAATAAAACCTGACTCCTTCTCCATCCTGACACGAGAAGTTTTCACAAATTCAACAATTCTGAGGTAAGACTAGTAATAGAAAACAGAATATGCAAAGTAAAATAAACTGAGAAGGTAGAGGGGTATGGGCTAGAGGGGATCATGAGGGTGTAGATTGCCAAGAAAGGGAGATTTCTACGGTAAGTTACGCTTGTGTGTAACCTGCATTGGTTTTGAGTCACAGTTCTTATATTTTTAAATTGATTATCTGTAGGAGACATGAATGAAAATACTTTATTAAAGGGGTTTGATACAGCTACTCTGGGGTATTACTGTGGTGGGCAGCAGGGAAATTTCCTGAGATAAACCAAGAGCTTATGATAATACTCATATGCAGATCCTAATTATTTTGCCACACTATCCACAAGTGTCTCCATTTTGACTACTCACTCTACAAAGTGATAATAAAAATTATTTAGACTGACCCTACACACAAACCACTGCTGTTGCATCTTTCTAATCAGTTTTGTTTTCAGGATTGGTGGAGGAGATGGGAAAAAAGAGAGAAATGGAAGAAAAAAGCATGAAAGCTGGATTTGTTAGCAGTTCCCTTTTCCCAATGTACCTTTTTTCCCCCTTGCTTCTGTCTCCTTACTTGGGATTCACCTTAGCTAAATGTGGATGTTTGCATGTCTGAGTCACAGAGGACACTACATAGTTGACAGTGAGGAGGCGGCAATTCTGCAGTTCAATTTGTCTGATCTGTTTAGAAGCCTGTGTTGGGATAAGATGAATTGGTCTCTGAAAATGCCTATTTTTCTTTTTCTTTATTGGCTATGAAGAGAGCATGAGGTCACTAGACAGGATATACACATTTACATTGACATGTCTAAGCTAAGTGAGACAAATCCCATCCTTATGCTCAGCAGGGTGAATCCCGTCAAAGACATCACTTAGGAGAAATGCATGTGTAGAAGATACATGATTGTGAACATCTTCTACTTGTCTATTCTTTAGTCTCCACTTTTTATCATAATAGCTTTGAATACATACTAATTTTCAGTTCCAGTCTTTCTCTCCTTTTGTTCATATATAACAATTTTCTTCTTGAGTATATGAAGTGCTAGAATTTAGTCTAAGGATGTGTATGCGGCATGCCATGGCATAAAACAAAAGAAGGAATGCAAGAGACCAATAAACATTTCAAAATTAAAAATAAATATCCCTAAAGGGAGGAATAGATAAATAAATAAATAAATAGGTACCTTTTGTGGGTTAACACTGGTAGACAGCTAAACACAACACAAATGAATAATCACTTCCCCCGCAGTGGAATGGGGGAGACAATTGGAACAGTAAAAGTGAGAAAACTTGTGAGTTGAGACAAAGACAGTTTACTAGGTAGAGAAAAAGCCATGCACACAAGCAAAGCAAAACAAGGAATTCATTCACCACCTCCCATGGGCAGGCAGGTGTTCAGCCATCTCCAGGAAAGCAGGGCTCCATCACGTGTAATGGTGACTTGGGGAGACAAATACCATCACTCTGAATGTCTCACCCTTCCTTCTTCTTCCCCCAGCTTTATATGCAGAGCACGACGTCATATGGTCTGGAATATCCCTTGGGTCAGTTGGGGTCAGCTGTCCCAGCTGTGTCCCCTCCCAATACCTTGTGCACCCCCAGCCTACTTGCTAGCAGAGCAGTGGGAGAAACAGATTTTGTGCAAGCATTGTTTAGCAATAAATAAACAGTGGTGTGTTTTCAACACTATTTTGGTCACAAATCCAAACATAGCACCATACAAGCTTTTAAGAAAAAAATTAACTATATCCTAGCCAAAACCAGTACAGTACCATGGCTTCTAATGTCTACTGGTTCAAGAACAAGTTTGAAAAAAGCTAAGAAACTTTTGGGATACATGAAT
The DNA here is from genome assembly GCA_013401275.1 of Pandion haliaetus. Lineage (NCBI taxonomy): Eukaryota > Metazoa > Chordata > Aves > Accipitriformes > Pandionidae > Pandion > Pandion haliaetus. Next base: position 47,311 of record VYZV01028312.1, on the reverse strand, counting down.
TATTTTTCTGATTAAACATTCTATTTATGTTATTATTTTTGCCACATATTCTTTCATGAGTTTATTCTTGTTCACTGTATGTTCTGCTTGCAAATTTAAAGTTGTATTTGATAGTATTAGCAATAAAGGACTGTTCTGAAAGATGCTGAGCATGTAAGTTTCCTGAAAATTAATTTATTAACTTCCTGAAATCTTGTCCACTTTTTTTTTTTTTCCTTCAGAAGCTGAGGTGAATAATGCAATACTAATGAGAAACTGAGATAACATTCCATCTTGTAGAATGCTCATTTTTAGGCAGTCCCATTAATTACATTGCAAGTACATGTAAATACTCAGGACAGAAAAACAAAATTCTCATTATAGTCTCCTGTGGCATATTTATTTATCTATTTTGCGTAGTTTATAATAAATATTTAATTCTAAATCTCTCTGTCCAGGCCTGGAAAACTGACAAGATTATAGTTTGTTGAGAGGTTCTCTGTGCCAAAAATCCTCTCTTGCTTTTATCAAGTAATCTAAATTTCTCCCACCTATTTTTTTTTTTTTTTAAACAGCTACTGTTAATTGCTAGCAAATAGGAAACAATTTGACTATCCAAGAATACAATGATAGTTTGAGTTATCAGGTGAGTTAGGTATGTGAAAGGAATAGACCCCCTTAACAGTCTGGCAGGATTTCAACCTGGCAGCAGTACCATTAGCACATCCTGATTTCCCTAGTAAAGATAAGCTGAATCAATCAGACAATTTCTCAATTTCTTACTGTAATGCAATCACTTCAGAGCACTTCATAATATAACTAACTGATAGGGACATGAAATGAATAGCAGATTCAAGACATGGTTGTGTTTCTACAGCAGATGTTCTCCAAATATTACTGAACATTTCAGGCTGAGATGTTATGTTACCTCATTGTCACAGTACTGGAAAGCTAATGCTGCCTAATACATAAATAACATTCTTGATTTCACATGTGCTTAAGCACCTCAATGAATAGATGCACTGCAATGTACAAATTTTTATCAGTATGTTCAGGAGGAAACACCTTATTTTGAGTATCTTTTAAAGACACTGGCACAGCTCAGGGAGATAAAATCTTATTTAAAGTTTAAATGTGGAAATAATGTTTTCTAATGTTGATCTTGTCACTGAAATTTAAATCTTGGTTAAAATCTGCTATCTGTAAAGAGGAAAGATGCCAGACCTGGGGGCTTATACATATTTCATGATCAATAAGGGAAAAAAAGGAATACCCACAAAGTCTAGCAGTCTTTAAGCATAAAAGATACAGACCAGCATGAGCACAGTGAGTGCATGTAAAGTCCACAACTATGTGTGTAAGTGCTGCCAGAGGAATAACAAGTCTCTGTAAATAGATGCTCAATTGGAAGCATAGAAAAATGTTATAATCTGGACCCCTTTTACAATGCCTAATGAAACAAAAAATGTGACACTAGCTTTGGGTGCAATAATCAAATGCTCATACAGGAGGAGGGAGAGCAAGGTCCTTGGCTGATACTTTCCCAAACAAATCTTCCTCAAGTTGATTGTGCACAAATTGAGTTGTGATTCTGCACAAATGCAGAAGTGCACAGCTTGGAGCAGGATGTGAGGACTTGCAGCTGAGTGAGATGAAGGGACCAGGGCCTTTTCGCTTTCGGAAGGATCAGCCCTTTTCCTCATACTGTCCTGAGTCACTGCTAATCCAGGAAAAACACAGTCATGCATAAAAGAGAGACACAGAGGTTTCACACCAGGGTCCACAGCACTACATCTGGCACTTCTTTTCTGAGTGTTCAAACAACTATAAAGATGCAATGCTATTTACAATTTTAAGATTTTTACAGAGGACTCAGACTGAAATCAGATATACCAGTTTGCTTAAACCTAGATCAGAACCGTGTTGCCTGTCTGTTTACCTGTTTATGTCTGGGTGATGTTTCCTCTGGGAGGTAAACAGTCATTTTCAAAACAGCATTTTGGAAGGCAAGTGCCAGGTGAAGTAAAGAAGCTTGTAAAGATAATAGGCAACTATAGGGTCAAGTGATTCTGGGAAAGTGACATAATATATTACTATCTGGAACTTAGATGTATTTCATACCAACAGTTTATTACTTTTTTTTTTTCTTTTTTGCGTGTGTGTGCTCATAATGCTCCTATTTGACAGTAAGTAGGCAGGTTCCATCCAGAGATGAAATTAGAATTAAGGAGGATAATGGAAACATTTTTTGTGTAATTAACTTATTCATTCATCGGGCTGAGTAGCACAAATGGTTTTCAATAAGATAAAAGCAAAAAGTAAAGGATTATTCTGATCACTTGGTTACAGTACAGCTAAGGAAACACATCTTCATGCAAACTGATTTGCTAGTTGAGATCTTGTAACCTTACAGTGTTGTTGCTAATTAGAACATGATTCCAGACAGAAGCTAAATGCTAAAAAAATCAAATTTTCACCATCTTAATGACAGATATATATACTTGCCACTATGAGAAAAGGAGAGAAAGAAGAAGAAGAAGAAGTAGAAAAAAGTGGCCTATTGCAATGTGAAAACTTGATTCCTATACATATGAAACAGTTTTGGAGATGGTTGTCATCAATAGCACTAATCTATAACTCTGGATCTGGATGATAATTTGAAGAAGATATGACTGTCATAGCATCCAGTGTCTAGAACATATACAGTATCTAGAAGATACATAGTATGTCTACACTGAAGTTTTTGAAGTGGTCACCATATAGTATTGAGATACACAAGCTAGCTTTAGTTATTCACCTAGGCGCTCATAGCAGTAACAGAGCTGAGCTCAGGACCTCAGTGGACAAATATTAACAACTCTTTGCTGTCTTTACTTATTCCCTACACACAGCTTGAACAGTGTGTATTGCACATTGAATGTTACCTTGAATGTTTTGTATTACATTTTTGATGTTGCACATATTTGTCTGATAGATACTGCTGTTTTTTTCCCTCAGTACATCATCTAATTTTTGAACCTGAGTTTAGGGCTAGTTACTGCATAGCTATCATTGTAACTGCCTATAAAGTTTCTTCCTGTAACTAGCCTTCCTTTAATGTGGTATGTCTCCAAGGAAACAGATCAAACCCTATGTGCCTGCATTTCTTCTAGCATTTGAGATAAGTATCATGATAAAACCTTGAAATGCAGCACTGATCTTTTAAATCATTTAATAAAATGAGTAGAACAGCTTGCTGATGGGATGCTAACTACCTGCTTTAAATTCAAAATGCTATTGACTTCTTATCAACTTGTCAAGACTTTTTTTCTCCCCTGGAACAGGTCTTTTTCCAGCTGATTGTGAGAGACTGGAAGGGATTAATGCCTCAAACCCCCATCGTGACTGACAGGGACCAGGGCCTGGCTTTTTTGGTTGAGGGAAGGAATGGACCTTGCTTGCAATGGCCGGCAACAAGGCAAGTGCTGCACAGCAACACCAGGTGACATGGGACGCTGGAAGCGTGTCGGAGGATGCTCAGCCCCGTGCCCAGAGGAACTGAGCAGCTCAACTCACCCTATGTGGCCAGAAGTCACCCCGAGTTTATTTGGGGAAGGGGCTTACAACCACCTCCCATTGTGGCACCCACACAAAAGTTGAGAGTTACACAAGTCCTTAGGGGCGATGCGCAGAAAATCAAGAGGGGGCGTGATTGACATGAAAAAAGGCAGGAACTGGGCTGTAAAAGGCGTAGGCATGAGACCCCCATGTGTGCCCTCTGGGACCGGATCTCTAGCCTGGCTGGACCCAGGACTGGTGAAACCGCTCTTTTTTTCTCCTCTATCCTCTCTCTCTGTTTCCCTGTAACTCCTACACCTCATCCCTTTAAGACACAAAACCATTGACCAAGTCTGGGACTAGGGGCGGATCCAGCTGCCCCCAGGCTCCTCTCTGAGAAGGAGCCTAGAAAGCAAGGGGGTCCCCTCGGAACCTTGTGACTCAAGGGGAGGGCTCTCATTATCTTACCTGTGCTTACCAGGGTTTACTGACATAGTTTCATGCCCCTTCTTGTTGTAAGAAACCATGCCACCTGCTGTTAATGCCTTCCAAGTTCAGTTTGCTTCTGCCATAAACAAAACGTTTAACCCATTGTTTGGTGTTGTTTCACCTTAACTTAGCCCGAGGGAATTCCGAATTCACCACGCCCCCTCCCTGGTATGTCCAGCTCGGGTCGTTGTTACGGAAAATAAATGAGCTATAGAATTTAGAAATCAATAGGCATTACATAGTAAAGATTAATGATAGGAGTAGATAGACTATATACCGCTGTGTAACTACAGGTGTTTAAATGATTTGAGTATTCATTACATCCTTTGAATAGTCCTACCAAGATTGGTCTAAACCCAGCCATCGAGTTAATCAATAAGAAAAGATAAATGAAGATAAAATTAGCGAGATAGTTAAGTGAGCTGATAATGATGATCTTAACTGATAAGATAAAGAACTAGATAGACAGAGAAATAGAGTAAGCATATATAATTAAAAGGTTAATTCCTAAGAATTTGAAATTTCTTTAATAGAACACTTAGAATACCTAGAATTAGAATAGATCAAACAGTAATCTTGAAATAAATTACTATTGTGTCCCTGAAATGGACCAATGGAGTTTTCTATCAAAAGCAGGACAGAGACATGAAAGGAACATGCTTACCAATTGAATTTAATGGACTTTCTGACTGATCTCATATATATATGGAACATTGTGGCAACTGTTTGCCATTCACTGAGGTGGTGCCCCAACTCTGAGTTGTGTTGTATAATAAAATGCAAACCTAGTGTACTCGATCTCCCTGCTGTTATTTTGCTTTAAGACTATTGACACTTATATTGTGGTGAGCCGGCAGAGATCAGAAGTTTACTTTTGACTGCATTCGGTCCTGTGTTTTCCAAGAGAGAATCAATAGTAGAAGAGATTGAGTCATATGGAAAGACATATATCACCAGTACATCAGATAATAGATGCCAGTCTGTTTAAGTGGTTATTATTTAATTATGTTAATTTAAATATTGCAATTTGGTGATGAAAAAGTAACTGGTTTACATGGTAATTTTATTTGAATGGCTTTATATTAAAACTTAGTCTTGAGCGCCAAGGTCTATACTGAAGTTAAGCTTATGCAACATTGAAAATATGAATTAAGTAGTTAAGTTGTAATAAGTAAATTAATAGGAGTGGTACGATTCTTTACTTCAATAAATTGCTTCACTAACTATTTGTCTTTTTTATCTTAGCTTACTTCACATTATTAATCCTTCCTTTCTGAACATCAGAGAATCAGAATTTGATCAACATGTACCAAAAATATCTTTTATAAATAACATAAATATCACTATTGCTGCTGAAGCTGAAACCCTTTTTGTTGACAGGTCAAAAGTCCACTGTTAACAGGACTAAACTGTGGAGGCAATCTGACTAGGATATTTTTGCACCAGTGTTCAGAGGAAAACAAAGTAGTATATACATATAAGCATATTTTGTGTTATAAACTCTAGTACAAAAGAACATCTTTTTTAGACAGAAACAATTGATCATAATTTTAGAAACAGAAGACAGTTTTGACTCAGTAAAACTACGTAAATTATTGCAACGAAGTATGTCTTAGCAATGGCATATACTAGTGCAGAAAAAAAAACAAAACCAAACTACTCCCACTCCTTAGTTCAAAACTGAAGAAATAGTTCCTGTACTTTTTTTATTCACCTAGAATCATGTTTGTCAGTACAGTCTACTGTATTTACTTTGTGTGCAAGCTTTCTAATGATACAGTAATTTACTTGCTGTAATTTCACCTATAAAAACAGGGAGGTGGAGAGTTTTCTGTTAGAAAGAAACAGAAAGATAATTACGTTTTGTGTTGGAGACTCATCAGAGGTAAAGCAGCAGCATTCAAGAACAAGAGGGGAAGGCAGGGAAAATACCCCACTACTTTATCTCTTATCTTTAGGAGAGGTAGAAGGAATGAGATTTGGGACTTGGGAGTTGTCTGCCTCTACAGGTTCACTTCTCCTCTCTTACAGAATTGCTGTTTCTTTTTTTTCCATCTAGCTATTTAACTTGAGGCATATGGCTTGATTTATTCATTTGGATAGATGCTGAGAATAAGCACCCAAATTGTGAAGTCAAGTCAATAGTCACTATTTAGATATGGTTGACAGTAATAGGAAAGTACTTTCAAATTAAGTAATTGTTTTACTTTAGGTGGATGGAGATAATTTTATATATTTTTGCTTTCATTGGTAAGAAATGAGCTGGAAGTAACTTTTTCTCCTAAAAGCAAAAACTTCCATCTTTTCCCTCCTGTCAAATTTTAAAACTTGTGGTTGCAGGGTAAAATCACATGAAGGGGACGTAGGGTGAAAGCAAATTAAAAAAAAAAGAATTAAAAAA
>VYZV01028312.1:3233-20862 GCA_013401275.1 Pandion haliaetus | reverse complement strand
TTAGAAAAAAATCCAGCAGCAACAGCCCAGAATCTTAGCTGTAGTTATGAATGTTTTGGTCTGAGTTGATTTTCAGTTTAGCACTCAGCTCATAGCACAATAAATTCACATATGCCTGGACATATTAAGCATTGTATATCATCTGTCATGGTGATGCAATGGACAAACATTAGTATTGACACAGAAAATTTTATTAATAAGATTTTAATGTTATGTTAATACAGTCTTGTTGGTAGCAATAAGAAGGTTATTTGCTTATATTTTGAGTAAACGAGGGTATTATTTGAGTAATTATTCTAACTAAAGTAAATCCCTGACTAGTCCACTTTTTCCACTCAATGACAAGCTTCAAAACCAAAATCATAGACATAATCACAAAATACCCATAAACCCAGCACATTTATATTCTGTCTTCCTTTGCATTCTTCTCTTTTATTCTGTATTTTAGGAAAAGTGTATAAACAAAAGCTGTAAATACCCTGAAAATTACAGGTTGTAAAGCAAGGAACAAATTGGTCAAAACTCAAAGTACATTTCAAAGAACATGATATTTCCAACTTGCCCAAGATACAAGGGAGAGGTGGACTTCTTTAACTCAGTAAGCCAAACTAGGTAAGATAGTGATCTTTTATACCAAGATATGTTGAATTTACAAAAAAAACCAAACACAAACAAGCCAAACAAAAAACCCCAACTAAAGCAAACCAAAAACAAAACCAAAACTATTTACTAGCAAAAATGAATTTGCCAATGAGTTTTTGAAGTCATAAAATAAGCTGTTAACTAAGTGTTCTTTGTCTTCATCTTCTTTTGGGAAAACATCCAAAACCTTCCATTCAAATCTGAAAATAAAGGTTATCTGTAAAGAAATCCCTGTTGAAACTCCTTTTACCAGAATGCTAGAGAATGGTTGAAAACCTATGCTACAAAAAATGTTTCTGATTACTATGGGATTTGTGTTTTCTCTTCACAGGATAGGTCTTACTGTTCAAAAATATTGACAATGATAATGCTCATTTGAGACATGCCTTCTTAAATATTGTATTTAAATGGAACATCTGTACTGTACAACTTCATAATTTCAGTGATATGTAACTGCTAAAATCAGCAGGATTCACTAATCATCAATTGAAGTAATTTGATCATCTGTGGTGTTATTGATGATAGCATAAGCTAGGATTCACTACTGGTGCTGGGAATTGGATATGTTTGGTCTTTCCAACTGGAGATGAGTCTGGTAGATACATCAGTTAAAACTCTATAGAAAGAAATGCTAAAATCAGATTGTTCATTAGATAGTCATATCTAATTCTTTTTTATAAGGACTTTTTCTTTCTTTTTTTGTTGTTTTTTTTCTACTTCATCTTGCTGCTTTTTAAATTTTTCTAACACTTTAGATCTGGAAAGGGAATAACACACACATAAAGTTATGGAAAGTTATACCTGCACTGGCTTAAGAAATAAAATAATTATACATTGTCTTAACATGCATTGTATTTCAAAGTTATTTTTCAATAATGATGCTCAGTGCCTAATTAACTGAATATATTTTTAATAGAGAATAGCTCTTCCAGAGTGCAAAACTAAAGCAGAAGGCAGTGAAACAAACTAACAACTGAACAATTTTGTAAGTCCTTTCCCTTTCCCCACCCCATCTCTTTTCCCTTAGATTGATTATTGTCTTTGGACCTCATTTCTTGGTAAACTATGAGATAGCCATCAACTTCAGAGGTAATTAAGATCATATAAACTAGGAAAGCAGTGAAGAATTTTTTCTGTTCTCCACTGTCCAATAAAAAAGAGCTCAGACAATTCTCAGATCCAAAAGCACACCAATGTAACAGGCAATGAACAGGTTTTCAGAAGTAAAAGGCACTTGGAAACATAAGCTACTGAACAAACACTGCCTCAGCCATACATGACAGTTTTAATCCTAACCCTAATTTTAAAATTCTTAAGTTAATAAGAAACTTGAAATATGAATTCAAAGGAGACACCTCCATTCATGTATTCCTCTAGTGACACAAAGAGAATGTTCCTGGTTTGCGGACAGATGTTTACAACTTATCAGTTATGTTTTGGTATTTATCAATCCAATTTTGAACTGAGTTTTGGAAAGTTTAACTCAGAATAAAATTTATCCTCTCATTAAAATCACACTAGGCATATTTTTTTTTAATATATAGATCTGTCTCTCCCCTAGAGAATAATAAAACAGAATAAAAAATTGATTAGATTGTATAATAAAAGGATCATATGAATGGAAAACAGCAGGGGATATTAGCAGAGATTGCTGGTATTGTAAAACACAAACATTGGTCGAAAAGGATGGCCACATAAGCCAAACTTGTGACTTCCCTGAATTTCACTACTAACCATTGTGAGCCTGCAAATTCTAAAATTATAACCTTACAACTGAGTTCATGGGTTTTTTTCTCTTACAAGTTTACAGACATCTCAGAACAAGGACTGTTCTTTAACAGAGATTTACAGGCTGAAATGGAGTTGTGAACAATGAGAAAAGTAGGGAAAGTGGGATGCATTCCCAGGGACCAGGGGCAGCAACAGAGTTCCCTCCCTCCGTTCAGGCTGTGAGATGGCAAAACCCACAGCACTATGAAGGAACTCTGCCAGCAGTGAAAGGAGGGAGAGCATGCCCCTGGCTTGAGACATCTGAGGAACACAGATAGGAGCAATCAAATCCTCTGTAACGCTGCATCTTAATCTTCAGTTTCTACGGAGCTGGAAGAAAACAGCATACTCTCAAGGATCTTGGCTATACATATGTTAATAAATTAAATAATGTCAAGTCACAGGCAAGGATACTGGAATTCAAAAAAATTGTTATATTTTAAATGTTAGAATGATTTCCAGCACGGCTTTGGGCCAGGATGACTAGCATTCTTCCAAGCAGAGTGCGGGAGCCAGGCATGGGGCAGGCATCCTTCCACAGTGATAGTTTTCACGTGGACACTGTCATGAATGCCAAAGCACTTTAAGAGTATAGCCACAGTCAGCCTGTGCCAGCTATGTCTGGGGCTAGAGAACAGGCCCTGGAAGTGTTAAGTTTAAGAACCTAGATGTGTCCAGCACCTTCTTGTGAGAACAGCTATGGAGCTGGAGATGAGACAGTGGAAAAACAAGGTACGGAGAGGTTCTCTCTCCCCTCATGTTCATTGCTGCCTCTGCATTGAGTTTGCTCTGTTCTTTGTTGAAAAAAAAAGCTCCATGTTATCTTTATACCAATGCTTAGACACCTGTGACAGGAAACTTTAAAATAAAAAAGTAGAAATAGAGTAGAACAGATTAGTCTTATATTGCTTAATGTGTAGTGGTTATGATCTTGATTATTTTCTTAAAATAAGTGGTGTCATAATGGTGCATGTAGTAGCAAGTATTACTGATACTATACTTGCTGATAACCATAGTCAGGGAACAAACTGATTCTAGCCCACCTGTATATCTTCAGTTCATACAATCTATTTTCTGGACTATTAAAAAAATATTGATTGATGTGGATCAGGATAAGGCATATGTTTCAAGTTTGATAGATTCTACCATAAACAATTTCTATTAAATGTCACATGAGGAGTTATTGCTTTGTATCTAATGAGTCTTTTTGCATTATGCCTTGCAGGAGTGTATCCGATCACTGAGAAACACTGGATAGGAGTTATTGCCATAGATGGCGCGTTTTCTACAAAACTAAACCAAGTCCTAATTGGAGAGTCTTGAGCCTCATTCTGTAAGCTCTGCAGTTTGAGCAGGTCTGTAACACTGCAGGGGGAGGGATAGTTGTTCTTTGGGGTTGGTGCTTGATAGGAAAATAAAATAGCAGACTTCAGACACCAAAACAGAAACTGTTAAAGTAAATGTAACACTGTATGATGTTTTGTGTGGTAAAACTCGATAGATAGCACAAATGGGACTTTTAACTACCAGAATATCAGGTGAACTTTTAATGGCACTTTAGCATGCTCATTTAGTACATGCAACATCCTGAAAGACAGGAAGGTGGCCAGTGCAACACCATTATTTAAATAAAAGTCTACAGGCAGGCTAAATTATAGTTTTGTTAGTTTGGCTTCAGTTATGGGAGAAGTAATAGGTATTATTTTAAAGATCTGATGGGTGGACATTTTGAAAACTGTATCTTGATAAAACAAAGCTAAGACGTTCATAACTGAGGGGTTGTTTCTCACTAATGCGCTAATGCACACTGCTCTCAAGACAGATAGAGGGAAAAAATACACTTCATAAACTAGTGAGTATTATAAGGAGGCATTTGGCAACATTTTCATGTCCAAAGCTTTAACCTGTAAGATGCAAAATCCTTGATACACAGAATGTAAAGGAGGTTTAAAAAATGCTTTGATAGGGGCTCCTCTGTTGAGAAATAAGGATAACAAATAGTAGTTATGAATGGATTTGCTATTAAAAATTAAAATTGTGATAAATTCCTGGTTGTGCAACAAATACTAAATGTGACCAAATTCCAAGTCCTTATTAGTTTTAAGTATGTATGGTAAATTTAGTACCACTCTTTTATTCAATCTAACCAGCAGAAAATGTGATTCAGTGCAGGGAAATATGTAGCTCCTACAGGAAGAAAGAATCACACTACAGAAGCATGTTAATGGATTGTAAATGTTAAAGTATTTATAGTTGATATCAAGATAAGAACTGCACTGTTTGTGAAGCCAAATAGGTATCCTAAACTGCATACATTTTGAGGCCAAGCAGCTTGTTATCTTATGATCAACCTTTCAAGAAATTAAACCCAAGAATATTCCAAAGTTGTTTTTATATAGAAGTGGCAGGTGTGACATATACATATCTGTAAAACTGTTCTGGAAAAAGCTGACTGTTGTTGCGTTTAATTCAAAGCACATCTGAGAACTTGAAGTGATTAAATACCTGGAAACATATGTATTATTACTTACTAATTCAAATTCATCATAAAGCCAAAAGGTGCTAGGAAATAAGAAAACTGATATTTGTATTCAGAACTACTTTGAAAAATATTTCACTTTATGAAATTGTGCTTCAGCTGATGGAATCCTTAGCTTTTCATTCACTAGAGCACTGAACAGATTCTTCAGCATGCCAGAAAGGAAACCAACATTACAGATTATAATTCCTTCAGTAAAATAAGAACAGCTAAGTAATTTCCACTTGAACTTTATCCATTTTACTGGCTGATCCCTTCAAGTAATATAGATTTATTATACATATTTTGTGTCATTGAGTGTTTGCTAATAATTAATACAGCAGCCAAATTCGATCAGTTCAGTATTCTAGTTTGTATTCTTACCAGAAGTAGCTAAACAAGAAGATTTTAATTTGAAATGTATTGAAATAGATTGAAGTGGCTTATTAATTTATCAAAGACACATAATTAACTGGCAGTCAGTTACCTGTACACTACAGATCAATACCAACAGTACAACAAATAAGCAGCAGTCCTAGACACTCACAAAACGCTAATTCATATGACAAGAAAGTTGTAAACACCCCTCTGTAACTAATCTCCAGAAGTGCCCATCCTGCTCCCTCTCTGAGTTATATGCACACCTCCCTCAAAGGCCGAGTGGGTTACACACACAGATGTGCACATACAGATGTGCGCACACACACACAAGCCTGCTCTGCCTGACCTCAGAAGGGGTTTGTGGCCACTGTGGGGACTGTGCTCTGTTATCTGCTCTGTATCCCCTCTGGTACAAATCTCCATGCTTCTTCTATACTTTTCAAGCTTGTGCTTTCTTAGTTTTAAAAATCCCTTTGTAATGCCCTGGTTAGTCTTTAATACAGTTGCGCCTCTAGTTAGAAATCCAACAGCACATTACAAAGTGGCCTCAGAGGAAGAAGTTAATTCGGCACCTTAAAGTAGATAACCAAATCATTGCTGCTCAGAACAGCACTGAGCTCAGAATAACTTCTGACCAGGACATTGGAAAGTGAAAATAAACCAAACCAAACCATAAAAAGAAACAAACCACAACCTTTTCTATAAAGATAGTGCTTTACAATAGTTCACCTTTTTTATATAGTTACATGAAAAGCACCTTTTTTTTTTTTTTAATCATAGGATATCAGTTGTCAAAACAAATAGGTTTTTTTCAATAGTTTTTGGAATATTTACTAATCCTAGAGTGTACCAATATTTCAAGAAAAAAGCTGTCTAATGACAAAATCCTTTGAAAATAAGTGTAAATAAATCTTAAGTATAACTCTTAAGTTTAAAAGAGCATTCTTTGCATATGGAGTTTTGTACTGGTTTTGGCTGGGATAGAGTTAATTTTCTTCATAGTATCTCATATGGTGCTATGTTTCTGATTGGTGATCAAAACAGTGTTGATGATAATGAGATGGTTTAGTTATTTCTGAAGAGTGCTTACACAGCATCAAGGCTGCCTCTGCTTTTTATGCTAGCCCACCAGCGGGTAGGCTGGGGTTGCACAAGATTTGGGAGGGGACAGCTGACCCCAGCTGACCCAAGGGATATTCCAGACCATATGACATCATGTCGAGCATATAAAGCCAGGGGCAGAAGGAAGCTGGGGAAGTTCAAAGTGATGGCTTTTGTCCTCTCAAGTAACCGTTATGCGTGATGGAGCCCTGCTTTCCTGGAGATGGCTGAACACCTGCCTGCCCATGGGAAGTGGTGAATGAATTCCTTGGTTTGCTTTGGGTTTGTGTACAGCTTTTTGTTTAACTACTAAACTGTCTTTGTCTCAACCCATGAGTTTTCTCACTTCTACCCTTCTGATTCTCTCTCCCTACCTGCTGTGGGGGCAGTGAGCAAGTGGCTGTGTGGGGCTTAGGGGTTTAGCTGTTGGCTGGGATTAAACAACAAGTGAGTTGAAATATAATCCAAGCTTTTAGAAAATATAGAAGAAATTGAAATAATATATTTTTAATTTTCTGTGAAAAATATTTTCTTCTCAATCAGCTAGCCTCATATTTACAGAAAAAAAGAAAAAGAAAGAGGAAAGAAAAAGCCTGATATAATCATACAAATATTGGAAATAGTTAAATAAGTTTTCATCTAAAGATTTAATATATAATGGTAGTATATCTGTGATATTTTTTTCCAAGGAGCAGCTGAATTGAATTCTATAACATCCCTTTGAGCAGTCTGTTATACTTCTCAGTGTTCCTATAATAATTTTGATAATTACTTTCTTCTTATGGTAGCTCCATTTTACGGGCTGCAACTCTGGTTAGAAAATAAAAATCAGGCAACTTCATTAGAATTTTAAATTTTTCTTCATTTAGAAAAGCTATTAAATTATATTTGACTAGCTGTCATAGAAGTGTGACCTAAGTATATGACACATTGTTTTTTAAAGACACATTGTGTTATATTTTATATAATTAGGGACTCCTGATGAACTATTGTTTAATTTTGTTAAAAATAAGAGGAGGTGGGACCTTTCATTTTAACTACATGTAGCTGTGCATGTGCATGAGTTTTTGAAAAAGGGACTTTATATATACACATCTATTTATCTGCAATTTTATTTATTACAGAATAATCTATCAGAGCATAAGATGTTGAGAACTTTGATTAAAATCCCAGTTTTGAGGAACCCGTAGGTGAAGATTTTCATATTCTAACAGTATTCTCACCAATAGTCAAACGCTCTTTTGCCCTCTCACTGCCATTGAAGGACAAGGACAACATTTATGGTGTTGGAATAGCTTAGGTTAGAATTCACGCCTGATGCCAAACTTCCTGATTCTGTGACTCATGCACGTATCTGTTGCTCCCAAGGTATTACTCACCTCACATTAGATGGCTGTCATTTAGACTTCTAATCCTCCACTTCTAATGTTGTCTTCTACTGTCCTTTTTTAATCAATGGAGAAGGCTTCTCCAGACAATAAATGATACAAACCTTTTTCAGAAGTGTGCTTTATAATGAGCTGATTTCCCTTTGAGAGAGTCTTTTTCTCCCCTATTACTATAAAAGTAACCTACAGTGGCTAGTTTAAAACACTGACTTTTATGACTGAAGTTACGTGAGATGAATCCTTCTTTCCCACACACATAGGCACAATTCAGGGGGATTTGTGGGACATGAGGTACATGTGAACAGTGCATGTGAGAGTATGGAAACTGATGCCTGTTTCAATGACTCTGAGATAGAATTATGCAATACAAACCTATTTTTCAGTGAATAGGGAGGGCAGAGGTAGTCATCTTTTGGTGGATGATGAACAGCTTTGTAATGCTTTCTCTGTATGCAATTCATGAGCACACAATTATTTATTACCTAGCAGGTATGGTAAAAGATGGGGAGCAGCCAGGGTAACAGGCTAAGAATCAATATACTCACATGATAGTCTCTGCTGTCCAGTGCTTGTCCATCATCAGGTAAAGAAATGTTAACCTTAATTGCTCCTCCACAATCACACAATTGTTCTTCATAAAACTGGGACATGGGTCACAGACAGATGGGCCTTATAAAACTGAGCCATAGGTTACAGCTTCATGGACAGTCAGGTTTGCATCTTTGAAAGGCCATTAGCTGACCTTGTAGGGCTTTCAGTACAGAGCAACAGAAGTGACTCTCCTCATTCCCACCAGGTATGACATTTTCACCTGTCGTTTGCAGAGGATATTATTTGCTTTGATATCTCTCTGCCTGAATTGGCACCACCTGGAGAATGGCATGATTAGGAAAACTTCTCCACCTCCACTAGTCAATGGGGGTCACTGGAAGACCATTGCAGGCTTGATGTGTCTGGGCTTTAGTGGTAGTGTAGTTACTTGGCTTTCTTCTCCTGTTGGTCTTCTCAGGCATTCCTCCCTGGACAGCAGGTAGCACCATTCTTCAGCTGGTTCAGTGTACATCTTAGAAGCTAAGTAGAAAAACAGTATTAGCCATAGTTGGTTTCAACTGCATACAGAATAAAGCAGATTTTGTGGAGAACCTTATGTATTCACTGACCACTTAAAATCATAATAGTAAGATACATCTGTTTGCAACAAAAAATAGAACAACTAAAATCCATATCAAAGATTAAGATATTTGGAAAAATGGAGGACCCCCCCCCCCCCCATTTCTGTATCTACAGTTAAAGAGAAACGATTACAAACATTCCTGAAACATTTAACAGTGATTGAGAATTTTCAGTTGTATCACACAGAAGGCAGCCTCTCTTAAAAAATTTCAGCTATTCCAGAAATCACTGAAGCTTCTACATGAAAAATATTTGCAAGCTTAAGTTACAGTAAAACTATCTTCTATGCAAAAGCAGCTATGTATTCCGCTGTATTCAGCACTGGTGCGGCCTCATCTTGAATACTGTGTGCAGTTCTGGGCCCCACAATTTAAGAAGGATATGCAGGTCTTTGAATGCATCCAGAGGACAGCAGCAAAGCTGGTGAAAGAGCTGGAAGGCACGATGTCCTATGAGGAGTGGCTAGGGACTTTGGGCTTGTGTAGTTTGGAGAAAAGGAGGTTGAGGGGCAACATTATTGCTCTCTACAGCTTCCTGAGGAGGGGACTTGGAGAGAGAAGTGCTGATCTCTTCTCCCAGTGACAGGGTGCATGGGAATGGTTCAAAACTGCACCAGAGGAGGCTTGGACTGGACATTAGGAGCCATTTCTTTACCGAGAAGGTGGTCAAACATTGGAACAGGCTTCCTAGACAGGTGGTCGATGCTCCAAGCCTGTCAGTGTTTAAGAGGCATTTGGACAATGCCCTTAATAATGTGCTTTAACTTTTGTTCAGCCCTGAAGTGGTCAGGCAGTTGGTCTAGATGATTGTTGTTGGTCCCTTCCAACTGAAATAGTCTATTCTATTCTATTCTATTCTATTCTATTCTATTCTAGTGTACGTGTATGTTTGTATATACCTACATCTAGAATAAGTATATGCTAAGCTTTTGCTTAAGAGGTGGATTTAAAAAAAAAAAAAAATCCTGATGATGTGTGGAACCATTAATGTCTGAAAGAAGATCTTGTAAATAAATGTAATTTTGCAAAATTAGTTCCATGTGAATGTCTACCAGTAATGCTTCACAAAGAAAGAGACACTAGTAGCACCACTTTGATATTGAAAACAATGGTATATATAATGGCCTGCTGGTATAAATGAGTTTCAAAGGGTATAAATAGCAGCAAAACTTCATTCTAGTCTGAAAGCTGAAATAATTCTGAGAGACAATTTAAGAATTTATATTCATAAAAACATCTGTTTCTGATTCTGCTCTGATCCTTGT
Source organism: Pandion haliaetus (assembly GCA_013401275.1). NCBI lineage: Eukaryota > Metazoa > Chordata > Aves > Accipitriformes > Pandionidae > Pandion > Pandion haliaetus. The sequence continues at coordinate 10,625 of VYZV01028312.1, read as the reverse complement.
AGGTTTTACAAGCACGCTCTGCTGCCTTTACATAGTTACCATGGTATATACTCACATAAGTGAGAAGACAGTCAAACCCTTCCTTTGAATTTAAAATCTTTTCACTCCTAGCTATTTGATTTTCATTTTCCTACATCTCCCTTTTTCTCAGACCTTTTTCTTGTACCTTGAATTCTCTTCCTGATCATGAGATTAAACTGAGATTAAACTAATCCTAATTAACATCAGTTACTTTATCTACATTCATTTAAATCAGAATTAAATTACAATCAAAATTTGTTGCCAAATATTAAATTTTGTGTTATATTATGAAACTTACCATCTTGTTTCAAATTAACTTTATTATTAGCTTATTAATCAAAACTTTTCTAACAAACAGCATAACAAATCCAATGAATGTATATTTCAGGTTAATTCAGCAAGTTCTACATTTTAACATACCTACAATGTAATGTACTTGTGTATATATTTGTACATACTTGTATTTAATGTAAATATACATCTTGAGCCTGTGTTTTTCCTGTCTGCCTTTCTGAAGCACCAGATTAAAGTCCATATTGTCCATATTAAGAGAAGCTGAAGTAAAATACGAAAAAGTTAAGATAACATATGTGACAGAAATCCCAAAGAAATTATCTGGAAATGTGTTTTGACTGCTTTATTTACAGAAATAGCTTTATCAAGTCTCCTGTGAGTAAAGCTAGTCAGATTGAGATCTGTATTGGTTTGAATAATTTACTAAAGCTGTTCATTACAGCAGAAATTCATAAGAGAACCAATCTTTATAAAAAGACAACACACCAAGCTGTCTCTGTATTCTTTATATCTGAAATTTTGCCAATAGTAAAAAAGTGGTAAAATGTGACTCATCAGTGACAGGTAACTGCAATAAGGCATGGATATCAGAGACAGTTAAAATGTGTAGTTTGGGCTTCGCTACTGAAACTGCAGCAGTGCAATGTTCAAGGCCGGTGAATTTGCAGGAGGCAGAGCAAATCACATACATAGTCATACCTGCATTCAGTAAATTCTGACACTGTTCAAACCACAGCAGTGACAAGAGAATCTTCTGTTTATTGATGAAAAATAAAGCTTTTGGAATAATCAGTGTATAATACTGACAAATTTTCTACTTGATATGTTTTAAAGCAATATCTAGACTCTAAAATAATGGAAAATCCCAGGCAAAAAAAGGCAAGTTTGTCACCAGTACTGTTTCATCCAATTGGAATAAACAATATGCAGATTCCTTGAAAAGACTACTTGTTTAACCTTTCTCCCAGTGCCAGATACTTACATTGTGGAACCCCCATGATTAAAAACTAAGCACAGACCTCATTGACGAGTGACTACAATTTGAACTCTTTCTTACAATTACTGCTTTTTGAGGCTTGTTTATACATGTCAAATATTATATCTGCAATAGGTAGCAAAATAGGAAAAGATAAGCTTTCTGAAAGGGAAAGTCTAGCTTCTAAATATTCATTCAGCATTTACCATTTGATAAGCATTACAGAAAAAACAAAGAAGTGTATATGTAAGAAATCTTTTTATTCTTCATACTCTTCCACGAATTCCCTCTTGCCATATCGAGAGTGAAACCTGTCTGACACCCTCCAAGGTACTGGGAGAGAAAAAATTTTAAATATCAGCTCTTTGTATTTTTTATGGAGTATTTAAATTATTTTACATTTTTACTGCATGCCTTTATCTAGGTAAACACAAAGTACATGTGCATAAGTACATGGGAAGCCAATTGCTATAAAAGTCCTTCATGCCTGATGATTTACAGTCTAAACTAAAAAAGCAAACAAAGAAAAATATGAAAAATATATAGTAAGTGTACAAATATATATACGTTGTGTATTTAATTTGCCCAATTCCACCCCATTTTATAGCTTTGGTCTTCCAAATTTTCTTACTTCTACTTAATCTTTTATTACTGTCCAATTACTTTCCACAGCACAAACATTATCCTCTTCATGCCTACAATACTCTACCAAAGCTTACCAAATCTAGGTCTATTATTTCTAATAGACAGAGATCTCCAGGTTGCAGGGTGCAGTTGGCTGGGCTTCAGCAGCCGGACAGGAGGAAGCCTGGACCTGATGTTCATGGGATTCAGCACCTCTTGTAACACCCTTCACAGCAGCTGCCTAAGCAATGGATAAGGAGGTCCAGGAAATGTAAACACCTGAGCTCAGCTGTGAGTTTATTGATGGAGAGGAAATATCGAACACAGACATTTTTCTAAAATGGTGCCTTGTTCTAAGAATTAAACACTTAATTCCTGACAGTAATTTCTTTTCCCTTTTATCCATGATGTAGCAACTTTTGACCCCTTCTGTTGAAATTCTTAACATTTCTTGAAACTGTTCCTGTTTCATGGATACTTGAAAATGGTGCTGAACTGCAGAGAAGGCATGGGGGATGTGTGCATGATTTTTTTTAATTTAATGCTCCAGAACACTGTCCTGTGATAGAATAGCAATTTATATACAGCTTCAGCTGCAAAAGTAGTTAATTTATTTAAGTTAAATTACAGACTATTCTTAAAAGAAAAACTAACTCTGTGTCCCAGGTGACTGTCTTAGTTACAGTACATCCCTCTTCTTAGCCTTGGTAGCTAATGCTTCCTTGCAATATACAGAACAACTAACTCTGAAACTAGAGACAAGAATTATATCAAATGGGGGAGGTCAAGTGGGCTAATGAGACAAATTGCTTTGCCTTACCTGTGTCGTTGAGACAAATACATTCTGAAGAGAAGTTATGATCTTTATTATTTTCCAACAAAAAAATTCTGTCTTGAATATCTCTATATATTTGTGTTCAAAAGAGAACTGCTCTGGATATTTAACAATTCCAGGAACCAGCCAGAACAATTTCTGTACTACACAGTGATTTATACTTATCACGTACTCTCTGCAGAATAACATGGTTTCCTGAACAACAGAAAGATTTTCAAAGTTCCAGGTTGTATACCAATGATGAAACTTGGAAATACACTGCCACAGATTCCTGTGGGGAAGGCTGGGGGGGGGAGTTTGTGCCCAGTAAATAAAGGGAATCCAAACAACTGGATATAAGGCTGACGACTAAGGCTGAATTGTTAAACCATAAGTAAAAGGCTCCTTTCTCTTCCAACACTCAATATTGTATTTGAAAAATCATGATCTTTTTCATCCCATAGACAAGGATATGTTATTCAACAGTTAGGATATGGTTATGCTTACTTGACTTTATACACTCCAATAGTGCAGGATGGATTGCTATCTATTTCCTAATTTTCAAAGAAACTAGTTTTGATTTTACCTCAGCAGCAAAACTTAGCCCTTGTTTGAGTTCCATAACCCATTCAGGTACTTTATATGATAAGAAAATATGCCTTTAGAAATCTTCAGGCCTAAGAGTGTGAATATTACACAGCTATCACATTGATAATATTCCTTGAATGAAATACAAACACCAATTCTGGATCCATTTTATAGTCACTGTATCAATGACAAAAAACATTGTCTTAGTCATAAAAGTTAAACATTGATCTCATAACCAAGACCACTGATTCTTTACTTAGTCTAGTATCCTCTGTGGGTTTTTTCCTTAGGTAAAGCTGAATGGCAAAATGTTTTGGGTTTATGTGATGGGTTTTTTTGTAGACAGGGAAGGGGTGGCTCCTGTGAGAAGCTGTTGGAAGCTCCCCCGGCTCCAGGTCAGACCCACATCTGGCCAAGGCCGAGCCCATCAGTGATGTTGGTAGTGCCTCTGGGAAAACTTATTTAATAAGGGAAACCTGCAGTGAGTACGGGGATTGGAATGTGAGAGAAACCCCTGTGCAGGCAGCAAGAAGAAGGAGGGGGAGGAGGGGCGCCTGAGGAGGCTGATGGCCCTGCAGCCCGTGGTGAGGCAGCAGGCTGTGCCCCTGCAGCCCATGGAGGTGAGCAGGGGAGGGAGCAGATGCCCACCTGCAGCCCATGGAGGAGCCCAAGCTGGAGCAGGGAGATGCCCCCAAAGATGGCTGTGACTCCATGGGAAAGCCTGTGCTGGAGCAGTCCGTGCCTGAAGGACTGCAGCCCACGGAAAGGACCCAGGATGTAAAAGTCTGTGGGGGAACTGTCTCCCGTGGGAGGGACCCCACACTGGAGCAGGGGAAGAGTGAGGAGTCCTCCCCCTGNCCCTGAGGATGAAGGAGCAGCAGAGACAATGTGTGATGAACTGACCCCAACCCCCCTTCCCCATCCCCCTGCACTGCTGGGGGAGAGGAGGTAGAGAAAATTGGGAGTGGAGTTGAGCCAGGAACGAAGGAGGGGTGGGGGGAAGGTTGTTTAAGAATTGGTTTTACTTGTCATTATGCTGTTTTGATTTGATTGGTAGTAAATTACATTGATTTTGTTTTTTTCCCCAAGTTGAGCCTGTCTTTTGCCCATGACCATAATTGGTGAGTGATCCCTTCCTGTCCTTACCTCGACCCACGAGTGTTTCTTTATATTTTCTCCTCCTGATCCAACCTGGGCCAGGGGGGTGGGGGTGGGGGGAATGAGAGAGCAGCTTTGTGGTGCTTTGTTGCCAGCTGAGCTTAAATCACAACACAAAAGTAAACTTAAATGGCTGTAAAGATTCCTAACCAGTGGTTTAATGTTTTCCAACATTCTAAGCTACCATTAGATTCTATCTACTCCTATTTAATGAGTACTGAGCATGTATGAAAATAAGATTACTTCCTTGGGTATCTGAAAAAGGATATGAGAGCCTAATTCTGACACTTTCTAACAAGGAAATGTTAACTGTTTTGTTTAGCCAAACATTGTAATGAAGAGAAGTGCTTTTCACAGGAAAATTTTAGAAAGAAAATTCTAAAAAGTTTATTGATTGGTATGGAGTAAAACACTTCAGTCATTATTCACCTGATGTGTCTTGCATGCAGAGAAGTAGAATGAGAGGCACAGAGCTAGTCAAGGCAAAATTGAGTCAGGAGAAATGTACCTCAGGTACATATTTTAGAAACTGATTGTTTTTGCAGTGTAAAGCACAACAAGAGTTTAAATATTAGGGAAATTCTTATTCATTAAATATTGTGGAAAATGTAAATTCTGGGTTTGCTGCATAACAGGAATAAATGTAAAGAAATTGGAATAAGCTTACCTATAATTTGCTTTTATATACAATAACATGCAAAAACACTTGGAGCAAGCTAGAAGCAGTAATACTCTGAGTGCGTATTTTAGAGTAAGCACACAGAAACTAAACACAGTTTACTCACTTTAATTTTAATGTCCATTAGTACTTAAGAAAATTTCTTATGATAGCCCTAAACAACTGTTTCCTGACAGCTGATGGCCTGACTTTAAATTGGACTTAGGCAATTAAGATAGTTTCCGCCATCTACTGTGTAAGCTTACAGATAAAAACCGGGCCACTGTAAAGTAAGAATGACTTTACTTAATCAAAATGCAACAATACTCAATTCTCTTTTAGCATAGCAGCTACAGTTGTGTGAGACAAGACTATGACATTATTTGAGGATATTGTTGACTTACCAAAGATGGATGAAAACAAGAACTGTCAGCATGATTATTAGCATCAGGCAGAGAGAAGTATTTTGGAGAAGTCTGAAAAATTATACATGTACAGAGAGCAAGAAAGATTTGTCAACTTTTAGCCTTTTTATCTCCAATATGTACAGTCTAGCCTTGCTTCCTTTCTCTGTTCTTATTCTATTCTTTACACTGACTTTTCTTCTGTCTTGAACACTTTCAGTATCTTCTTCTTTTTTTTAAGTTTCTTTCTCCTGCATCTGCTGTCTGACTTGCATCCTTGAAGTTCTTTCCTCTGGTCAAGTGTAGGCACATAGCTGATTATGCTGCAATGATGGATTTTAATTACATTCCCTTCTCCTCTGCAAGCCATGATTCAAAGGTAACTCTTACTGATGTGGGAGGTCTTACTTGGGGCAGGCTGCCTTGCAAAACAGAGACACTTTCCTTTGTTAGATGCTTACTGTTCATGCTGTGAATTCCCTGGGCTCGTTTGGCTTTCAGAATCAACACAATGGAGAAATTTCTGTTACCAAATCTTGGTTGAGTTTCACACTGTGAGTTCCAAAAATAAAATTTGCTTTTATCTGTTGGAAACAAAGTAAAAAACAAACTCTGGAAATTGAAATACAACAAAATTAAATATAATACTTTTCCAGTAAGCTAGGTATGCAAATGTCTCACAGGTTTTCTCTCTTGAGAGTTCATTTGAGACTTCTGAGGAAACTTTCTTACCAAAATAGTATCTTTGTGCTTTTCTGGTATCTTTGGTGTGCAAGTCATTAATTTGGAGAGAAAACAAGAGAAGATTGAACTTATAAATGAACAATTAGCAAGCTAAATGTGTGGGACTTTTACCTCCTATGTAGGATGGAATGGGGACATCCATATTTCACCAGATGAAAGTGGCTGATGAGCAGTTCATTAAATCCTTAGAGCCATCATTTATAATTACATTAGTCACATATCTAACCCAGTAAATAGTTTACTGTGTAACAGGCCCAGATGACTCAGCAGAAAATATCCACCAAAAAAGATCCAGTTATGAAGGAATAGGCTTGCAAGGAAAGCTTCCTGATTCTATTAAACGTAGTTCATACCCTGAAAATTTAAGAATTAATATCCATTACAAGAAGGGTGGGGTTTTTTTGGTCCTGACTTTTAAAACTCTTGAATAAAAATATTACATAGGATCATTTTCTTTCTCCCTGTTAAGAATGACTCTGACGTTCCAAATGGATGATATTTTAGAGGGCTTTCAGTAATTTCCTTTATAGAATCATTTAGGTTGTAAAAGACCTTCAAGATCATCAAGTCCAACCATTAACCTAACACTGCCAAGTCCACCATTAAACTGTCCCCCTAAGCAACACAGCCACAGGTCTTTTCAATACCTCCAGGGGTGATGACTCAATCACTTCCCTGGGCAGCCTGTTCCAAAGCTTGACAACCCTTTTGGTGAAGACATTTTTCCCAATATCCAATCTAAACCTCCCCTGGCACAACTTGAGGCCATTTCCTCTTGTCCTATCTCTTGTTACTTGGGACAAGAGACTGACACCAACCTTGCTACAACCTCCTTTCAGGCAGTTATGAGCAGAGACTTCAGCTAGAGATAAAGTATTTGGCATGAAGAAGTTTCACTGCAAAGTTACTGGACCATTAAAAAAACTAGAAGTATGCTGCTACAGTATCTTTTATTCTTTTCTTTGTAATAAATACTATGAATTGCCTATGATAGGAATATTTGAACAAAAGGATTTTCTGTCTTTTTGTTTATTGTATTCATTGGTATTTTATGAAGATATCAAAATCATTACTGCTTCTTACTAATTAAAATTCTAGCTTTCACTTACTG
>VYZV01028311.1:1450-29982 GCA_013401275.1 Pandion haliaetus | reverse complement strand
CATTACCTGAAGTAACTTGTGCTACCAGCAAGGTTTGTCTGTTTTACTATTTCTCCCTTCCCTTCAAATAGTTTATGACACTAACGAGCACAATGGGACCACAATGGTATGGGTAGCTCATTGTCACCACAAGGTATTTCTTTCTACCCTCTGCTTTCTCTATTCTGGCCAGTTACTCTATAAAAATAAAGGGTTTTCTAATAGATTGGACTACAGGGATTTTGTTTTTAATGGCAATTCACAGCATCAGCTAGATTACCCTTATTGTACACCCAGTGACACCCAAATACTCTGAAACATTGCAACGTACAGCATTGAAAGAACAGACAATTAATATATTTTACCTTCATCCTAAACTGAATTTTAGCCAAGATTATTTAATATATCTACACTGGAGTGAACATACTGAAAAAAAATAAAACCCCTTTAATCCTACTTTGCAGAAGACAGGTAGAAAACCCAGCAATTTTTCTAATCAGGAGTCGAATTTGAAGGGAAATAGCAATCAGACTTCAAGAAAATCTAGTATTAGAAATTTGTTTTCATTCATTAGTATCTGTGCTCAGAGAAGCTTTGTAAATGCTTTGCTATCCCTGCAGAAAGGTTTACAAGTATCCTAAAGAGTATAATCCCTTTATAAAAAGTCATTCAGAAATCAGAACAGCAAGTCACACAAACTGCTGTACTCCAACTCAGAAATGTACAGAGGATGAAGAGATAAAGTCACACAGCTGAAAAACACATCTATATTGACTACATTTTGATACAGAATTTAAATTTGCTTATAATTGAGACTCCCTGTTCTATTGCAGCCATATTAACCATTTGATATAACATGGATATAAAGGAGCATGTCATGTCCACAACGGAACAAGTGGCCCATGCTTTCTGCCAAATACCATTGTCCTTCCATACCAAACTACCATCTTCTAATCCAAGGAAACACAGCAGTGTTCAGTGACTTCACAGTGACCTTGGAGTGAATCAAAGGATAGCACTCAAACCCTCTTAACTCACTACATAGTTTAGATTGTGAGAATGAGCTTTAACTCCTTAATCAACACCAACTTGTTCTAACACATACCTTTTCCCATGAATGATACACAAATTGTTTGTTACTTAGTATTTTGTGTTACCCATGCTATTCTGAAGTCAAATTTAACAGCGAGTGAAGAGGGTTGCAGAAATATGGAGCTTTTACTCTTTAGCAAGGCTTAGTAACTCCCTAGTTATATAACTATTGTCAACTTTATTCCTCATTATGCTCAACAAAAGAATTAAAAAACCCAAAACTCAGTTCAGGATCCACATGATAGGTTTGATAAAGAAAATCTAGATTTTTAGATGAAAACCTTTTCCATGCTATCTTTTTAAATACAAATGTGTGTGCTTATGTAGTTATTTACACACAGATGTTTACATGTAAACATGTGAGATCTGCAAGAATGAAACCATTGTGGACAGTATTTTAGTACATGAGGCACTAAAGTTATCTGATAATATAACTCCAAAATCCCTTGCATAAAAAGACATCACACTGTACAACAAAATACTTTCCTTCAGTGCAGGTAGTATGAACATCAAAAATCCTGCGCCTTGGTACAAAATACTTCGAGTACTCCTTGCATAGTAGGATACCTGTCTAATTACTCTCACACAGATGCTCAAGCTAAGGTGAACAAAAAGGGGGGAAAGTGACTTCTGGTTCCTCCGCACTCTATGATGGCAAAGTTCCCTGCTACAACTGCAACACTACAAGATTAAGAGGAGTTCCACATGCACCTTTTTCCAGGCCACACTTATTTACAAAGCAGAGGAAGGAACCACTAGAGTGCCCTTGAAGGATACTTTTCTGCAGGCATCCCCTCCTATAACTCTGGCTTTAGATAAGCTTCACAAACCCGGGTACTGCACAGCAGCCTTGGTATCTTCAAGGTCTGCATTCACATCCTCCAATAGGGCTCCTAGATTTCTGGTGTCTCACGTGGATATGGTATTTATTTTTGTTCCTCAACCTCCTACTTAAGTGAATCATAAAAGCCATTAAGGGCTTCCCACACACACCCTCCCCCCAATAACCCCACCTCTTGCACTGGAAAAATGAATACTGGTGTATAGAAATGGGAAACTGGGTTCACTGGCTAACAGTAAAGTCAAACAGTAGAAACTAAGGGAGTAGCAGCTTTGGAGAAAATCAGGACATGAAATGCACCTGACCCCATTTTTTATTTTCCCCACCCACAGACACATTGGCAATCATCACCTCACCAACATTTTCATGCATTTCTACTGCATGTTGCAAAATAAACAAGGAAAAAAAATAGTATCACTTAACTGTTAACAAGGTTGTATGTGAAGTCAACAATGCATTGGAAATGTGAATATCTTTCAAAGCAACTAATAATTTACCTTCCAAGTCAGGTCAGGTGCAGCTAGTCTTCATTTTCAGTGGTCCGAGTACACTGAGCAAGAGATGGAAAATGGTTCCCAAGAGTAACGTGTACTAAAGAGAATCCATTCCCCAACATGCTGTCAATGCAAATGATAGCTACTGCATATGTAAGAAAGCTTTATCTTTCATAATACTTTCTTGTTCAACCGCAACTGCTCTGTGGGATTCTAAAAGAGTGTTCTTTCCTGGCGAGTCCTTCTTGTCCTATGAAAGGCTTCTCTAAGGCATGACTTACAGAAATGAAAAATTAGGAATGACTGCTCTGAAATCAACTGAATCACATACTTGTAAAAATAGAGCTGGAACTAAGGAATCTCAGAGGAACACTGATATAAGCAAAGCCAGTTTAGCATAACTTTACAGCATTCCACGTATTCTTTGCAATACAGTTAAGAACTGGTTTTCCCAGGACAGTAAAGAGGAGTCCAGTTATGCACTCATCTCTCTGAAAGTTCTTAAGTTGTACTTCTAAATACTATACAACTATATACAACTAATACAACTGTAGGCATTAGGAAATCGGGTAACAGCCATTCTTCCCTGGCACTGAGTAACTGAGAAAAATTGCTACATTTCATGTTCTTAAAAAGCTTTAATGAATAGAGATATTCACATTGCTAAACTTCTGTATGCCTTTGAATATTTAATAATCAAAAAAATAAGATGCCCACCAAAAAGAGATGGCTCAAGTTCATTTATAAACAGGCTTATAATCCAAAACGAAGTGTTTCAAAAAGAAAAAAGAAACATCAAAATACATTTACTCCATGGCCCTAAAATTATTTAGTTCTGTAATGACTCAGAAAGCCTTCCTGTCAAAGCCAGCTGTGTAAGAGTGGTGTCCAGATGCTGTAAGCCTTCAGAACTCATTACAGATTTTTCAGTGACAATTCAGAATACTCAGCTTCTACCTGAGGTACCTGTGCAAGTATGCCTCATTAACGGTCAACTCAAGAGCAATCAGCCACACCTGGATCTATTTTACAATCCTTATTCTACAGTATGTTCATACTTTTCTTTCTCCACCATCCCTACAAACCTATAAATGAACAGGCTTTATCTGCTTGAACTCCTAACATTAGAAAGGATACTCTTGCCATACACCACAGGAGAATGGAAACTGGTTTTGAATTTTGGCAACACAAAATATTGACGTTATATTAAAAACTGTACAGAATGCTAGAAATCAACATTTTCCAAGTATCCTTCAATTAACCATATACATTTGCAGCACCTAGTTTGTTGCAGTTATGTTGAGAGATACTGAAAAAGACCTGCCACAGAAGCTCATGGACATAAAGCCTACCCACTAGCTGTAATATACAACTTTCTTCTTTCAAAATCTATACTTAAATCTTCTCCTGCTGAATTAAGTCATTACCTTCTTAGATTTGCTGAAAGTGAATTTTGCACAAGCTCCTCTGCCCTCATCATCCATGCTCTCTCTCTCCTACTTGTCATCAAGAAGAGTTCCCTCTGAACTGCTTGATTTGTTTTCATTCAGAGAGACTGAGCTGAAGTGATCTCCTCTTTGAGAGCAGCTCTCAAACTCCCTCTAAAATACAAGAATATAATCTTTCCAATATACCCTTTCCTGTGATCACCTGCAATATTTAGTCTAGCTCGCTGCTAGCTAACTAGTTAGTGGATGCTATAATGAACACTAACAGTGTAACAAACTGCGCTGGCTTTGGCTGGGATAGAGTTAATTTTCTTCATGTAGCTAGCATGAGGCTATGTTTTGGATTTGTGCTGAAAACAGTTTTGATAATACAGGCATGTTTTCATTACTACTGAGCAGCACTTACAGTCAAGGCCTTTTCTGCTTCTCACCCCACCCCACCAGCAAGCAGGCTGGTGATGCACGAGAAGTTTGGAGGGGACACAGCCTGGACAGCTGACCCCAACTGACCAAAGGGGTATTCTACACCATATCACATCATGCTCAGCATATAAAGCTGGGGGAAGAAGGAAGAAGGGGGGGACATTTGGGGTGATGGTATTTGTCTTCCCAAGTCACCATCACATGTGATGGAGCCCTGCTTTCCTGGAGATGGCTGAACACCTGCCTGCCAATGGGAATTGGAGAATGAATTCCTTGTTTTGCATTCCTTCTGTGTACAGATTTTGCTTTCCCTATGAAACTGTCTTTATCTCAACCCCCAAGTTTTCTCACTTTTACCCTTCTGATTCTCTCCCCCATCCCACCAGGGGCAGGGCGGGGGAGAAGCAAGTGAGCAGCTGTGTGGGGCTTAGTGGCCAGGTGAGGTTAAACCACAACACAAAGTCAAGGTATTCCACAGAGGATTATCACCTGTTTAGCCTTAGGTATCTTAGAAACATTTTTGCCAAAACTGCATCTGTTTACCTCATAGGGATGAGAGGGGGGGAAATTATACTCTCTTTTCATGTTTAAAATATCCCTCACCTCACCAGTAAGTTCACCACTTCTGCCTATCTCTAGGCATCTTCAGCAGAAAAGAATAGGATGTATTCATAAAGAAAAGCAAACACAGGAATATGGCATTTGTGGGAATCAGGCTTGATACCAGAAAGAGAAAAGCTCATTTTTCCAAGTACTTAATGTGAATTTGTTTTTGCCACTTCATCCCCCCCCATGGTTTCTGTACATCACTAATATTCTACTACATCCTTTGCTACACAACACTGTAACAAAGAGTGCTGATAGGGAAAACAATGACACTTCCCAAAATGATGTTGACATGCATAAACCTTAAGTCTGATTATTACCCTAAATTTATTTTTACCATGATTCATCTTGCTTGTTGCACTTGACTGCAACAGAACAGTCAGAAAGCAGCTGCTACAGAAAATCATTGTGGCTACCATCAACAGCTAATTATTTCTGGCATCAGCTTGAGTTTTCATAGATTTACAATCAAAGGGGCATGAAACTGCAACTGGACTCCACACGGAGGAGAAAGGAGTAACGTGTTCCTGAAAACTTCCACCAACAATCCCAAGATCCTTCTCCCAACATTTCTCCTGCAAGTTTCTAAATTGCAAACATTAGATCATCAAGTAAAATGGGGGAGACAGAAGCATATAGCCAGAAATACTAGAAAACCCATAGTCCTAGTCTCTCAGAAACACTCACCAAGAGATGTTAACTTGCTGTGTTCTCTATTGTCTAGCCAGGCTTCATAGATAACACACAGAAAACCAACACAACTGTTCTGGTTTTCCCCCCTTCAGTCTTACCTTTCCCTTTTTTATCACATTAATTCTTTATTGAAGAAAACCTTCATTATAGTTTTCTTGAAAAAAATACCTCCTGATAATGGAGAAATGGAAAAGGAATTTTATTGTTTTTAAAAATAAGGTACTATTTTGTCAATACAATGTTTTGGCTTCAAAGTCATTGCTGACTAGTTAAAAATAACTCATCAATACACACATTCCAATCACACTGCAGCTGTGCATCAGGAATTAAAAGTCAACAAGACCCTTCTTTGATAATTTACTTCTAAGAATAAAAGTGTAAGGGAACATAATAAGAATCCATCAACCACAATTTTCTGTGGTTAGCCAACATGTCATTTAAACATGGCAGAGAACAGCCAGGCTTTAATGCAAGAAAACTTCCAGTAGCTATATGGTAAACATACCAAAAAAGGACCTGAAAAACGAGTCAGTCTTTGAGAAGCTCCATGTCTGATCCAGTAAAGATGAATATTTTCTTTTCTAGTTGCAGCTGAAAGCAGAATATTTCTTCACACTGTCTGTTAATCCCATTTTAAGACAAAGTAGTAATGTTTCAAAAAAACTGAAGTTTAGTTTCCTACCATCTAAAGAAGTAAAAAGAATAATACAGAGCCTGTTACCAGGCAAATTCAAGTTCTGGTACTTATTACATTTATTATGTTAAAAACATTAGGCATGTTTTAATTGTGTGAATATTAGTAGTTTAGCACAGTTCTTATAAGTTATCCTATATTGTTTTAAAGCAATAGTATTTGGGGGTGGTGGTGGTGGAATTTTTTTTTTCCTGGAAGGATCTGATCTAGACATGCTTTTATCCTGCTCACAGCTGTTAAATTTCTGAATTTGGGAAACAACTAGGTAGCTTTCTATGAAAATATGTTTTTCTGTTTCAATAAAAAAAAAATACCAGAAAGAAACAAGTCTGTACAGACTGCATGACTAAACTAGTATTTTGCCTGTAATGACAGGAATACCTCCACAGAAATAACTTTTTATATATAGAAAATAAAGGAATCTGAGAAACATCCTTAATAAGTCTTATTTCTAACACCATATTCTGGCATTCAGCCCCTTTGAGATATGTTAGGAAATAGCCTTACCAATGTGTTTAGTGGGACGCAATGAGGAAGCAGGTGCCCAGGTACACAGCACTCATTGTTAAATCGGAACTGCAGAGGGTGCATTTTTTCCAGGGATTTTTCAGTTTCAAAAAAAGAAAACATGTAATGCTTTTGGTTCTAAAAAAAAAAATCTTAATCAAAAGGAGACAGATGGTTTCATCCCTTACTTTAAAAATAATTAACAGAAATAGTTCAGAATGTAGCTCCTAAGAATCAAATACCTAAGGAAACTAGAACAGACTAAATTTCTTTGCGGTTTGCTCAATGCATGTCTCCTCAAACATCTATTGCTTAGTGAAATAAAGTAGTAAGTACACAAAAAATTAATTTCCTTCATGCATACAGAATAGAGGAGCATATGACCAAACTGTAACTACTTACATAGTATCTAACTTAAGTATCTAAACCAGGATTTTAGCTTGAGGATTTCTTGGACTATCTGGAATTCAGAACTTTGAAAAATTTTTGTGGAACACTACATAGACTGAATTTTTGTTCTTCTACTCATGCTGTTATAATTCCTTAAGAAGTAATCATGAACAGGAATCTCAGAGTTACATTTGAAAATGAATTATTACGCATCTCTAAGTTTGTAAAGATGGAAGAGAAGCCACATTCATTTTTGCCTATCTGGCTAAGCAGCTGTTTGTAAGGTAACAAGCCTTCTAAATAATACTCAGGTATTGGAGATTAGACTCTTTGGTTTAAAAAAACAAAACAAAACAAAACAAACCCCACACATTTCCCTGAAGACTACATGACCATGCATGCAAAAAGGGAACTCCATGTTCTACGATACAAGCTGGTCACACCAGTTCGTTTGTCTTACAGAAGCCAGCATAGCCCACTGTTGTCCAGTTAGAAACTATCCAACTCCTTTGCTCTCACTTACCACCAAATTTCATACAGGTGCATCATTACATTTCCAGAGTAGGTCAGTTCCTCAAACTTAAGCTTTCTATTTTGCACCCTTCTTGTTTTTATTAGGATGACCCATCTTACTATAGCAAAGACAACATTGTAAGCCCCAGATTCCACAAAAGGAAGAAACGAGTCCTCTTGCTGACAAGCCTGACTGCAGCGTTGCAAAACTTATGAGGGTAGGAGTAAATTAATCATGCAGAGATCCATGCTGTCATGGCTAGAAGCTTTTGGTACCTGAGGTGGCTCAGTTATAACTAGTTAGAGCATCTCCCTACTATATTCTGTTCAGATATGCAAGCGTGCCAAGACACAGCAAAGAGGTTTCTTATACAGCGAGAAATCATAAAAGGATGCAAAGACATGAAGTCACTTAAATCAACAGGAAAGCTTAGAACTGACCTAAGAAAAAAATCAAATCTCCCAGCGACACAAAATTATCTGCTATGTAAGGCATTTTGTGCACTTAAGCCAGCTACTGGTCTCCAGGGCAATCACTTTTTATAGATGTGAGTACAAACCTATCACCTTGAAGAAAATTCTTTCCCTTTCTCCATCTACTTATAAAACAACCATATGCTTCTCCTGCAAGAGCTTCAACCAAAGGAGCACAATACAAGTGGCACAAAGGGAAGAAGAGAGACATGTTCACTATTAGAGATTAACAAGCTGTTAAAGACTTTACCTCTAAAAACGCCCTCAAATTGAAAGCCCTACAATTTCAAGAAAATAATGGTATTTCAGAAAAATAATGATATATATGGATCACTGTCCATCACTGTTGATCATTAAATTCTGCTTTTTATAAGGGTACTTGGTTTTGCCCTTATCTGTGGATTTAAGCACTTTCCAGTTTAAAGTTGACAAATGAGTAGTCTGTGATCCCTCATTTAGCTAAAAAGTTATTCTGGTGTCTGTTTTCTTAGAGGACAATCTTATAAATCGATACCCATACTCAAGTTAATTTCCATGAAGGCATCACAAATGTACAATTTAAACACAACAACAAAACGTAACTGTTCAAAAGCAACTCATAATTTTAATGAGGCTGTATAACAACAGTATGGTCAAAGTGAAATTAAAGCAGCTACCAAGTCTGCTTGAGAAGGCCATTCTGTATGTAAAACCAGACCAAGTGTCAAATACTAAGCACCATACTTAGTGGCAACCTAGGAAGTACAGGAACGATGTCAGTGCAAGAATGATATCTAGCAGGGGTATGAGGAGGTGGGAGGGGGAGAAAAGACAAACTTTTTTTCTTTTAAAGGATTACACTAACAGTAGTGGGCAACATGACATCATCATTCTTGCTACCTAATCCTTTCTGGAAATCATAGAATGGTTTGGGTTGGAAGGAACCTTTAGAGTCCAACCTCCCTGCCACAGGCAGGGACATCAGCTACTAGATCAGGTTGCTCAAAACCCCATCCAGCCTGATCTTGCACTCTTCCAATGACAGGGCACCTACAACCTCTCTGGTCAACCTGTTCCAGTGGTTCAACACCCTCATCATCATAACTTTTTTTTCCTTATGTCCAATCTAAATCTACCCTCTTTCAGTTTAAAACCATTGCCCCTTGTCCTGTCACTACAGGCCTTGGTAGAAAGTCTCTCTCAAACTTTCTTATTAGACCCCTTTATATACTGAAAGGCCACAGTAAGATCTCCCCAGAGCCTTCTCTTCTCCAGGCTGAACAATCCTAAATCTCTCAGCCTTTCTTAATAGGAGAGGTGTTCCAGCCCTCTGACCATTTTTGCTGCCATCCTCTGGACCTGCTCTAACCACATCTTTCTTGTACTACGGACCCCAGAACTGGATGCACTACACCAGGTGGGTTCTCATTATGCTTAGGTAGCTAATAGACTTGGTCAAGGATGTTTGCTATCAGCACGCCTTCCTAATAGACTCAAAACCTCTAAGTTTCTTTCTGCTTTCATTCTCACAGTATAACAACTGGATAGCAACCCTAAATCCCAGGCCAAAAATTCTATCTCACCCAACATTATAAAGGTACCATTTCAGACAACTTTAAGGGTTTCTTATGACGAAAGACAGACACTTATGCTCATTAACTACTTGTGAGTTAAAGCCTTCATTACATTTAAGGAAAATTCTATTATAAGTTAGTTCTGCATTAATTTACAGATGTGGTACTTAAGCTTGTTGGTTTTAATCAAAAGTATTATTTCTCTCAAATATAGCAAAAATACCTCTGTGCATTCTCTAGTTGCCTCGGTTATAAGGTCCAACATACTCTCTTGATAAAAGCTAATTCACTTGTGACAGCCTGTATAAAACAAATGAGCTACAAAGAAATTCCCTCCATTATTATGAGTACCAGATATTTAAAATATTTAATTGGAAAAGCCTATTTTACTCCGTTGGCAGGGATGAGTGAAGAATTATATTCAAAAACAGCCAGAGATTTAAATTTGTGCCAAATTATACCAACAAAACAATTTGAAAGACTCAGAATAAAACAGCAGTACAGTCAACTCATTCAAATCACTTTGTATCAAATACTGTGTTGATACAGCAAGATTCCCTGGCACTAAGTGGAAGCAGGTTTTATTTAAATTTTGGGTATCAGCCAGCTTGGATATAATGCTCCTGTAGCATAATCACACAGTGTTTCAGAGGACCCTCCAGCCCCCATTAAGATATCCTGCTGGAGAAGATTATAATTCACTGAAACCTATGGACTTCTGAACAGGTCCACCAAACGAGAATCTGTCTCAAAACCTGTAGGAGAACCACATACAGTATCTTTCCTATATATTTAAACATTTATGGGTAATAAAAGGAATTCTGAAAAGCACTAAAAGTTTCAGTATTTTATGTCCAGAGCCACAACAAAGACTAGTAGCCTCTTCTCCCAGCAACATAAGTCTCAAAATTGCTGTTATATACTGCCCTATCATTACAGCTACTCAAATCTAATTTAGAGTCCACTACTATTTCTACTGCAGGCCTCTTATCTTTCTTTTTTTCAGGTTTACAATTTCTTCAGAGCTTTAATTTCAGCATACTTAAAGTCCAGATGCTGTAATTCTCAGGAGGCCTTTGCTTTGTTTCTCTTTCCTCACCAGTATAATTTGCAAGAGGCTTTTTACCATCTTCTCTTGAAGACACACACACAAAAATTAAGCAGCTCCTGCTAGCATGGCTATACTTTACAGCTCTACAGAAGCAATTATTTATCTTTGTCCAGACTGTAAAAGTCAGAAAGGCAATGATTTGTTTGTTGGATAGCAACAATTAAGGTTAGAGCTAACAAGTAAAATTCAGACTTGCAATACTGAATAATTAAAGTTAAACTATCATCTCAAAGCACATGTTCATTAATGTTTTACATCTAAAAAACTGCAGATGGTTTTATGGGCACCAAGGATAGAGTTTTTTGAGGGTGATGGAGATGAAGTGTTATTTCTTCCAGTCATATAGTTTCTTTTATAGACCCTGTAAGGGGTCTTTGGCTTTCTCACCAAAGCGAATCTAAGCAAAAAACGCTGAAGATTCCCCCCAACTTCATTTAACTTTGGGTGGAATCCCCTAAGACTAGCACTGAAGATGGCATGCCGTGTGCCTTGCTCTGCCACAACAAACAACTTCACTATGGACACCACAGCTTTTAATACACACCTCTCTGCTGCTTCAGTATTAGTGCTAAGCTGAGAAGCGTTCAAATGCCAACTGATAGAGAGGTCCTATGAGGACTTGCAGCACTTCAGCTATTTTATTTTTTTTTCTAGCCCACTGAAATGAAACCATTGGGGTTAATTTTACTATAGTCATGCACATAGATACAAACCTTTATAATATATGTGTAGTTTCAGCCTTTGAATAGGGTATTGATTCCCTTTAGAAGTGCTACTTGGGAGAAGGCAGGGGGAACATCAAACCGTCACTAATCCCTTACAATTTCTTAAAACCCACAGGCTTTGTAAGCAAGAACTACGGCATACTTAGCAATAAAAGTGATTTGCTATTTAGACGTGTACCTCTGAAATAGATGGGTATTTATTGTGTAAAGGTTAGCATCTAATTTATTCAAAATAAAAGCAATATTTCATAAAAGGGAGCCACCTCCCGAGGATGGGCAGATAAAGCCTATAGATAAATTTAGTTATGAAATTTCCCAAGTTCTTAAACCAGAAGGAATAAGTGAATTCTGTTGTAATGACTTTCAGATGTTAGCAGAACTTTTCACACCACATTTTCTTGCCCTGAACACCCAGCAGCAGCTTTTGCAAACAAACTAGTTATCTCTATATTTGCCAGTAACACAAAAAAAACCTATCTAAATCTAGTGTCTTATTAATTGGTCACTGCAGTAACTGAAATAAGTGTAAGAGGCAATGGCATGTGTATATATGCAGCAAATTAGTACTCAACCTTATTTTTTATTAGAACTATTTTGTGTTACTACTGTTTTTAAACTTTTTGTATTATTTAGAAGCACTTTAAAAATTAAAAGAAAAACTAACAGAAAAAAATAACACGGGGCAATACTTTTCCTATGTATTTGCCACGGTGAAATTTGTAATAGCATCAAATTTTCCAGCACCACCAAGGTATCTCAAATAACTAAAGGACTGGTTAGCACTTTTACATCGTGTGGATGAGTTATTAAAAGACAACTTGCACAACACAAGATACCTTATCCTATTTATTAACAAACATTAACACAGCAGAAGCTTTTTTTCCACATCAGAAGACTAGTATTTAAAACAAAACAATTTAATCCAGTTAATGTAATTTTTGATACATAAAACCAGCATGCCGAAGTTCACTGTATTTAAAACTCCACTCGTAAATCAGTTGGAGAAGCACAATTTTGTACATTGAAGTGATCACTGTAACACTCTTATAACCACTTGATAAACAGTGCTTATTATCCCAAAGACAGACAATGCTGTTCTCCAATATAGAAATCCTATAAATAATGCCAAGACCTCTGACACTAAAGATGACTCTCATTAAGCAGAATCTAAATGAGGAAAAAATAATACAGTATAGGTAGAACAGTAATCAGGAGCTGTGGATAGCTTGAGGAAGGTTTGAATTTTTAACAAGTGGATTAGGTCTTCAAGCAAGATCTTCACCAAGGCAGTCACCTATCCAGCCCTAAAAAAAACCCCAAACCACCACCAAACAAAAAAAAACCACCAACTAACCAACTTCTGCATTACTATCACCTAGTGCTGGGCAGACAACAGTATCTTCAGTGTGATTTACTAGCATATACTTGTATAAGTGTTCAGCCTTGTAGCTGCAAGTTCCACAGTTGGACTCTGATGAAGTCACTAGATGCTGGTTTTATGGCATCAGGAAGTCTGGTTACCTCACTGCATTTTAGGCTGTATTTTATATGAATTCAAAATATAATTTAAAAGACTGAACAGCCATTCAGGAAGAAGACATGCTTAACACCTCTTAAATTCTACCTTTTGCATTACAGGTTTCTGAATGTTACCAAACCATTGAGCAAATACAATAATTAGAAAGTTAAAAGACAGTGTGAGTGTGGAGATGCTGTTTAACCTGAAGTGTTTCTTCATGAGCCTTATAGGGCATGATCTGTAAGGCTAGTGCAAATGGTATGGGACTTTGGCTACAGCTTCTTACCTTTATGAAAGGGAACAGAACAATCAAATATGTAATTCTGTATAATATGAAAGCATGTTTGACACCACAGAGTGCTCCATCTGTATCCAGAGAAGCACATAAAAGTAGACATCCGCCACAGACAGTCCGAGATATTCAGGAATCAAATGAATGTTTCAAGACTCAAACATAGAAAGGAAGTATACAAAAGGTAGACAAATAGACAAGTAACCTGAAAGGGACACAGAGACACCATCTGTGCATGCAGAAGTTTGGTTAGAAAAGCCAAAGACCACCTGGAACTCCATCAGGTGAAGAATGTCACAGGCAAACAGGGCTTCTAGAAGTACACAAGTCCAACTGGACTTCAGTAAGGCCTTTGACACTGTCTCCCATAAGATCCTCATAGACAAGCTGTTAATGTATGGGATGGACAAGCAGACAGTGAGTGGATTGAAAATTGGCTGAGTGGCTGGGCCCAGAGGGTGGTCATCAGTGGTACAAAATCTGTCTATCTGGAGGCCAGGAACTAGTAGTGTACCCTGGGGTTAATACTGGCTCCAGTCCTGTTTAACATCTTCATTAATGATCTGGTTGATGAGGCAGAGCACACCTTCAGCAAATTTACTGATGGCACAAAACTGGAAGGAGTGGCCAATATGCCAGAGGGTCATGCTGCCACCCAGAGGGACCTTCACAGGCTGAAGAAGTGGGCTGACAGGAACCTCAAAGTTAAACAACAAGTGCAAAGTCCTGCACCTGGGGAAGAAAAACCCCATGCACCAGCACATGCTGGGAATGGTCATCTTGGCAGAAAAGGACACCAAGTTGAACACAAGCTAATAAGGCGCTCATAAAGAAGGTTAAGTGTATTCCAGGCTAGATTAGGTAAAGCACTGCCAGCAGATCCCCTCTATACAGCACTGGTGAGGCCATGCCTGGAATGCTATATCCAGGTCTGGGCTCCTCAGTACAAGAAAGGTACAGAGCTACTTAAGAGAGAGTCAAACAAAGGGCCACTAAAAGGTTTAAGGGACTTGAGCATCTCTCATAAGGAAAGACTGAGACACCTGGGACTCTTAAGCCTAGAAAAGGCTTGGGGTGGATCTTATGTATACAAATACCTGAGAGGAAGGTGTAAAGATGATGGAGCCAAGTTCTTTTCAGTGGTGGCCAGTGACAGGACCAGAGACAAGGGGCATGAACTGGAACAAAGGAGCTGCTGTCTGCACATCAAGAAACACTTGTAAGGGTGACACTTGGAAATACTCAAAAGCCATCTGGACACAGTCCTGGGCAACCAGCTCAACGTGACTGTGCTTAAGCAGAGGGACTGAACACTGTGACCTCCAGAGGTCCCATCCAACCTCGCCCATTCATGACAAAGAGCCTGCACAGATATTCAGTACATTCACATCCATTAATATCAGCTTTTCAAAAGCTACACAACCCACAGCAATACTACGGTCTTTCTACACACACTGTCCTGCTACATACATTTTCCTAGCTCAGTTCAGCTTTGTTCAACAGACTATGTACCACAAAACAGTACTAGATCATCTTTGCCATACATTAAACAACTCAATGCCAGCCCTAGAGAATAAAGAGGTTTAGATAACCTCAGAAAAATATTTGACATTTCAGCCTATATACAGAAAGCTCTATTACTTTATAAAAGATCAGAACCTCTCTTATTAGTCTGTCTCTCCATGCTAGGAAGAGCATCATGGTTAAGCATGCATAGAATGATGATGCAATTACACTGAAGTACCTCACTTTTAGTGACATGTTAGTCCTTTCAGTAGGAAGGAAGATGAGACAGCAAGGCATAGATCTTAAGCCATTGGCTCTTCCAAACAGGCTCTCCGGAATACTTTGTTCTTCTGCAGATCAAAAGACATACTTTTCTAACCACTTAGCTCTTTTACATTTATAGTTCCTGACACTCAGTAGGATCATGAAGTTCACCATGCATTATGGTGGGGCATACATCTAATACAAAGATTAGAGAAAATGGACTCGCAAGAACATTTGACCAAGGTTAAACAGATGACGAGAATCCTTTTGTCATGTAGTCCCCCAAAAGACTTTCTTATACATTGAGATTGATGGCAAATAAATTGAAAACATGCAAATACATTAGAGATTCTGTGGAGTGTAAAACTATAGCCTCATTTCCAGAGGTCAAAGCTGAAGGATCACAGTCATTCCTTCTGTATCAAGGATTCTATTTCAGTTGCCACAGCTAAGCAATGTCTAAGATCACTTAAAAAGAAAAAGCCAGTTTCAAGCTTCAGAATTTTTCGCCCCAGGTCCATTTATCTGCCATTTATGGTTATGGTGAGCTAGCCATTAAATTCCCCACTTAACAGAAGTGATATTCTACATAAATTATTCACAATGTATCCTCAGTCCCTCGAATTCAGTCATTTTTTCTGAAAGTCCAAGTCAGTAACAAAGCTGCATTCCTCTATAGGCCCATACTTTTGAATACAAACAGCTGCTTTAGCTTATTTCTCCCCATTAGGAGTAATCACCTGTTCTCTTCTGGAGTTTGATTTCCCATCCTGATTCTGTTCCCTGCTCCAGACACTCTCAGTGATATTAGTGCTCTCCCCTTAGCAGCTGCCTTATACATAAGTCTGGTTTGGGAGAACAGAAGCAGGGGAAATCTTGCATCAAAAGACAGCCAACACTAGTTAAAACAGTAGCATTTGCCAAGTAAAATATTTTACTTGGATTAAATAAGGCAGAACAGGTATGAAACATACATTTCACAGATCTGGTAATTTTTCAATGTAGCTACAAAGAATGAATACAAAAAAATACTAAAGCAGCCCACTAATGAATTCTCTGTCTTCCTCCCCTCACTCCAGTTACCTTTTCTGAAAAGGGCAGAGGGGAAAATCCCACTCCTACCTCCCAAGAGAAGTGTTTGGTTATGTTTGCAGTAGTCAAAACAGTCCATTTTAGGTCTTACAAAAAATAAAGAAAATGCAAAGGAGTATAAAACTAAGCAGACAGGGGAGGAGAAAGAAAAAAAAAAAAAATGTTTTCTCACTTAACTTGACATCTCAAGGGTTTAAATACCCATGCAAGACTTGCATGCAATTCATCCCTTTACCCAAGAGATAAACTCGCCTCTTAGGACAGCTAGAAGATTGTTCTAACTCAAAGGGTATGGGATATGCTAGTCTTAACTGCACGGTATCACTTCAGCTAAAACTGTCCCATTTTGCATGAGTAACCACTTACTAGAGGAGGATCCAGTATGTGAACTATTACCCTAAACAAAGAACACCAAGAATATCTATCTTGCTCTTTGTGTCATTGACAAAGTATGTTATAGGAACAGCAAGAACTCAATAGGAGAGACTAAGGAAGGCTGCCTACAGGGTCATGCAAGCTCCATCTTTGTGGCAGACAGCAAAACCTCTGCCTTCAATCTGAATCTGTGTTATTTTTCTTATAAATTGGCCGTTTGACAGTTCATATCACATTGTTGGAAGGATTCCTGTTATCCAGCTCTTGTATAAAGATCTTTCTTGTGTCTACACCAGCAAAGAGCTTGACTTTAAATACGTTTTTCTGTTACTACATGTAATGCAGTAGGATAAGGTACAAGTTTGGATGTTGATGAGAAAACCTTATGAGAAAAGACTTAAGTATTTGCATGATTCTTCTAAAAGGAATAAAAAACCTTAGGATTGAAGCAGATAAAAAAAAAATGTTGTTCTCATCTATCATTCATTTTATCCCACTATGAACAGAAATAAGATGCATAAAAATATTCTAAGTATTTTTGCAATGTGGTGTCAGCTATACCCAGAGTGATTCTTACTGATGCTGTGCAGGTGAAGATTATTACCAGGTGACATACACATTTTGTGTTGCTCTTCATGAGTTAGGGAACACAATAAACTTAACCCTGGCTCATTCACAGTGCAAATGAGTTTTATCATATCTCAGCTTTCATATTTATACTTTAAAATTCAGAAGTTGCTTCTACTCACATTAAAGCCATGACAAAAGTTCCATACAGATGAGAAGATGTTTTAGATACTTTCTGGACTGTCCCCTTCTAGGGGGTTTATGCATAAAGAGAGCTCTTAAATAGAAAACCAAGGGAAATTATAGCTAGTTAAAAGTATTAACAATTATCAACCCTACAATTAAAGCAAAATACACCTCATTATGTTTCTAAAAAAAAAAAAAAATTTTTAGAAAATTTAACCAGTTGAAGCAGACTAATCCAAAAGTGTCAATCATCATATGCTATGAACACATTATCAGCTACTTAATTTTACCTGAGCACTACCACTGCCAACAGATTTAGCATTTAATTTGAGTGTCAGTAACAGGACCAGGAAACCTGCTACAGACTAGAAATTCTTTCAGGCAGGAACTACATGGCACCTCTTGCTCACATAGTGCTCAGCATATAGAGGACATATTCCCCACTGTCAACAGTCAGATAAAGTTATAATAATGCATTCACATTCAAGCTATGTCAAGTAACACTTGCTCCACATTTAAAAACTCTACACAGTTAACTGCATTTTTATCTGTCAATGAAATATCATCTTCCCTCCCTACTTTTGCTACAATATCATCACTGAACTTGCGGAACCATACAACTCAGTGTCCAATATATGTCAATGGAAGCAAAGTCCTAACTGATCCCTTCCATGCAAAGTTTAAGGTCTTCAGCCTGTGCCCACACTGAAAGACTGCATCTGGACAACAAATACCCTATCCTTGCCAAACACTAAGCAGAAATTCATAAGATTTTAGTGGAAAACATCCAGTACTAATGACTCAAATTCATGTAGCTGATTTCAGGAGATGAATCATAACTAACCTATAATATTTCACTAAATTGGAAACCCCTCTCCCTGCCCACACTCAAGGGAAAAAAAAATTAAGACATTTCCTGTAGCATCCTGGTCAAAAAAAACCAAATAAGGTAATCATTAATTGACTTTTTGGCACAGACACCTCTGAAGTATAACTACACAATCCCAAGATCAGCAATATATATAAACATATATACACACACACACCCCTAACAAAGACTGAGTACTTCTAGGGCAAAAAAACTATTTTTCTATTTTTTTAAGGAAATCAAACATCATTTAAATACTAAAGATAGCTTGAAAGGATGTAGCAGTAAGGGTGTTTAGCAAATCTGAGTAATTGTGTATTTGATATACTACAAAACCAGCTAATTCCTAAAAACAAACAAACAAAAATTAGTATTTTCTAGTGTATTACCAAGTCACCTTATACTGAACTCTCAACCAGTCATTCTTAGTTTTGTGAAAAAATGAGGGTTGGACTGAATGTGTGCGATACTGAAAGCTTGTTTTATTATACCATCACTAAGGTCCTGGTCCAGAGTTATTATTAATTAGTTAAAAAGTAACCAGTTCAAATGAGGATAATTCAGAATTGACTGTAGCTCCTTCCTTCACTCTTGCCAGACCCCACCTCTCCACACACATGCCTGCAGTCCAGTATAATTGACCCAGCTTGTAGCCATGCCCCCTAATTCAAAGGGCATTTGCCTCACTGAAGCTCTGCCTTCAAAGTTATTGTTCAGAGCACTATTTCATGCTCTGCCATCACAAGGACAAGAAATCTTTCATTAAAAAAATAGGCTAATAACTCATGAGCCTGTAAGCCTGGGACATAGCCAGAGATCTCTAATATGGGTTAACATCTGACCAAACTGTGAAAATAATTGCTACTTTTCCTGAACAGTAGCTCCATCCCTTCCCCGTATGACCTGGAACATGTGCCACTAGTGACAGACCTCTCCTTTGAGAGTACTGTGGTATTTCAGCTTTGCCATACCCTTTTACAAAAAATCCAATAGCTTTATATAATCCTTTTTCCAGATCCTATGCATTATTACAACACTGAATTCTGGTGAGGAAAATAGTCCCTAAAGCATACATGTATTTGAAAACTGACACCCTACCACCACCACAAGAAGTTGGGTATGATTATTTCTTTGAGCAGCTAAGAAACAGTAGCAGCACCACAATCCTTCTTTGGCTACTGGCAGGGATTATCACCTATGACAGCACATATAAGAACAGCAAGCCATGCCAAACAGAAACCAAAGCAGGGTGTTTAGCAATTCATTTCCCATATGTCAGTAAATTAATAGCATGGGAAATTCTGAAGTAACTGTGTGTTTCTACAATTTTCCAGAAAAAATATCATCTTGTTTTGGGTTCCCCCATACTCTGCATTAGTTAAAAATATACTTGAGACCCATAATATTCACCTGGAGAATACTCACAATTTGGCATCTAGCAAACTTGGAACAAAATAGAAATACTTTGCATTTCATTCTTTGCACACTCACCACTCCATTTTTCAGCTCTATCTAGGCTGATATGTACATATGCACAAATACTTTAAGGCCTTGTATTCAATGAAAAATATGATCATGTAAGGATGAAAAAGAAGCAAAGTAGAAAGCTGCCAATCACGTACATTTAAGATTTTGATCTGAAAAGTAGTGCTACATGTTGGTCACCAAATAACATGGTGTCCTGCTTCTGGCCAGGATAAGGTTAATTTTCTTTCTAGCAGTTGGTATAGTTATATGTTTTTGAGCTAGGTATGAGAATAATTTTGATAACACACCGATGTTTTCAGTTGTTGCCAAGCAGTGTTTAGTCTAATTCAAGTATTTTTCAGCTTCTCGTGCCCAGCCAGCAAGAAGGCTGGAGGGGCACGAGAAGTTGGGAGGGGACACAGCCAGGGCAGCTGACCCCAACTGGCCAAAGGGATATTCCCTACCATGTGATGTCATGCCCAGTATATAAACTGGGGGCAGTTGCCCTGGGGGAGGATAACTGCTCAGGAACTAACTGGGCATCAGTCAGCAAGTGGCAAGAAATTGCATTGTACATCACTTGTTTTGTATATTCCAACCTATTATTACTATTGTCATTTTATTATTGTTAGTATTATTATTTTCTTCCTTTGTGTTCTATTAAACTGTTCTTATCTCAGCCTATGAGTTTTACCTTTTTTTCCCCCCGATTCTCTCCCCCATCCCACTGGGTTGGGGGGAGTAAGCGAGTAGCTGCACAGTGCTTAGTTACCGTGTGGGGTTAAACCACACCACATGGGTGTACTCTTCTAGGATTGTCAAACATGGTTATGTCATCTACTTGCCTTCTGTCACAAATCTAGAGGAATGGCTACAAAGATGTCTCCTTTACCTGTCCAAGGGCAGCACAAGCCATACTGCTTACTCATTAGAGGAAAGATTGGCACTTGTGACCAGGCTCTCTCTCAAGAGGAAACTGCTCTTTGGAAAGGAGAATGAGAAGGTATTACTACATACTATACCACCAGCAATAGTTAAACATCTACCCTATATCTGACTGGAATTGTGTCAGGGTGCTGTAAAAATCAATCCCAGTAACTCGTCCTGTACTCACTGAGTCTATAGATGCAATCACATGATATTGTCCTGAGAATCATAACTTCAGCAGTAGTTTTTGCAGGATATTGTAAAGTGCAAGAAATCCACGTGTAAGTACACTGACAGCTACAATGAAAGAAGTGGGCCTGTCAGCCTCAGAAATCCCATCTTGTACAAGTTATAAATGCTCACTTACCATTAAGCTACAGAGTATTTTGATGTTTCCAAAAATGGTGAAAAGTAGGATAAAGAGCTAGACAAGTCAGATGCCACATGTAAAACAAAGAATAAAACAGAAAGCTTCCTGCCCTACCCCTATAGAAAGGCCTTACCTTTCAAAGTAACCCATGTATACTGCTCAGCAGTTTTTTTTCCTTAAAGCACTGAATATCGAGATACAGTCCACTGTGCTGAAAGCCACTCTTCCAAAAATGAGAGTGCTTGCCAATAAATCACAACTGTTTTACCATATGCCACATTGTTCTGCCAAGTATCACCAGCCTGTTCTACTTTTAAACAAATTTCATTATAACATAGCTCAGAGCAATGCTCATTAAAAAGTATACTGAAAAATGTCAAGTTGTTTTTATATTAAATATGTGACTTTGTTTTCCATGAAGATTTCAGACTGTGAGGAGGAAAATTTAAGAAAGCTCATCTCAAACTCACCACTTACTCCTGGGACCAAGACGAAGCCCTGTCATCAGCTCCATCACACACTAATGCCAATTGTTACTTTGAGGACTGTCCACTTCCCAGCACTCCAGTGAGATCTCTGATCTAATTGCGCTCATTAAACACCCTCCCCATTTGTTCTGTTAAACAGGAGTTCAGGATACAGCCATCTCTTTGGATAACTTTGAATACATGTGTTCACCCCTGTGTATTACAGAGGCGCACTCCAGTCAGTTCTAAGAGTTTTCTAAGAAGTCATTAAGCCCTTTCACCTTTTTCACAAGCATGTAAAACTCAGCACCAGGCTTTCCATATAATAGCTGACAAAACCAGTCTTTAACTGATGAGCTACCCAAAAACTAGTTCAAATGTTGACCCAATTTAAACTCTGATCTCACTGGACTCATGGGGTAGGGAGAGTATGCAAATAAACCCAAAATCTGGCTTTAGATTCTCTTTGATTTGTTTTACCCAGAAATAGATCAACTCTTGGTGTTTCTACATTTTAGCTTGATGAGTCATGGCTAAACCTATCACAAGCTAAAAAATAGATATTAAATTTCCATTAGAAAAATAATTATTTCTTTCATTTACTTGCATCCAATATTCCTTATGGCAAGCAGTCAATCAAGAAACAGACCTCCTTCCTGGTACTGTTACAGTTTTAGTGGAAGTTTAAAGAACAAAGTACTCTCACAGTAAAATTCTCAGATTTCAAGATTAAAATATTCACAATCAATTGGTACCTACAGCATATGAATCACAGTACCAAAGTTATGCATGTCATACTAGTTTTCTTTTGAGAAATCAGATTTTAATCAGATGCCAAAATATGATTTAAAGGTTCCATATATTTTGGTCAGCTCTTTTATTTGAAAACTATGTTATAATGCATGTCAACTACTGTCTAGTGGTTACTTCCTGTCACTGTTCATCCCCCCAAAACAGTATCAAAATTCAACACCACAGTACAGCCTCTGAAAAGCAGGTTGTTCTAGGAATGTGCTATGTAACTGATGTCCAAAATTAATTTTTTGTGAATATGAGACCACTTGCATTTCCTTTCATTGTAGTGTCTATTTTCACATACACACTCTCACCTGCCCTTATACAACAGTAAGGAATTTCTAAGGTTTCTTTCTGTTCTAGATCTATAATTTGCTTTTCCTAGGCAATTTCATTCTTGTTGCCCCCTTCTTCCACAGTTTTAGTTCAGTTAGCCAGACTTTGACCAAAACCTATTACCATTCTTATTTTAAGGGATACATTAAAATTAATAAGGGCTTAAAGGACAAAGGCCATATCTGTTCGACCTGTCACTCAGTGTTTCTGTCCATCCATGTCCATCCTCCCCCCTCTCCTTTTTCAACCTATCAGTCTCAAAAAGAACACCTACAGAGAACAACCTTTAAAATGGCTCTTATCCTCTGCTACTGAAAAAGTGAAGTAAATAATTTTAGTTTGTTCTTGTACTGAAGTTTCATTCTGATCTGTACTGAAATACTACTGAAGCACAAATTAGGCTGTTTAGACCAACATGACAATTTTTTGCAAGACTTCCTCTCATCCCAGCCAACTAAATACTTCTGTGTGTCTATACAGATGGATAGATAGGAGCGTATGCATCTTTTGAGTTGGTTGAAGATGAACACAGCTTCCTGGCAAAATACAACTATCCTTAACTTTAAAACAAAAACAAAGCAATTAAAAAATTGTACTTCAGTAAAAAAAAAAAAAAAAAAAAAAAAGAAAATAAAAAATTTTTATTTAAAAAAAAAAAAAAAAAAAAAAAAAAAAGGATCTGATAAACAACCAGAAACCTGCCTTTTCTCTATCTATAATTCAGCATATTTCCCATCTTAAGCTCAACAAATCCTCAGCAATGCAGATATGAAGAAGCCAGTAACCATAAGGTCTAGTTGCCAGGAAACAAGCCTGTTGCAGCCAGCTGCTGTAGACTACAAGGAACTTCTACTTGATCCTTCAGGATGAGCCACCAAGCTCACTATGACAAAAAAGAAAGTGTAAACTTCTGTCAAGACTTTTCCACAAATTCATGTGTTCTAAGTTGTTAATGAATAAAAAAAAAAAAAAGAAATAGGACAAAAAGAATCCGTATTTGTCAAGTCATAGAAGCAAAAGAAAACCTACCACCATCACACTGCAATAGCACAAGAACCACAGCACACGTGTATGTGTACGACACCGTATATGATTTGCTGCAAGAACTACAGAAACTAGTACCGTGGCCTACACACTGACAGTGCCTACCCAGAGAACTAATAACTGGTATCTGTGTCCTGCTGCAGTGCTCCCTCAGCTTGCAGTTACATGCATACCTGAAGTACCACTTTCAATCAGACATAACAGCTGCTTTGAAATGAACACCAGTTTATTAGAGTGAAGTCATTTAGCCAGCAAATCACTGGTGCAGTGTAACAGAAGAAAAACCTCAGAATGGATGAGGAACTAAGATACCTATTTATTGACTATAAAGGAAAGGACAGTTAATCAACCATTACTTCCACTATCCGACAAGCTCTTTCCTACTTCGCTATTCAGAATTTGTGTCGTTCAGGCTGTTGCATTTCTTACATTGGTCTCAGTTTGTCAGAGTTACACTAGAAAAACCCAAACCAATCAAAGCCCAATGATATTACCTTTTATTTAAGAGCATTTCAGTGGGGAGATGTTAGAGATGCATGGTACAGTTCCCATCACAGGGACAGGCATATTCCTGAAGTGTACTGCAGAATATCCAGATCACAGCCCTGCGTGGAATGGGGCAAAACAGAAGTTTCCTCTTGGTTTGCCAGCATTTCCTCCAGTATATTATAAACGTTATTTACCATTTTGACAATTGAGCCTCTCTTTTTTGTTTTTTGGGGTTTTTTTGTTTGTTTGTTTGTTTTTTAAGTGATAGAATTGCTCTCATTTCAGCACTTTTCTGAAAATTTTCTGGGAAACTGAAGTTTTGTCTTTGGGAAAGTGGTAAAGAAGCTAACAAGGCTAAAATAGGGGTTGCTTGATTTTAAGGACTTTATCAGGACTGCAGGTTGGAGGGAGAACAGAGTTTCTTTTTTTCATTGTTCATTCTGGTGTGGGTGTTGTTTTTTCCCCTCTCCAGACAAACAGTAATGCACTGCCAAACATTACTGATTTAAATGGTCACTATTCTGATGAGTACAATGTGTTACTGTGAGGTACATACGCTGCTTCTAAAGTAAATCAGTAGAACCTGAAGATCAAGAGAATCTGCAGTGTCATTTTCAGGCATAGACACAACTGAGTGATCTAATCTTATATTCTGAGGCTGAATCCCTTCACCCCTGCTCACAAGAGCCAGTGCTGTAGCAAAAAACCAGCTTATCTTCTGATCTCAGAGTACAGGCAGAGGCATTTCCAGATTATCTTCTCCCAAGGTATAGGCTAAAGAAGAAGGGATAGCTAAAGCTGCCTTTCAGTGCCCTGAGCTGCAGCACGGTTCTGGAGTCATACCCTGCTCTGCCAGCATGTTCTTGTGAAATTTGCAGCAAGGCAAATCATCACCACGGTGCAGCAGATGGAAAGAAGGAAGCAGCCCTACTGCCCCTGGCCTTTGCTGGTTGGGAGGTTACAAAGAAGGGCATTTTAGGAGGAGAAGCAGCAGGATGGGCAAGCTAACATTTGGAAATACAACCAAAATTAAAATCCTAACCAGCAGGTCTCTAAACAGACTTCCCTCACCACCTTTAAATGCCTCAGCTCTACCGTGACTTCATATTTGGAATTAGTTACATTAAGTTGTCATCTTTTTAATAAGTATCAAATGAAAAGATAACTGCTAATGGCCTATTCCACTGTTCCCTGTTAAGCTCCTTCATACCTTTCCAGAAGTATTCTGACCACAGTCCCCCAGTACTTCAAAGAAACACCAAGCGCTAAGGAATCTAGATCAGTTTCTATATCAAATGTCTTTTCTTTCTTGACCTTTTCCATGAAAAGGTTATGCCTTCTCTCACAACCATTTTAAGACCCAAGACTCTCCCAGTAATTGAAGAGATTTTATAATCCTAACATTTTCAGTTACAGTCGTGTCTTTGGTAACAGAACAACTTTTCCAGTACTTCTAAAGAGACACAATCCATTGTCGAGCTGTTTCTAGACAAAGGCAGGCAAAACCTGGCTTAATGTGGAAGTTTTAATCAAAATTTCACAGTTTTAGGAATACATTACTCTTTCTTATTATGCACAGAAGGCTTAAATAAAACAGCAAACTAGTGGCAGCTGAACAGTTGAACAAAACAGGGAACAAACTCTAGTTTTGCCTGTTTCTCAGATCTCTCTTGTTGTGGATGTACGAAACAGTATAAAAACAACCTGGAAATTCCTAGATGACATTACAGGTCAATGGCTCAGTTCTGAAACACTTTTCTGCAGAACAATTTGCATGTATCTCTACAACACATATTAATGCCTACATCAGTTACTGCCTGTCACTTCAAAAGGCCAGCCAAATAAACTGATTTTAAGGAATGGGAGTATTACGTCTCCTGTACAAGTATGGGAATGGAAACAAAGACCAGGTTGATGATGTGCCCCAAGGCACAATAAACCTGTGTCAGTTAGAACACAGACAGAAGAACAGTTGACTAGTCTTGCACGAGCAAAACCACTGATAAAAGTTTGTAACTGATGCTTCTTAGCAACCAGATAACTACAAATAAAGTAATACCCACTTTCTTACCAACTTTCACCCACCACAAACAAACAAACAAACAAAAAAAAATAGAACCAGATGGTGCTGGATGCCAAGGGACAGCACTGCAAATATGCAGAGGTAC
Organism: Pandion haliaetus; assembly: GCA_013401275.1. Taxonomy (NCBI): domain Eukaryota; kingdom Metazoa; phylum Chordata; class Aves; order Accipitriformes; family Pandionidae; genus Pandion; species Pandion haliaetus. The sequence continues at coordinate 3,707 of VYZV01028311.1, read as the reverse complement.
ATGCTTTTTTAACTTCTAGTCCAAGGGAAATTTTCTAATCCTTCCTTTTGAGGAGCATAGGATTAGTTACTATTTTTCCACATTTGTTCTGCACTAGTGTTCCATAGCCTATCAGTAATTAAAATCAGGCATAAACCACAGTGAGAGCATTAACACTGATCTCCTTCCAGGCTAAGGCACTGCTCACCACAGTCTGCCCTGTTCACAGTTGTATTTTCTCCTCATTTTAATTCAATTAAGAACAGCATCAGGCAGATATACATGAACACCGTTTTATACAGCTAGACTTACTACAATCATTGAATCAAACGTGCAGAGACCGGGTGACTTTTAGCATTTATTAAAGTGAAGGATTAAGAGCACCAGGGCTATAGCCAGATGGGACAGACAGCCATTGTGGGAAGCTTCTTTGTACCATTCTTGCAACTGTCTTAATGAAAGGCTAACTCCTACCTGGCTTTCTGATGCCAGACCTTTAGTCAGTGTTAATCAAGTCTAGTTTTCCAAGGGAAATTTTACAGATGCTTTACATGAAGACATACTGCAATTAGAAACTGTATAAACAGATCTTCAAATAACACTTTCACATGAATGCAAACACAGACACTTTTGTTTGTCAATGTTTCAGTCAGACACTAATTAAGAAAGTATTCAAATGCCTATCTTCAAGGATGACTCTTGAAAGCATGTAGATCAATTATAGAAGAAACAGAAAATGTTATACTGGCTATCTAATTGGTGCAGTGGTAAGTTATGAACACTGCATTGACAGCAGATGCCAACTGCCTCCTGGTCACAGACTGTATCTACCTTCATGTTCCAATAAAGCCAGTGAACTGCAGCTGAATTACATTCTACTACCAGAAGTAAGTATGCTGAAGAATTGAAAAAACACACTTGATTTTTCCCTCTTGTGTGAAGAACAACTCCAGGCAAATTGTTCTCTATTTTACAAATTTGGAATTTAGCAATCATTAACATTCCCCACAGGTAAACTTTGCAATTTCAGATAATGACAATTTATATTCAGATTATTAATATTTACTTGTTAAATACAAGGAAACATTATTTCTCATTTATCTTTCTATTGCGATTTGAAAAAGCCCATTCAATTATTTAATCTAGCAAAGACAAAAATAAAGAGTTGGCTTGCAGCAGTGACACATTAAAATACTTTTACTAAAGTAAGTCTGATTAAGTAAAAGTTAGAAAGGTTTGAAGAAACAAAGCCTTACCTACCAGAAATAAAAATTTTCAAGGAGATAAGTGAACACACACAAACTTAAAAAATAAGCTAACCACAGTGCTAAGTGATTCATTTGCTAATTTTATCAGACATCCTCAGAATATTCTCATCCGTTTTACCTTTACAGCAGAAGAATGAATGGTCAGAAAAAGCCTGAGAGCTGTCAAAACATTAACATTTAGAACCACTTATTGGCAGAAAAAGCAACTTTATGATAATATTTAACAGTGTGGGCTGCACACAGGGTGAACCCATTTCCAGAACACATTTAGATGTAATAGGTGTACAGTAACAGACTAATTTGGGCTAAAGAAAATTATGTATGCAGTATATAAACACAAGATTATCTTGTTGCAAAGGAAGTATTACAGAAGTGTTTTCAGAGAATGAATGTCAAAAAATTTTACCCTAAATTTACTAAAATAATTTTGGAAAAAGCAATGTAAAGGGAAAGGACATAAATGCTTTCTATTTAAAGAACAACAGAAACACCGTATTTTCAGAGAAGAGGCAATTGCAAACTTCTGTAGTGGGCTGGGGTTAATCCACAAGGTCTCTGCTTATCAGACTGACCAATAGGTTGACCTGATCTAGTTGAACTTGCTTTGAGCAGGGGCTTGGACTAGATGACCTCTCAAGGGCCCTGCTGCTTTAAAGAAGGGGCAGAAACCTTGATTTTTATGGTCAGAAATCCTCCAACATGTCAAACCTTCCTGATACATAACATTACAACATTGCTTTACAGTATCTGGTGGCAGATGAATGTTTCCTTCTGTGTTGGCAAAAGAAGATAACAGAGGATACAGAAGTCTCCACCTACCTTCACAACTTCAGGTACTTCTGCTCTCTTCTACCTCTGTCTGCACAGACAGAAACACTCGCCAGCAGTAAAGTAGAAGGTTCATTGATTGCATTCTGTTTCAAGTCAGGACTCTTCCAGGAGTCTGATCCTCTCCAAAGCTTTCTTATAGAAGAGGACTCAATGGAGAACATAAGACCCATAAAAAAAAA
>VYZV01028309.1:7239-18591 GCA_013401275.1 Pandion haliaetus | reverse complement strand
ACAATATGTACACACACACACAATATACATGATACAAAATATACTAACACACAGTAAGTCTTGTGCTATCTGCTACTGTAGCCTTGCCCAAGTAGATGAGACTCCAAATCAGGTGTCAGGAACCAGTCCAAAATGTGGAACACTAGTTTGACAAAGACTTTCGAAACAAAGTGTTTACGTAAAATAAAACTTCTGCTACAGGTAACTTCCCGCTCCATAACCACAATACAGTATCCTGATGGGTACTGATGCCAGAAAAAAGGTATTTGGTATGTTGTGAGATTTCCACCAATCATTATAGCCTAGTCATCCTCTTATCCCACCCAAATTATAGTTAGACAGCCAGCCTATGAGAAATGCAAACCTACACTATGACAGGCTTCATCTGTTTCATTTGCTTATTCTCAGCTGTGGCATTTTTGTTCTTTTGAAAAGGCTGGGTCAGGAAGGATCCTGTGGGAGAGAAGATCTTTGCCTTATCTTCACCCAAGCAATAGCTGAGTACGGTCAGAAAAAAAAAAAAAAAAACCTTATTCTGCAAGGTGAGATGGGGGCAGAGAGGGAGCAATAGCAAGGATACAGGAGTCCGCAGCTCACAAAAGAGACTGAGATGCCCCTGGGGGTAGCAGGAAAAAGACAGGCAGAACTCCAAGGTGAGGAAAAGAAACTTTGTAAGGATCACAGGGGATTTTGAAGAGCTAGCAGTAACTCAGGAAAGCACCAAGCTAGCTGACACTAAACCTAAAGCAAGAACTCATTTGCAGTGGTATAGGTAGTTGTTTATAAATCCTTTTATATTCTTTTTGACAGAATCACTGAGATTTTTCAATTTAAAAAGTTAGGTATTCTATTACTTATTTTAATAAAGTTTGGATTTTATTTTTAACTTTAAAAATCTTAAGCTTTCTATACCTAGAAAGGTCTCTATTAAAGTTCTGGTCAACTCAGAGTCCCATCAACAGGTGGTTGTTTATTTCAGTCAGTGAATTACACTAAATATCTAAATAACAAACAAACCCCCTAAAACACAGGACAGCAGATCAATGTACAGCAAGTAGTCAGCAAGACTTTATCCTTCACAACAATTTGTCTGATGATCAACGTTGCTGAATGAGACTGGAGACCTCTTGTATATAAATAAAATCTCATTTATCTAACTTGCTAATTATACCATAGACAACTTCCAACAGACAAAAAGCCCATTCCAGAACAATGACAAAATTAAAAACAGAGAAAACACTCCTGGTGATTTTTAATTACACTGCAAGCTTTGCAACTTCAGAATATTCTGATAATTTGGTATAACTATCAAAAAGAAAAATCCTGAAGAGAGTCTGTTTTACCAGAAAATGTCTTGAAGAGTCTTCCCAGCAGCAGTGAATCTTATCTAAAAGGCTCCTACAAGCCCTGCTCAGCTCTGGGACAAGTAATGGACTTAGCTCCAGAAAATCCTTAATGATAATACCCAAGAGCTGATGCCATAATTATTCTGTAACAGGCTAACAAATAGCCCTCATAGCCACTAATAAATTCCTGACCCAGATCCAAAAAACAAAATTCCTTCCTTTGGTTTCCAGAAACACAAATCTATCCTCTCTCTAGCTGACAGAGCAAACCACAGGCCATGGGATGAGGAATCATCCTAGCCATGGACCCAGACAACCCAGTGAAGCAGAGAGTTAATGATCCTACCTTCCCATGCTAACTTCTGATCCAGGCCTGATAGTTTTTTGAGAAATAAGCATTTGCCCTATGCAAAATTATGCCAAGCATTCTGCTATATTTTATAAAATTGCTGACCAAATTCCTGTGGCAGAGAATATTTCCTGGCATAATTTAATTTACTATTATGGACAGTCTCATAATAGCCTAGTAAGGGCCAAGAGTCCCACGCAGCTGTGAAAGAGACAACAATCTCTACTGGCATACCACCCTGGGTTAAGGCCTCCTCAAACACAGAAACAAGCAGTCCTTGTCTCATCCTTAAGTGCCAGTTAATCAGTATCCATGTCTAAATCCATGCCAAATCCTGTATTTGTTGTTCACAATAATGAGTGAAGCGACCAGAAAAACGTGGTGAGAACTGTAGGCAGGTATTTCCCTGTTGTGACGTCTTGTGCTTTTGCTAGCTGTGCCATGAGATAAGTGTAGGGAAGGAAGAGGTGTGAGAAGGAAGCAGGGGACGCAGATGCTACTCCTGATGATGTACTTATAGCAATAGTAGTAATACTGCTTAATAGGAAGAGACAGTATGGTTGCATTTGAAGTGAACACACCACAGTACTAAAACTGCCAGCATAGCAGCTGATCTGACTGAATGCTTCAAGGTAGGGCACCATGTGTCTGAGTCTTCTGGGATGTTAGGAAAGGCTAAGATACTTCAGGTTTATGCATGTATGCACTTATCTCTTGCCTGCAGCATGAGTTGGGAATTACTTTATTGCATAGTAGAATTGTTCCTTAGCTTGTTATATGTGTCACTGATGCTTCATGACTGGAATTCCCTTTTGTGCATGGGCTTGAGAAAAGCTCTTCTTGAAATGGGGTGCTTTGTCCCACCACTGCTGTTCTCCTTAACTTCAGTGTATGGCCCTAAACCAGACCTATTTTCCATATTTTTCTACACCTTATTTGCTTATTTCCTCATCACAAGAATGAGTATTTATGTTATGTGACTTGCCAAAGATGACCTGACTCATTGAGCTTGGTTTCAGCCTGTATTGGATGGCTGCACAGAACACCCTGGAAAGGAGCAGGTGAGCTCTGTGCTGAGGTCCAGGTTCAGTTTGGAAGGGTCATTTCTTAAGTTCCTCAGCTGTTTGATCATACTTAGCAAGTCCTTTTGCTGAGCATGTAGTATAGGATTGAAGGTGTGGGATCATGCATGGGACTGGGCAGGGTAGTATAATGCTTGCCAAAGATTTCCTCATGCTCTGCATAAAGGAGGCAAGTCTAACAAGCTGCCCAAAATACGCTGTTTGTATCCATGATGTCTCTTTCATTTAAGAAGCATTGCTTCCCTTCTGTGCTTGTTGATAGTCTGTGATAGCATGTCTAAAATGGCACTATCTTCCCTATTCCAAACAGGTTTTCTTTGAACAAGAGTAATCAGGGGCAGACTCCAAATGGTGCTAGCTGGCCACAGGCCATGAAACAGGCCCTCTGAAAGAGAATGGAGGTTTTTGTAAGGTGAAAGTTCCCTGTTCAAGTGTTCATGGAGGCTATTTACCTACAGAATGTTTGCATGCACCTCTGGTCACATGGAGATAAAAGATGAACTGGTCTCCCTGCTAACCAGTGTTTTCTCTTTCCAGAAACAGTAATTTATGGAAGCAGTGCCACGATCTCAGCCTCCCAGACAGGAATGGCTGCAGTGCCTCCTGGTGAGAGAAGCAGCGCAGGAGATGGCTAAGTTCCTCTTAGCTCCCATGATGTACCAAGAGGGCACTAATATTCCTGGACCTGCGTGAAGTACTTGTGAAGGTGGCAGCTGTCTCAGAAAGAGTGTGCACTGGGTGTGAGTACAAGGTTTTGGGGTGCAGGGTGGCTCCAAGGGTGGGAGATGGTCAGGGGCTGCCCTGTGCTGGACACAGCTTGTTCCAGCCAGCTCCAGCCAACCCACTGCAGGGCATGGCTGAGCCCCACAGCCAAGCTGGTAGCACCTCTGGGCAACTACTTAAGAAAGGGAAAAATGCAGAACAGCTGAGAGGAGAGAGGAAAAAACTGTGAGAAAAAATCCTATGAACCTCAAAGTCAGTGAAGGAGAGTTAGGAGGTGCTCCAGGTGCTGGAGCAGAGATTCCCCTGCAGTCCATGGAGACACCATGGTGAAGCAGCTATTTCCCTGCAGCCCACGGAGGACCATGTCAGAGCAGACGCCCACACCACAGCCCAGGGAGGACCCCATACTGGAGCAGGTGGAAGTGCCTTGAAGGAAGCTGCTGCCTGAGGGGGACATGCTGGAGCAGATTTTTCCTGAAGAACTTCACCCATAGAGAGGACTCATGCTAGAGCAGCTTGTAAAGGACTGCAGCCGGTGGGAAGGACCCATGCAGGAGCAGGGTATAAGCGTGCGAAGGAAGGAATGGCAGAGAGGAACGTTGTGTACTGACCCCAACCCCTCACTCCCCATTCCCCTGCACCACTTGCAGGGGAGGTAGAGGAGTCAGGAATGAAGTTGAGCCTGGGAAAAGGGGTGGAAGGAAGGTGTTGTTTCAATTCTTTTGTCTTTGTTTGTCACTGACTGAACCTATTTTAATAGGCAATACACTTAATTAAGTTTCCCCAAGTTGAGTCTATTTTGCCCATGACAGTCATCTCCCTATCCCTACCTTGACCCCAGAGCTTTTTCATTCTATTTTCTCCGCATGTTCTGTTTGAGAAGGGGGAGTGAGAGCACGGCTGGGTGGGAGTCTGGCTCTTAGCTAAGGTTAACTGACCATAAGTGATAGAGTCCAAGTGATGTCAATCAACAAGATGAGATAAAATTGCTAGTAGGACTGTCATAACCACAAATGAATATGGCTAACAACACAGAAACTACTGGTAAAACCCTGCTAGCTTGCCAAAATCATGTTTAAGCTAGGACACAGTTACCCAAGGCATTACAGACACTAGTTTATAGATGTCTGATGACTTATTAGGAAAAGTAGGAAGACAAAACCTGAAGTTTCATTACAAGGAACACTGACCAGCCAAAGATCTCAAAATGTAAACATAAGATTTCTTCAAATCTAGATTCCATTTTCAAATGGAAATGAGATGCAGTAAGAACTGACATAAAGGTTTTAGCATGAAATGTATAGTTCAGCTTAGTTGAGGCCTGTCAAGTTCGCTTTTAATAGGTGTAAGAATGTAGATGAAATGACAGACACTTTTCTAATGACAAGAACTAGACCTGAGACCTGTGATCCTGTTGAAATCAAGAAAAAACAAGTACATAGTTGAGCCCAACTTATACAAATCCCCAAAACAAGACACATTTTAAATCTGTTTTGCTTTATTTGGAAAGAGAATCATATGTAAGATAAACTGGTGCAAAATTATTTGGTCTGATTAAGTTAGCTGATATATTATGTACACTTTTCTACTTGCAACATTGATTACAATTATCTTGAATATTTGTATTTGCTAACCAGAAGAACAAAAACTTCCCTCATCTGCACTGCTCATAAACAATTTACTATTCCTACTGTTAAACTACTCAGCTGTCACACCGTAATTCTGCTCTCTGACAAAAATGATCAAAATATGAAAGTAATTTATGAAATATGCACAATTCGTGTTATCCATTTGTTTGGTAGGTGTCCTGAAAATACCCTTGAGTGTGAACGTATGATTCAAATGCTTGCAAACACTATTTTATTGTATTCAGGCAAAGCCTCTGTAGAAAAACTTTCAGATATCACCCGTGATTGTACTGCATTTTAATGAGTTTTTCAGTTTTATTTTGAATAAACTATACAGAAGCAGCCATGCAGTATGCATTAGATTCTTACATTTTAAGCAATAAAGTATACACACAGTTTTCTATTTCTTCCTGTAAAACACTCAGGGATTGAATTTGTATTTCTGTCACTGTCATCTTATTATGAGAATACTGCAAAGAGGAAAACAAATTACTCCTATCCGTTAATTTCCTCTTACCTAATGGGAGCTTTAAAAATGATGGAGCTTCCCTGAGGTACTGAACAGTGATGGTAACTTCATCGCCAGCATTTCGCAGTAGGTGTACCTGTCAGTGTGACAAATAACAGCTACTTTAAACCAAAGAACCGCCAGTCATGGAAAGCACATTACTTACAATGAAATCAACATCTCCATTGACCTATAATAAACTCAGTATGAACATTTCTGACTGGGAATGAAGAATATCTTGAGGGTCAAGTCACACCAACAATGGATAAGAGTAGGCAAGACCAGTGGAACAATCTGAATAAATAATTTGGTGGGCAACCTGATTTTATATACCAGCTGAACACAACTTCTACAAACAAATTGATTTTATAAAACTGGCATAGGGTAGTATGGAAATATGTGTTTACGTAGATATAATTTATTAATTGTGTGTGTATACACATAAACAGACACATAAAGATCTATTAATACATCAAACATATCTCGATCTTAAGTATTTGGTTTGATTCATTTAGGCAATAGATTAAGCGCATTTCTCTGTTTCAAATATAGTCGATTTTTGTGACTGTCTTCATTATCTGTACGTACTTGCTAACCAGAAGGGAACACATACACACATATGCGTATAGACATGTGCATTAAAACATTAGAATTAACTTAAAGGCATAGCACACTACTGTGTAAGGAGCTTTTTTAAAAGCAGAACTTCAAATAACATCTTTGATGGAACTCAATACCTATTACAGTGCAGAGGTATTGCCCAGTTTCATATCCATGACACTCAGGAAAAAGGTATTGCATCTTGTTTCTATGTGACCTGCACGCAGGGTCTGCAGCCCTGATCCTATTTCTAAAAAACAGATGCTAATGCCACTGGCCTCTAACCTGAGCACAACCAGAGCATGCATGTATCAAGCAGAAAAGTAACTAACCTCAGCAAACTAACTCCTATAGGTGTATTTACTGCTCTAATGTTGTACTTGGAGGAAGCTGGTGGTTGTGTTGATTCAGACCACTCTTCAGCACAATGCCACATTGGCCAACATAATGACATGCAGGATTACCTCAAACATTAGAACTCTTCTTGTTGTGCACCTGAAATAATGCGTCCACCAGTGACTGATGTATTCATCTACGTGAGAACATCAAGCTTATGCGCGATGGATATAAAAACCCACGACAGGTGAAGAAATCAAGTAAGCAGCCACATAGGCTAAGAATTTTAGTCTATAAAAATATTCTGGAAAAGAGTGAGCAAGAAAACTGATCATAAAACCCCCAAGACTAACACTGAAGAAAACATTGTCCGGACAGGGATTTGTCTTTAAATTGGAGATACATGGATTTGACGGATGGACCACTCAGTGGATAAGGAATTGGATGGATGGTTACACTCAAAAGAGTTCTGGTCAACAGCTTGATGTCCAAGTGGAGACGAGTGATGAGTGGCGTTCCTCAGGGGCTGGTATTGGGACCGGTGCTGTTTAACATCTTTGTTGGTGGCATGGACAGTGGGAATCAGTTGCACCCTCAGCAAGTTTGCCGATGACATCAAGCTGTATGGTACAATCAACATGATGGAGGAAAGGGAAACCATCCAGAGGGACCTTGACAGGCTTGAGAGGAGGGCCTGTGTGAACCTCTTGAAGTTCAAAAAGGCCAAGTGCAAGGTCCTGCACATGGGTCAGGACAATCCCAAGCACAAATACAGGCTGGGTGATGAGTGGATTGAGAGCAGCCCTGCGGAGAAGGACTTGGGAGTGTTAGTGGGTGAAAAACTGAATGTGAGTTAGCAATTTGCACTCGCAGCCCTGTATCCTGGGCTGCATCAAAAAAAGTATGACCAGCAGGTCGAGGGAGGTGATTCTCCCCCTCTACTATGCTCTTGAGCTGCATTCAGCTCTGGGGCCCCCAACATAAGAAGGACATGGGCCTGTTGGAACAAGTCAAGGCCAGGCTGGATGGGGCTCTCAGGAACCTGGTCTAGTGGAAGGCGTCTCTACCCATGGCAGGGGAGTTGGAACCAGATAAACTTTAGGGTCTCTTCCAACCCTAACCATTCTATGATTCTATGTTCTGATTTGGTTGATTAAGTGAGCAGGCATATGAATCACCCATATAAAGTACCGCTGCTGAAAGCTTACTGTATGCTGTACCTGTAAAATCCATATATTTGATAAAGACTTACAGTGTCTTCCTCCTTCCTCCCCACCCATCTTTCACTCTGTCAAACAATGACTTCCATTTATAACAAGCTGCAGTAGCACTAATGACCACAGATCAGTCCCCGGGAGGGAATGATAACATTTTGCACTCATTAAGTTAGGAAATTCAGCTCTGCAGGGGAGAAGCAAGAGCTCAGTAAGGTCAGAGAATGCACGTAACAGGCAGTCCTATCAGATTAGAGCTTGAGCAACGAAGGTCCAGAAGTAAAGGGGTAGGGGATGCATAACAGAAAGCGATATTAAAAAAGAAAAAAAAAAAAAGCAAGTTTCCCAGAAAGGACCTGCATTTCCTCTCAAGTTCTTCCTTCTTGATGGATAGAATCCTCCCTCCCCCAGGGCCCCATTTCTCTGCTCTTCTTGTTCTCTACTCAAGCATTTTTACTTTTTCACAGGCTCAATCCACATTTCAATGATTTACTACCAAAAATACAACAGCTAGTGCTACCTACTCACACCCAGTACTCTGATATGAGGTGTTCTACTCAAGTCAAAGATTTTGTGGACAACTGACTACAGAAGAACCTCATTGTGGAAAAAAAAAATTGTGGAAAAAAACATTACGATCATTGATTTCTGACTAAAGCCTCTGTGCTGCTTTTGGTGGGGACAGAGTTAATTTTCTTCATAGTAGCTGGTATGGGGCTGTGTTTTGGATTTGTGCTGAAAACAGCGTTGATAACACAGGGATGTTTTTGTTAACTCTGAACAGTTCTTGCACAGAGTCAAGGCCTTTTCTGCTTCTCACCCCACCCCACCAGCGAGGAGGCTGGGGGGTCACAAGAAGTTGGAGGGGACACAGCTGGGACAGCTGACCCCAAGTGACCCAAGGGATATTCCAGAACATATGACATCACGCTCAGCAATAAAAGCTGGGGGAATAAGAAGGAAGCAGGGGACATTTGGAGTGATGGCATTTGTATTCCTAAGTAACCATTAGGCATGATGGAGCCCTGCCCTCCTGGAAATGGCTGAACACCTGCCTGCCGATGGGAAGTGATGAATGAATTCCTGGTTTTGCTTTGTTTTGTGTGTGGCTTTTGCTTTACCTATTAAACTGTCTTCATCTCAACCCACAAGTTTTCTCACTTTTACTCTTCCAATTCTCTCCCCCATCCCACTGGCTGGGGAGTGAGCGAGTGGCTGTGTGGGGCTTAGCTGCTGGCTGGGGTTAAACCACGACACCCTCTCAGGATGATCAGAATAGGAATAACCAGGAACTGAAGCACAGCAAAATTAGAATGCTTCTTTAAGGTCCTACAAGAGTGTGTCAGGACTGCGAAGCAAACCAGTGTGTCTTGAGTTCAAATGTATAAGAACAACTATGTCTCCTGAAATCCTCTGCCCCTTATTTCCCCGCAATATTTTAGACCTTATTTATTACTTACTAAGGAGTGAAGATGATTGGTACCTCTGCTGCTCCTACCCTACTGTTACAAAGATATTTCTTCTCTTTATCTGCAGACTGTTATGCATATAAAATATATATATGATATATATAACAGTCTATTTGATATATATAAAGGCCTGTTTTATAGATATTAAAATAAACTAATATATATATGCTAAACTTTTAGTCAAGATTCAGCTATCACATTATTCTTAAATACTTCTGAAATTCTGCAGTAACTGGATGCTTTGTTTTAAATTTAGTGTCTGATTTAAAGATTCTGGATTTCTACATTATCTTTAATCATAAATTCTAGATTATATTTAAGTGAGGTAAAGCTCAATAGTTTAAATTTAATTAAACTAAATTACAATAGAATTAGAATATTAAAATAGAATGATTGTTTTGTGGATTTCTGTCACCTACTTTGCATAAAATGCTCAGAAACTCATGAAACCTACGTCAGCCTACATCAACCTTTACTCAAAAGCAATCCTTCAGTATTAGGGTATTTATATAGATCTGTCATCACATAATATTTGGATGCACCAGCAAGATTCAAAATTGATGTGTTTTGGAGTACATCCATGCTGAGTTGAATGGGAGCAGAAAAAGAAAGCAAGTCTTACAGACCTTCACTATCATTCTGCCATACATAGCTGAGCTACACACACACACACACACACGCGTTATGCTTACTTTGTTCAAAAGCTGAAACACACTCTTATAATAGTCATATTAGACCACATGTGAAAACATAGTTCAGACGTATGTAGAAAAATTTGTATGTATTTCAGATATGTGTATATCTCCATATAAACTGATCCAGAGATGAAATTGCCTATGAAAAAAATTGAAGAAACTGTCAGTATATCCTTCTATATGTTTGAATTAGACTGCAGTCACTTTTCAGTCTCCGGTTAATGAATTTGTCTTCCCAAACTTCATTAATAACCACACTAGGCCTTGAAACGTTGTTCTCCTTCTAGCCCAGCCACACCACCTAATGCTTTTGCACTATTTATGCTAAACTACATCGCAACAGAGCCTTCACAACTACATCAAACGCTTTTAAATGTGACCAAAATGGTTATAAAAAGACAGTAAATCATGTTTTTTGCCACACTGTGCTGACAGAACCACTGAATTTTGGAGTCATTGATCAACAAAGCTTAATTGGAAATATTTTCTAAGAGCATATGTGTAAAGTTAACAAATAATGAATTACTTCATTCTCTTTAAAAAAAAACTAATTAATTATGAAATCACATGTAAGCACTTGAAACAGCAGATACACTTCACTTTGTAATCTTGCACATAATCAGGTAGTGAATATTATTAGAATTAAAAAAATACAAAGTTTTTTAAATTCCTGACTCTTATGTGAAAGTGGATTTGATCCCCGTAGTAGAAAATCATTTGCCTTGATCCTTGAAAAAAAATCCAAGCTCAGGCCAAGTACGGATGGCTGAAAAAAATTCAACAAGTAAATATCCTGCAGGCAGCCACACTGACATCTGCAGCATATAGGGAGGTAACAAATGCCCCGATTTGAAATGAGGAGGGTAACGCGCATTACTTGTACGTGTACCGGGAGAGGGTGCCCAGGCGCTGGCGGAGGTGGCTGCAGGGCGGCCTCTGTGAGGAGAGGCCGGGGCTGCCCCATGCCGGACACAGCCGGCTCCAGCCCACCCACTGCAGGGCACGCTGCAGGGGCGGGAAGGTAGAGGATGTGGGCATGAAGGAGTGAAGTTGAGCCTGGGGAAAGGGGTGGGGGGAAGCTGTTGGTTCAGTTTTTTTGTCTCTGTTTCTCACTACCCAAATCTATTTTAACTGGCAAAAAAATTAATTAATTTTCTGCAAGTCGAGTCTATTTTTCCTGTGATGGTAATTGGTAAGTGTCGTGGTTTCAGCTCAGCCGGTAACAAAGCACCACGAAGCCGCTCGCTCACCCCCCACCCCCACACCTGGCCACGTTGGGATGAGGAGAAAATCCAAAGGCAGGCTCGTGGGTCGGGACAAGGACTGGGAGGGATCACTCCCCACTTATGGGCACGGGCAAAAGACAGGCTCAACTTGGGGAAGAAACAAAATCAATTTAATT
>VYZV01028308.1:161843-177056 GCA_013401275.1 Pandion haliaetus | reverse complement strand
TTTTTTTTTTTTTTTTTTCTTCCCCCCCCTTCCCCTTTGACCCTAAGTCCTTTTGTTCCAATGGAATACTCCAAATGATTTCCTTTAGCTTTGTCATTGTGATAGAGCTCAAGGTTCCTTTTGGACTGCAGATGAAATGTATCTGGTTTTATTGTTCAGCACTTAAAGCTAATATTAATCCTTCCCTCATCCCCTGGAACAAAGCCAAGCTTTTTAATGCTTCTTGAAGAGGGCTTTGGGTGACTTTGATAATCAAGATCAATTGCTTAGAAACTACTTGGTACAAGATGCCTTTTGGAAATGGGCCTTCTGGTGAGCTGGGACTGGGCAGACATTAGGAATTTAGCTGGGTTTGGAAACAAAGTACTTTTGGGGCTGCAATGAGGTATGCAGCTCAGGGTTCCATCTTGTACACCCGGAGCTAAATGATATTGTATGATGGGGTCAGATTGAGCAAACTTGAATCACTGTCTTCAGTAATGCAGGCTTTAGGGTTGCAGGTAACTCCTGTATTTTTGATTCTTTTGTTACGTGATTCTGCACAGCTTCACAAAAGTGAATCAGAAGTATCACTGTGCAAATAGGATGATGGAGGTGTTAGTTTATGACAACTAATGTAATACTGATGTTGGATTCCTGCAAACTAATGGAGACCTAATTTGTTTAATTGTTGTCTCTTTACATTATGGATCTGTGTTGTGTATCTCTAGGCTTCTGCTCTCCAACCTTTGCTTTCCCCTCCACCCTCCCAACCATTCAAAGAAAACTATTGTTCCAAGTCCAAGCAGAACTGAGAGAACATCAAAATAGGCGCACAGGTGACCCATGTTTTCTCCTAATATCTTTTTCTACAAGAGCAATATAATTTTTTACGAGTGCTTATTTGTTGTTTGTTTTTTTTCCCCTGCAAAGGATATAAGGAAAAATGTGGTGGTTTTTTTTTTTTTTTTTTCCCCTCTTTTTCAAATGAAGACAGTCAAGGACTGGAGCAGGCTCCCTGAGGTGTTGTGCAGCCTCCATCCATGGAGGTTTTCAAAAACAGACTGGATAAAGCCCTGAGCAACTTCACCTGATTTCATGACTGACCTTGTGCTGAGCAGGAGGTTAGAGTACAGACCACCTGAGGTCCTTTTCAACCTCAATTATTCTATGCTTCTGGTTATAAAATATATGAAGTGATTTTTATACACTTGTTTAAGTAGCGCAGGGTCAAATGCTAGACAAAAGTCACACTAGTGTAGCAGAACATACAGCCAGCAATACAGTACAACACATTTTCGCAAAACTGTAGTTCAGTGCTATCAAACTACCAGCATTAGACCAGCTTTGTGAATGTGGTGTTTGTGCGGTGCCAGCTGCACGGAAGCAAATGAGCCAGTGACAAGAAAACTTAATGGCAACAAGAAGACTGGGGCTAGAGCCCAGGGCAGCAGCAAAGTGCGGAGGACTGAGACCTTGGAGGAGGAGAGGGTGGGTGGAGATGGGGGTGATCAAACACTGCAGAGCAGGAGGGTGATGCTGCTGAGAACAGTGGCAAGAAGGCACATGGCTGCAGCAACTTGGAAGTTGTTGATGTGCTTCCAGGTTCTGTCTTAAACTGCTGGTGTCCAGTACGGGGGAATTGATGGCTTTCCTCATCCAGCAGCAGGGAATGGCCTCTGTGGTCTCAAGCTCTGGGTGTGAGTTTTGCTGCTGAGAAACACACAACACTAACTACTCCAGCTGTGTCTGTCTAGTAGTAGTGAGTTTTCCTTTGTGACTCTGTTACATAGGTGAATGCAGGAAGGTTTTTTGGTGGTTACTGGGCAGCTAACCTGATTTCCTAACCTCAGAGGTGGCTGCTTTTTTATTGACTTTTCTGTCCTATTGTGTTTGGGGTCTTTTGGGGGGGGGGGCATATGAAAGAAGGAAATACTAATGAAGTGGCTGCGTCTTTTATCTCTAGATGTAATGTGCCTGTAGGAAGCATCCCAGCTGAAAAAAAAGCACCATGAGAAACTGTGAAGAGATCTGTTGCAAGGCTTTCGTAGGTTTTTCTGTTGTCTTCTGAACTGCTTCTGCATTGTGTGAATCAATGATAATATCACTTGAGAACAGTGGTTTCTGCATTTGTCTTGTTTCAACCTATTTGCCGTTTTGTTTGTAAGTAATAAGGGTTTAGCTCTTATGATTTTACCATTGTAAGACTTGAACTTGTTTTTCCTGGGCTGTAGCTTTTGCTTGCTTTCCTTCTATAAACAGAAAATCTATTGTATTTTCTGCGATACCCATTTTCTTCTTGATGTTTTGTTTCCTGCACATTTCTGTGCTGCAGCCTCAGCTTTTTACCTGTGGCTAGCCTGCATGTCCCTCTTGGTTGCTTTACACTGTGCTTGTCGTGCATGTGCAAAATGTAACTTTGAATCTCTGCTTATGTCTTTCCTGTTATTAATAATGTTCATGTGGTTTTTTTCCTTTTCTAAAGCCTTTGGCAAGCTGAAAGCTTTCTTTCATTGCAATTGTTGCATAAAATCCTTGTATAAGGGTGGAGGGACTTCTGTTATTCTGTTTTCCACCACACGTGGGCTTTCACCCTAGCCATGAGTCTGCTGCGTCTGTTTTGAAGGGTAGCATTGCACACATTGATACCTCTAAATGTCTGTGAGTTGTCTTAGAAGAAGCTGCTGAATTCAGACACGGGTTCTGATTGAATGATTTGGCTTGACAAGATACTGTTTTGTTGTTTCTTCAATTTGTAAGTGTACTTCTTCAAAAGCTCCAGGACAGCAGGGTCCCAAGTCCTGGGAAGAGAGATTTAGAAACAATGGGAAAAATTAAGTCAGTTATCAGGAATAAAATGTTCCATATGATATCTGTGCTAAACTTGCAGTGATTTGTAAGCTATTTAGTAGCATATATATCCTGTGACACATATACCATGTATGTGAGCCACGAGGTTTTGTGAATACAGCCTTGGCCCAGCATTGTTGACTGAAAATAGTTGTTGTGATGGAATATATTCAACTGGGGAACAGAAATGGAAATGAAAAGAAGCTAATGATGAGAAGGGGGAAGGATTAATAGTCCAGAAAAAGTGCTGGGAGCAGGGGGGAAGCATCTGTCTGACCTGTTATATCCTAGAGCTCACTCTTACAGAATTGAAAAATGGCAACACACCTGTTAGGAAAGGTCCCTGAGGACTTGTAATTATCCCCAAAAAACTGGGAAAGAAGTTAGACACAGAAATGAGAGGTGCCAAGGGTGTGAGCAGGCTTGGAAACAGGGAGTAGAAATAGAAGTGGAAAGTACTCTCATGGCTTATTTTTCCAGCTCTCTGAACTCCTTCAAACAATCAACAGGAATTGGCCTGAACTGTACTTTCACCCGATGTGTAAAAACAAAAGCCATTTTGAAAATGAGTGCTGAGGTATTACTCCATTACTCAGATCAACTAGCTGTCATACTCTGAAATCATATGCTTGTTTAACTGAACCGTACAGTGTGATTGATGTGATAGCACTTACCAGACTGAGGTTTCTAGACACAAAAATGTCTTGGCCTGTAGGTGGCAGCACTTCTCCCCTTATTGTCTTGACTTCCAGCAACAGGCAGCATCTGGAAAAAACAGTGGATTTGTTCCGTTGGGGTTTGTTTTGTTTTGTTTTGTTTTTTTAATTTAAAGTATTATTCAAGTGGATGTTCTTTGCTAATGAACACTACTGAAGTAAGGCTGTTTTATATAATTAACAGGCATAGCTCTCCTTACTGGATAAAGAGGCTTCAGAAAATAGACTTGGTTAAAGTGTTACTTGCAGAGTATCATATAGTTGTTTATAAAACTATCTAAATAATAGGACTAAACATTCGGCAAATACTGATATGACAATTTATATTCATCTGTTGTAATGAAATTGTTGATTCCATAAGCATTGCCATATATAACAGCATCTCTTAGCTCCAGGTTGGCCAAGTTCTCGCTTTTGAAGTAGAGCCGGGAACCTCTGAGAAAAGGATGGGGTGTAGGACTTTGTTACTCCTTAGGTGCAACTGGTTCACATTCATGCTTGTGCGTCTGCTGTAAACCTAACGAGGGCAGACTTACTCTAACCCAGCTTTCCTGGAGGACTGGAGTCCAGCTCTGGAAAAGTGGTTCATCACTGAGTAAATGCATGGGACTCGAGTGTCTGGGAAACCTGGGTCTGAGACACCTTAGAAGCAGGAGGAGGAATGTGGTTTTAGCCCAGTGCTCTTTACATAAGATTGTGGGTTTTTTGTTTTTTTTGGTTTTTTTTTGTTATAATCATGGTTGGGAGGATGGGAGAGTGAATTTGAAACATCTTTTTAATGCATACATAGAAAATTGATATGGAGCATCCCCCCTCTCTCAGACCTGGTACTCTCTCAGGTGCCTGGCAAGTCTGACAGTGCTAGCATAGCGATTTGATTCAGAAATAGATTTGGGATTTGTATTCGGAAGACTGCTGAATCTCAGTTTTGTAGCATTCCTTGCACTTTTTGCTCTGCATTGATCCTGGCTGGCAATTTGTCTAGGCTGCCTCTATATTTCTGACCTTGTGAATTGCCAAAGAGAGCTCTTTTCCTTGGCACTTGCTTCCAAGACAGTCCAATAAAGTATTATTAGCTGAATTTCTGCACGGCAGGTTCTAAAGTATCAGTTTTTTTGGCTAACAAATCTGATTATGTTGGCTTCTATTCTTCATTGGACCGACATTTCTCGCCCTCTTCTTAGAGACCTGATTTTACAGCTATACAGAATGTATTCTGAGGGGACTGAATAGATGTCAGTAATGAAACTGAAGGTTTATCCATGGTGACACACAGGTGATAATGTTTTGGAAGGGGATGCTGTGTTTTAATTTCTACTCTTCAGAGCGGATGCATCGCAAATCCATTATTAAACAGATGGTAGGTTCTATAATTGAAGTGCTCTGTATGTTTGTCTTCAGGCTAGCTGTACAGGAGGTGAAGGTGCTGTGGGGTATGAGTGAAGCAAGATAAAATAGAGTCAGTTCCTCTGGACAGGATGGTCTGGAGATTATTTTTTTACTTGAGTTCATGCACTGAAATAATGAATTTATCTACGTCAAGCCTGCAGGACTGAGTTCATGGAGCCAGCAGCTCCTGGGGACGTTGCTGAGTTTGTTTTAAGTGAGGTGAGTTGGGCGAAGGCAGCCTGCTCCATGAGAAGCCAGCAGCAGTGGAGACCTCTGCCTTGGCTACAAAATATACCCATGATGCTGCATAAATATGGAGGGTGCCTGAGTCAAGCTCTGCTTATGGAAACTGATGCAGGGCAGTGAGAGACACCCAGGTCAATCAGCTTGTGCCAGAGGAGGCACCTGTGTGAAGCTGCGTGTAGACACCTTCTCTGCACACTTTGTGTAAACTTGCTCTTTAGACCAGCAAAATTGGAACTGGTTGGCAACTTTTTACAAGCAGTCCTGGATAGAAAGTGCTGATTTGCTGAAAGGGAACTTAACAGGCATCTCAGGCCCATGATGTGTGCAATGGACCCTTTTTCCCTGCTGCAGAGATATGTCTGCAGGGCACTTGATCCCTCCTGTGAGCCAGGTGTGCCATTACTCTGAAGTGGTATACTCTTCTTTGCTGTAACTAGTATAATTCATATAAATAGCTGCATATTATGCAAAAAAAGTCTGTAGCCCACAATTAAAAACAACAAACAAAAAAATCAGCATCGTCTGTAGAAGAATTGTTTATAGTCCTTGCTCTGAGTTGGGCAGAACAGCTGCTCTATTTACCAAGGGAAAAATCTAAATAATGCTTTCTTAGGATGTAGATCAAACAGTTACTTTTTTTGTAAGCTGATTTTTATCTCTCAGCCAGTGGTATCACTTGTCCTGCTGTTACTGGAAAAGTACCAGTTGCTGCTGACAGGGTTTAAATAGGATGCAAATAGCAGGCAAGGCTTCTCCAGTCCAACAGAGAGCAGTCTTGCATTTAAAAAAACGAGAGACTAATCTATTGCAGAGAAGTGCAGTTGTGTCTGCTCCTCCTAGGTTAGGATTGAGAACAGCTACCCAGAAGCTCTTGTTTTTAGAAAAATGTACTTTTGTTTTTTGAAACAGGCCCTCTCCTATCCCTGTTCCTGGCTGAATCTCCGTCTGCAGAGAGTGGATGAGCTTGTGAAGGTGTTAAGTTTCTGATGGCAGCTCCTGGCTTGGCTTCTCGCTTTTACTTCAACTTTGCAAGTGCTTACAGGGCAGAAGTGGCTTCTTGCTGTGTGCTGGTGTGGTGCCTGCAGCAGTGGTCCCTAGCTGTCCACCGAGGACCCTGGGAGTCATCGGCATGGTGTGCCCTGCAAGCTGCATCCTCACCTGGCCGATTGCCTTTTCTCAAAGATGCCGAGTTTGTACTGTTCAAACAGCCCAGCTGCCAACCTGTATGTGCTTGCTTGCAGTCAGCGTGCAAAGACCATCACTCCCTTTGTGCTTAAAAGGGATTCCTGGACCACTTCAGCAGCGCAGCCCAGGCAGATGTCCCTAAAAGCAAAGTTTAATCCCTGTGACCTACCCCTTTGCACCATCCCATGCTAGCAAAATGAGGCTGGATTCCCTGCTGCTCTTGTAGTGGGGTGGGTGTTGGCTGGCTTGCAAACCTAAGCTGGTGGCATGGTGTGCTGGATTATCTTATGTCATCTGTAAACAGGTGTCCCCTGGGCTCCAGGTTATGCTTTGTTCTTTTCTGGGCTAACAGACATACAGTCAGGTAATATTTTGTGAGAGGAGGGAAGGAGAGAGAGGAAGAAATGATTCTTAGTGTGTAGATCTTATTAGACTTTAAGAAAAGAAACAATTTTTAATGCTCTTAATAGATTTCCATTTGCTTGAGGAGAGAAGAGCTCAAGTGGATTTCTTAAAATATTTAGATGATCAGTTTAGTTTGTTTAAACACTATGAGGTCTGCCACTGAAGAAAGTTGCCATGATGAAAAAAAATCTCCCCTTCTGAGACCAATTAGTCTGTGCTGAGATCAATTAGCAGCACTGGTGTGGTGATCCAAGGGAAGGTGTCTGACATTGGGATACCTCTGGGCTCTTAGCAGGGCTGTAGGAAAGAGTAGAGATAAATGGTACCATACAACTGAGGGTACTTGCAGGAGTATTATTGCTATTGCTCCTACATTTCTATGCTGGGACTGCTGGGCCAAGATTGCTTTTGCAGATCTTTCCACTCCATTTGCTCCAGCTCTGCTGTCAAACCCATGACTTGCTCCATGTTATTATTCCAGCACATAACAGCTCTTTGGAAAGGGTTTTTCCCCATGACAGAACCGCGCTGTGCCTGTCAGCCGAGGCTCCTGCCTGTACCCAGCTGCACACCTCCCCTTCCCACCCACAGCACCTTTACTGTGCTGGATGAGAACAGATGGAGATGAAATGCATCCCAAACTGCTCCTGAACATCTCAGGGTCCTGTCATCTCGGCTGGCTTCAGAAAGGTCTGTGCAGGGACCTGGGGCTGGAAGGGACAGCTGGGCCATTGGGCAGCCATGGCCACTGGCTGTTTAATTAAGCAGCAGAGAGGACTCTGATGAGCTGTACTGTCTCTCTAAGAAGAAACTGTGCCTCCTGATGGTATGCTCTGATAACCGAGCCTTTCAGAGCTGTAAAGCTGTATGTAGCCATTACATTTGGAAAGATTGCTCCGTGCATGAGAAAAGACCGATGTTGGCAGAAGCCTTGCAAAGTGTTAGAAGACATGGAGGGTTACACATGGGGAAAAAAATGCAGAAAGCTTTTTTTAACGCTGTGGACTCCTTTTAACTGTTATGTTGTATTGTGTCACTGAAATAAATCTTTCCAATCATAGTAACTATAAAGTTTAATTTTTCTAGAGCAGAGAATTGAATGGCATCTCAGGAAGAGGGTAATTATGCTTCAAAGTGGAGATGTCATTCTGGAATAGGGTTATTTTTAATCTGGGATTAGGTGCCCCCATGGGGAGTTAGTGACATACCTAAGATGCCTGATCACTCTGCTGGAGCTTTGCTTTCCCCTTCCTCTGTCCTCATGTGGTCGTACAGGTTTCATCTGTTTAAAGCTTGCTTTGTCATACATTATGGTCCCCGAGGTTTAAAAGTAGGAGCTAATTTAATAGCAAGCTTCAAACTGCCAATCAAAGTTGACTTGCACATGAAGGGAAAGATGATGGAAAATCTTCAAATGCTCCAAAGAAGTCTTCAAATGAATTTACGCATCAAGTAAGTTGGGTTTTTTTTTAATCATTGTATAAGTCTGGTAAAGACTGTGTAGCTATCCTCCTGGATCAGGCTTAGCTTGAAAAAGAAAGATTTTGCAGAACTGGGCTCCTACCTCCAAACTAGTTTTGACTTTTGCAGATAAATTTATTGACAGATGGGATGCAACCAGCCCTTCCTTCCTCCTGTCCCCTGTTCCTCAACAAATTTCTGCCTCAGGGAGCTCTGCAGAGGTTGGACACCATGCTGAGTTTGCTCTCTGTGAAAAGCTGCTCTGCAGGGACCCATCTCTGTGCAAAGACTGGTCCAGCACAGCTGATTTCAACCTGACTTAAGGGATTATTAAGAAGGCAGCTCCAGCTCATGAGCAAACCTGGTTGTAAGTCAAAGCAGTGGGGTGGCTGAAATAGTGGCCAGCCAGGCCTCGGCAGCGGTGGCTTCATGGATGATGTGGCCACAGTTGACTGCCATGGTTGAGATGTGCATGGGCTGAGTGTGTGTTCCTGTGCCTTCGGTGTTTATAGTCTTTTTATCGTCTTTTCTTCTAAAAAAATGTTTAAAGAAAGAGGGGAGGGAATGGCCTATGACACTGAAGTGTCCCTGGATATCACTTCCCACTTGGGAATATTTCATGGTGGGTTTTGGGTTTTTATAGTGGCTCCAGTGAGCCAGTTTGCTGTCTTCACTTCTCAGACACCCAACACATGGGTACAGCAGTGGGATGAAAAGATTTCCTCTTGGGTTTCATAGAAATGCTAGCAGAAAATGTAAATCTCCATTCTGAGCATGGTTTACATATATTTAAAATGTCCACCATGAGCATATATACCTCTCGTCTCCTTGCCATGATCCTGTAGCTGGATACCCAATGGTCTCCTGGCTTCAAAGGCCAGTCTCTGCACTTTCCTGAATTATCTAGGGCTATAGAGCAATTACAGCCTCTGACTCTTACATTGACAAAATGTTCAGAGTTTGAATTTGGGGAGCACTCTGCAATTCTTTTCTACCCTGATGTGAATGATTGGCACTGGTGTTTTGTACTGGGGATGAATTAGATTAATTTGCTGACTTAACTGCTTTGCAAAACAACAAAAGCGTTGTCCCCAGAGCAGTTTTGTTTTTTCACATAACACCAGCAGCAGTGGGTGGAGGGGGTAGGCTCTGCCGCTTGCTGCCTTTGGAAACATCCTGCTTTGGAGCAACTGTGGGAAACGATCAAAAGCAAATTTCCTTGCAGCAGATCAGTTTGAAAAGGCTGTGGAAACTGAAGCTGGTTATTTTCAGGAGGAAAACTGTTACTACCAAAGAGTAGCATGAATTTCTTTGTCTTGGTCTTTCTAAAGAAGCTCTGCCAAGGTGGACAGGGCTATAAGCAACACGGATGTAAAGACGAGGGGTGACATACATCTGACATGAGCTTGGATAGCTTGCATGAGTGTGGAGCTTCTCCCTGATGCCCCCAAGACCTCTTAGTAATTTGTTTTATTTCAGCAGACTGAGGTGCTTTAGGGACAGGCAACGTCCTTCCCTTAGAGGGGCAATTCTGTATGCTGTCCGGGTGTCAGACCTGGCTCCCGGGTGAGAGGCAGAGCTGAGCACTGTGTCCATAGCCTGGGACCACAGGGCACCCAGGAAGAGGCAGTGGCATCCTTTGCAGCCCCTCTTTGCTCCCTGCTACATTCACAGCTGAAGAAACAACAGGTTAAACTGGGCACTGGAGCTCAGCTTCTGACATTAACACTGCTGCTGGCTTCCGCTGCGCCTTTGCAAGTTGCTTTGCTGCTGCTTTTCTTGTCAGTGAGATGCAAATCCAACATCACTGGCCTTGCTGAAGGGCTGTGAGGACTCGCTGCCATCACCTCTGCAAAACCTCTCACGGAGGAGATGGGTGCTGTAAGAGCATTTCTGTTGCTGCAAGTGACAGTGGAGGGAGCCTGGCCAAGTTAATAGCATGCTTGCTCTCCTGGGGATGCTTCAGCACAGTCAGGGCTTGCTGGGTTCTTGGGCCAGCTGTGCTGAGCTCCCTTCTGCCAGGGTTAAGCTGCAAGAAAGCTGCTAGCTTAAATGGTGCTTATCTTAGGTCTTTGTGATTTCCCCAGCAGGTTCAATTTCCTTCTGTCAGAGGACTTCAGCAAGGCAGCACTTAGGGAGGCTGGTCTGGAAAGCTTAGCAGCATGCCTGAGCGCCCTGACCTATTTAATATGCCAATCTAATATGCTTAACACACAGCTCATCAGGACTAGCTGGGGTTAGGTATGCCTCCAGCCTGAGGACAACCAACAGGTGACTGCAGTGATCTTGCACCCTGTTCTTCAGCTGCTCTTGTATTGCCTGACTGATAAACCATCATGGTGTTGTGGAACACTGCCCTTTGCAGCTATTTTCTCATTTTGCCACCCCCGAGCTACGCTGCATTTTAATGTAGCTGTGCACTTCCCAGTTATGATTGTGGAAGGCAATGCAGAGGTCTGGATGCTTGAGATACAGTTCAGTACCCCAATCTTTCTGCACCTCTGTCATCTTAACTGTGAGCTACAGCGGGGTGAAAGAAAAGAACCAGAGAATGGTTGGCTTTGGTTATTTAGAAATTGAAGGGGTTTGGTGGCACTGAAGGGGACAGGTTTAGTGGCTGTCCCCGGGATGCCCCCCGTCCCACATGTACAGACCAGGGAGTGTCCTCCTGAATTTTGTAGCAGCACCTATAGCTAGCTGTCTGTGTCTAACCCTGAGCTAGATGCTAACATTTCTGTAGGTAATTAATACAGTCACCAGGATCCCAGTAGGCTTTTTCTCTGCTTCTCCAAACAAATCTAAATTTCCATGTAATGATGAATCCATCATACTAATTATAGCTTTAGGGAAAGGTTAACCCTATCTGCATTGCCGAGGCACAGGTCAGACTCAGGAAGAATTTATTTCTGCTGCAGATCTGTATTTAACCATGGTAGGAGTTCTAGGCTTTATTATTATAACAGCACAGACACTCTCCCTTAATTCATATTGTATTGCTGTGCCTCTCCCACATGGCCTTGGGGCCTCAGTGCTCAGTGGCTTTTCAGGCTGCGCGAGGCTGCCTACAGATGGGTGGTGTGGGGAGGGGTCTTGGAGCAGAGGCTGCAGCTTTGGGGGAGGAAAAGAATGCTTAAACCAAATGAAAATAGAGGTTTAGGACAACTTCTTAATATTTAGAAATAGACCTCCTAGCTCTGAAAATTACAGAATCATGCTGTGTATCAAGTCATTTTGCTGCAGGCTTATTTTTGCGCTAAGTGGGACAGAAGAGAATGACTGTGACTGCATTGTGCCATCTTATTTGTAAATAAAAATAGGTAGGCCACCAGTGACTTTCCTACAAGCAGTATAGATACCTCCTTGTTAATAATTAAAAAAAAAACCATACTTCACCCCTGAAGACTGCATTTCGAAGGAATTATTACAAGGTCAGAAAGGTCTTGCAGCTGGCACTGCGATGTTTGCATGATACCTGCAGAACACAGTGTCGATGCTCTGGAAGTGATGGAGACCTTTTCCGCTCAACTTACCCCTTCCTTGTATTACTGCCAGGGCTCGAGCCAGTGGAAGGTCAAATGCAGGTGAACGGAGGGAGATGCCTCAGATGTTCCAGCTTTGTGCTGCCTCTGTGCTGGGCTGTGTCTAAAAAGCACCGAGCCCTGAAGGAATGAATTTGCTGTACATTTGCAAACCTGACTGAACTTATGATTTTAATTGCCCAGAAAGCTACTGGAAGATTGTTCTGCATCCTGCATGGCAGGGACAGCCCCGTCTTTGCTGTAAAGAGCTCCTACGCAATGTTGCCTGCTGCTGCTGCTGAAGCCTCGGGGTCTAATGGATAATTTTCTACGAAGCTGGTAGGGAAGTTGTGTATGTATCTGTGTAATGTGTATATACAATGCCACATACGTGTTCCTTTCTTCTATACCCTCTTTCCCTGCTCTGAAATGTGTCCCCTGTCAAATGCCTCTGGAGGAAATGCTCTCAGACTGGTGAGTCTCTACATGTGAAATACAGAAAAGCCTCCTACCTTATCACCCTGTCAGACCCTCCTTGGGAGATCCACATCATCGGTTTCTGTCACTTTTAAGAGACAGATGTTACATATATAAATCCATAGCAAAAATTCATCTTTGTCCTACTGGTAGGTTGATTAAAACTCCTGTACTGAAATGCTGAAGAGCAAAGAAGAAACCAAAAGTGTTAATTAATAGTTTGGAGCTAATTAAAATCTAAATCTGGTAATCCTGTGAAAACAGCTCAACTTTCTGTGCTAGGTGCTGCCTCATTTCAAGGCAGATGATACCACATTGTCATGAAGTGACTAAAATTGGCCAAAGTGGTCATTGTTCCACGTGCTATTGGAGATGCAGCATTCAGTTGTCCAGCTAGCATGAGTCTTCCCAACCTAAAAAAAGTAATAAAATATGAGAAAACTATGTTGAGGGATTTTTGCCTTGGTAGAATCAGCAGTTTATGCTCAGATCATGGGCCAGACTAGGTTTTCTAAAACATGAATGTGATAATTGAGCACAGTCACATGGTTCAAGGAGGAAACCCTGACGTTCTTGTTATCTGTGGCACCAATTATGCAGCAAGACAACTTTCTTAATCTGTGTCACTTTCAGCAATAAAAAATGGTTATTTTTATCACAAACAGCAAAGACGAAACATCAACTCACAGTACAGATTCTTCTTCTCTTAATTTCAATGGACGCAAATTATTTTAAGGAAACGGAGAACTGATTTTTGCAGGAGATGCTAACCTTTTCTGCCCCACGTTCCCCAGAACTTTCTCTTGCAAATCTTTTAAATACTTTGCACAGTCATTTAAAATTATTGTTATAACAACTTACGATGGTTCAGCCTGGTGCAGCAAAACACACAAGTGGGCATTTTGCCAAGTGTGACTGTAATGGCATGAAATGGATTATGTTTGGTTTGGAGGTCACATATGTGATTCCCCATCTTGCTGGGTTTAAGTTTATGACGGCATCACTGGGCACAGGTGACGCTTTCCACATATTATGCTGGCTGCCTGCAGTGCTATGTAAACCTTGTGAATAAAAAGCTGCTGATATGATTTCTACTTGATTTAGGGTCTTTATCCTTTATCAAAAGTAATTTTGGGCCAAGAGCTCAAGGCTGAAGGAGAGGGAGAGTGCTGCTGGGCATGGCAATATGTACTCCCATCACCTGGCATCTTTCGGCACAGCAGAGCCCTGAGAGCATTTGATTGCAGTTAGTGAAGTTACAGTCCACGATACAGTCTGCTCTTGGCCATGCTGACAGTGTAACACAAGCATCTTGGGCAAACACAAGCAGAAGATCCAGCATCAGTGATGCTGTGAACACTGGAGGACATGCTGCTCTGATACAGCAATAAGTAACTACACAGGCAGCAGTAGTATTGTCAGAAATGTGCTGGGGTTTTGTGGTTGTCCAAGACTTGCAAGTGATGTTGTCTCAGGATCAGGTGGCAAATTTAACCTCATCCATGTTGCGGTGAAGAAGGGCAGACCTGTGAAGTTCCTGAATGGCAGAGTTGAGATTTCTATATTTTAATGAGCATGAAGGAAGAAGCAAGTGAAAAGTTATGAAGATGTTTGTGTGACATTCTTAAAATGGCAGGTCACGGAGACAGCCTTTGAGCCAAAAAATCCCTGCCTAACACCTGCTGGCCGTAAAGCTGTGGCTCTGATGCTGGTGCCGTAGTTCTCTACAAAGTATTCAAGAGCTGTACAGGGTGCTGGCGTTTCTGTAAATGGATTTTAGCTATTTGATCAGAAGAGGTTGAAAAGTCACTGAATTAGACTCTGGAGGAACTGTTCCTAGTTTTACAGATCATTTGAGTGTGACATTTGCTTTTTCCAAAAAGAGAACTACCTGAGATGAAAATATTAAGAATAATGCAGTTTTTTGTATTTTGAACAACAACAACAAAATCCAAATAGTGTGTTTAAGTTAGATACAAAACTTTTCAACTTTTATAAACTTATTGAGATGCAATTGCAAATTGTGCCAGCAGCTTTCTTACATGGTTGTAGCAGGTATTGAGTGCTGAAAATGTAGAAAAGTGTTTGGGAACCTGAGTTAGTCAAAGGTCTGTTGGCAATAGTGTTACTTAATGGTAATTATTTTCTTTCACTGAGTGCTGAGGTGAGAAAGGCTGTTTTCAGCACAGAGTTCTTCTGAAGTATATTTACCTATCTGAATGTCATGTCTTGAATGATGATGTGGGAAAGAAAAGTTGGCGTGACAGCTCTGTTAATGACCTGCTCCCAGCGTGGGCTGAGCTATGGCAGCGCTGGGCTCTTGCCCACTGGGACGTTAGCCCTGGGAAATGGTAATTAAAACGTCCCCACGCAGGGCTGTCTATCTCTTTCTGACTTAAGGTATTTCAGGTCCAACGTTGTCGTGGCTGGAGAGGAAAGCACACAGGCCTGTTTTCATCCCGAATTTCACAGGCAGGCAGAAATGAGGTATAGGGGACGATGAGGTGTCTGGCAGGGGACGAAGAAGGCAGCTGGCAGGGTTTCTAGCGGGGACGGGGGTGTTCATTTGCTTGCCTGGTGCAGGCAGGGACTGAGACTGTAAGAAATAATATTCTGATTTGTCTTCTTCCTGTGGGGATGCCGTGCGCTGTTCCCCGGCTCTCACTTTGAGCTTGATTCCAACCTGCAGGTGCTGCAAACTGCAGGGTAATCCACAGTGAGCCTGGGCTGCTGCCTGCCTTGGGGCAAAGCTGAGGAGAAACCAACTTCTCTGGTGGGTTTTGGAGCAAAACACACTGTCGGGGTTTCGGTTTTAGCTCAGTCGGTAACAAAGCACCATGAAGCCGCTCACTCACCCCCCACCCCCTCCCCTGGCCATGGTGGGATGAGAAGAAAATAGCTCATGGGTCGAGACAAGGACTGGGAGGCATCACTCCCCACTTATGGTCACGGGCAAAAGACAGGCTCAACTTGGGGAAGAAACAAAA
>VYZV01028308.1:144352-161232 GCA_013401275.1 Pandion haliaetus | reverse complement strand
CAGGAGCCACCTCTGCAACCCCCTCCCCCACTACCAAATTAAAACCACGCCACACAAACCCATAACAGACACAAATGTTTTGTTGGCCAAGACATGCATGGCCTCTTGCTGGTGTTATGTGCCAGATGCCCTTTGGATGTTTTTAGTGTCCTCATGTGAGAAAGAAGCGGTGGATGAGACAGCATCATGTACATGTATCCTCTAGTCTGTGTTTTAATTATGCTTCCCCCCTTCATAATTCCTTGCTTTGGGAATTAGGGCTGAAAAGGTTTTGTAAGAGAAATACGGTCGAGACAGTTTCAGCCTCGGAGTATCAAATGTGTCATTTCAGTGTGCCGTGAGCCCTTCTTCAGAAATAAAAATTACTTTAATGTCTTCCTTTGATCATATTTTATTTCTTCTGAAATAGGTAGAATTTCACTTCCACAGCCTGTCATCTTGAACTCTGAAAACTGGAATAGTTTTTACATCTGCATGGCCAGGTGTAGAGGAGGAGATTCAGCGGCCATGCCGTGCACATCTTCTGCTGCACTGCATACCTCTCTCAGGAGTGCTCCACAGGCTCTGCTTTTGTCACCTCTTCCTTGGGATGAATGCAGACAGCAGGAAAAAAATGAATTGTCTGTCTTCTGCTGCTCAAATTTATCTAGAGATTTCACTCTCACTTGATTGAAAAATTTGCAAACCAATCTGCAGTCCTGCACAAGGAGTAGGATGGCAAAAAGATTCATGGCTGCACCAAGCTCTAATTTGTTTTTATCACTCGCTTTGAAGAATACAGGTAAGTGGTATTTTTTAGAGAAATGGAGTTAATCTTTTTCAACACAAGTCATAAACCAAAATTAAACAGAAAAGTGTTGAGGCAATTCTATATAAGAAATGAAAAAAATGCTCACACTAAGAGCAAAGTACTTATTTACAGGACTATGTTATGGTTTATGATCATCCCTGAAAAAATCATCATAATATTTTTTTAAAAGATCAGGCTGAAGCATCACCCCATTTACTTCCTGATGCAAACAAGCCAGTTAAATCTGAAGACTGGAGCTGAGACACTCTATTTGAATGACATATTTTTTGACAACTAGTTTACCTGTTGAAAAAATGCAAATGGAACAGGCTTTTTTTGCTGAACTATTTGCTGATTTAATCTAAATATATTCCGTTGTGAGATATTTTGCCTACATTTAAATTTGAAAAGTAAAAAAAAAATCAGGCTAAACCAGGCTTTCATTCAGTCCCAAACTGATCAAGGTTATATTCTTTACTTCACCAGCAGAACTGAACTGTTCCTTTCTTTTCAGTTGGTGACACAACATGTGAGACAGCCACGAGGCCACCGTATGTTTCCCGGCATCTGATGGAGATCAGTGCTGGCTGCCCCCCTGGGAAGAGTCCTGGCAGGTCTAGAGGCACAAACACATTTTCCTGCATGGATCTATAGAAGTTGCTGCTTTTTAAGGGAAGAGGGACCACATTAAATTTGTGAGGCCAATTTCCTCTTTTCCAAGCCCTTTTGGTTCAAACTTCACCATGGGAGCATCCCTGCATGGAGGGATGCCCAGCCAGAGCTGCTGCCATGCCCTGTCCCACTGGCACCCCTGTGGTGCCCGTTCCTGACAGAGAAGCAGCCGCAAACAGGAGGCAAAGTGCTAAAGTGAGATTGTAACCATCTATGTCAATACGTTTTTCTGTTGGAGAGGTGTAAAGGGCAAAAAGGTTTTAGCTCTAGGTAATCCCTCAATTTTCTTGACTTGCTGAGAAGCAGTGCTGTGTCTGTGTGTCATCTGGCAGATACCTGGAACAATGATACTTTGGAATAAGAAGTAAAGACCTGGATGACAATAGAAGGACAGAAGTGAAGGGATGTCCTAATTACAGTGGTCCCTACCAGCCTTTTAGGACTGACTCATTCATCAGCTTCACCATCACATCAATTTTATGTATGGCATTGTGGTAGTCAAATAATTCCTTTTATTTTAGAGGAGAAGAGCAGAGATCCATATCATCACACTGAAATGAAGAGATGTTTATTTCCTAGTTGTGCTGAATGCAGGATTGCTGAAATACTCCAAAGCCAGTATGGTAACTACAATAGCAAGTTCACCAGGAGCAACCCAGGTAATGTGATCTGTAATAATAAAAGAGGAAAAATGTCTTGTCTTTCAATGCACCAGATTAGTTCCAAAAATAGCTTGCAAATTCTTGTGTCCGGTAGTTTCAAATACAGCTGTGTTTGCATAGCATAGTTTGAAACAGCTGTTTGGCAGAGAGTAAGTGTATTTCTAAAGAGACACACAAAATGTACCATGGCCTTCCTTTCTGGCAAATATTTAGTTAAATGGATGTTGTTGGGAATGTGCCCTTTGTGCAGTTTTTGACGCTAAGGATTTGTCATTGCAAGTTAGAGGACAAAATGGTTTGATGTTTCCAAACACGGGGGGTGGTGGAAATCCGCATGCCTGTCCCTAGTGCTGGCTGCAGTAGAGTTTTATCCCGCTGTCAGTCAAAATGGGGATTTTATTCCTGCTGTATACTTGAATCAGAGTAAAAAAACCCACAAACGTTATTGAACTTGATGCTTCAGTCATTGCAGTATAATGGGACAGATAACATAACTACAAGGTGTAGCTTTAACTGCTCTGACCTGTATCTGTAGGGACCCTTGCAGTCCTGAGTTTAGGCAACTGCTGGCAAGATTCAAAGCTTAATTTATCTCAATATCATAAATCTGCCACAGCTTTTAAAACCACAAGAGACCAGGTAACACTGGTCTTCAACCAGACATGTCATCTCTACTCTGCCAAGGAGATCACTACTGGGTTTTGGAGGTAGAGAGGCTGCAGTCATTCTGGAAAGAGAGATGTGAGCAGGCAATGGTTCAAAGTTTCCCAAGCCATGGGTTTGCTTTATGGGAACAGCCTGCAGTTAAATAAATTTGGAGAATTGTGCTGGTGAAGATGCCCTTAAGAACCGGCCCAAGAGGGAATAAAGTGGGATGGGAAAGCTCCAGCAACCTGGGAACTGCCATCAGAAAAAATAAAGGTGGTTCTATCTTGCAGGCAAACTCGTTTTCGAAATAGCTGACCTAAAAATAAAATAGAAAACACTGACACCACTCCTCAAAGTCTTCCAGGGTGCATTTGCTCAATATTCAGCACCTGACTGCCTGTTCATGTTCTCTGCTGGCATACTGCTTTCCTGGGCTGCCCCAGCATCAGGCGATCCTGTGCCACAGCAGCGTAGCACCTGAGGGATGGGGCTGGCAGAGATCTGAGAGCTTTTTATTTTCTGTTTTGTTTTATGGAGAGCATGTTTGTCTGCCGGGTCTGAGACTGAGCCTGGACTCAGCCCAGGTGAGGGCAATGAGCCTGCAACTGCTGCAGCTGCAGGCTGTACGGTGTGTGCGCTGGTTCAGGGAGCCCCTCCCTGGCTGCCCTATTAATATGCTAATATTTATATAAAGCAGAAGAACAAGTTCAGGAGAGTCTGAAAGAGATTCATATTTCCTTTCTCTTTTCATTTTTCCTAAATTCATAGTGTCATGATTAGCACATCCAGGCAGGATGCAGAAGGCTCACCTTCTGGTCAGGTTTCTGTCAGACAATGGCTTGAGCTGGTGTTTCCCACGTTTTTATAGAAAAATACCGTAGCAGGTGTTGAGTGTCAAGACTTTATCGTGGAAAGCTTCAATTGCTGTACAGGCACTTTAGGAGAAATGCCTAGAGTTTTTGGAAATAAATGTAATTTCAGATTAGTAACTGTCTTTATCCAGCCTCTGATAAGTGGATATTTTGCTCCTGAATATATACATTATGCTCCAAGATACGGCATTGTTTGCAGCGTGTGGTCAGAACTCTGTATGTGTTCTTGATGCAGCAGCTGAGTTTCCATAGCTGTGGTGGAAATGGATCTCTAAGAAATGGGATNAAGGGAGAGAGCAGGGGGGCTCCAGTTCTGTTTGCAAATGGTTCTTTACTGAGAAAGAAAGCAATTAAGTGACAAAAGATTTTGGTTATCCTTTGCAAAAAAGCATCAAAGTTTCTTCCCTCCAATTCTGTTCTGTGTTTGTGTGAAGACATAATGACAGTTAAATGAGCTTTGTTACATCTTTCCTAAAACATGCTAGCTGTGGAGAAGGCAGAGGAGTTAAAATAAAGTCTAGCGTTTTCCCTGCAGACTTCCTTGCAGAGACTCCTACAAATACTGAGTTCTGCAAATCTATGATTCTTGCATGCAGTTGCTCATTTTTGCACACAGAAATGAGTGGCTGTTTCAAGAGAGGGACCTCACAGACCCTGTATTTTCTTCTATTCCATCTGAGTAATTTTTCTCCCATTTCCAAATGGGAGAAAAATTTTGTGTAAATGTGACAGTGTTTTAAAATCCAGTGTTTTTTTCAAGAAGGATCAGCTAATTATTTAAATGGATCTGTACAGAGAAGAGTTGGGGACAGCTATAAATTTCTTATATCAGCCTGTTTCCTGGATATAAGTTGTTTGATAAACTACCCCTGGATATAAAACCCTGTAAGAGAGCAATCTAGGTCTGAGTTTTACAGAGTTTTTGGAAAAAGCAAAGGCTGTATGTACTCAAATGCTGATGTAAGTTAGTTATATCACAGGTGACTGACAGCTGGATTTCTAATTTCTGTGATTATCACAGTGCTGCTTGGGTTTTTTTTGCACTGATTAAGTTTTAGCATGTCTCAAATGTACATTAGTATTTTTTATTATATTAATATCTAAATTAAAATTGAAAAGCATGGCTAGCAGCTTACACAATACCAATTACAAAACTAATCTAAATGTCTTGAAAAAAAGATTTTAATTCATGTTTATTGAGATGCCTATTTTATCTGGCTTTCAAGTCCCCAATGCAGTGGATTTTTGCGGCTTAAAATAAAGCAATTCCCTTGCAGGCCAACAGATGTGCTTTCACATCAGGAGCTTCACTAACCTGTGCTGATGCTCTGAGGAGGTGGGTTGTCTCTGTGTTGATCCTAGCAGAGTGTTGGTGTGTTCAGTGATCAGACATCTCCACTGTGATTTATGGCAGTTCAGAATAGCAAATATTACCACTAACTTCATTTTGTGCAAAATAACTGCTGTGAAGCAATGCAGCTTTTTGTGTGTCTCCTTGTTTAGCAAGGGCTATAATTTGTGCAGCATGTATTTGGTGTGGAAAGTCAATTTAGTGGTGGCATATTTCTTCCCATTTACAAATCAAATCCTCCTAATAAACAATGAGTCAAATCACATGGAGCTTAGGGAGATGCTTCATCTCTCATGTGCTCTTTTTTTTCCTGGATAGCGGGTGCTTTGAGGCAGCAGCTACATTTTCCTGTCTGTCTCTGATAGTCTGGACGGAGCTCAGTGAACTGTTGGCTTTAATGTCTTAGAGTTTTACAAAAGGAGCATAGAAGTGGCTTTTATAAAAAGAATAATTTCCTCTTCTTTGCCTTCTATGGTTATTGTATTTTTAATATAGTTTGAGGCAGTAATCAGAATAAAGATGTCAAATTCTCACTGTGAAACCAGTTCATCCTGCAACCAGACTGCATATTTGGTGTTTGGAGAGAGATGGAATAGTGTCTGCCATATACAAACTCCTTTCAGCCCTTGGCTTGGATTTAAAACTCTGGATTAAAGCCCTGGGGCCAAAATGCTCTTGTCCATTCTTTGAACTGGCAGGAGGGAAATGATGCTGCCCCAGAGAGAGCTTGGACCTGCATTTCAGCCAGCTCTGTGCAGGTGATTAAAGATCACCATCACAAAATGGGAGAACAAAACTGTGTGGAGTGAGAATGAACAGGATTCTGTTCATTATAATTATCCCTATTAAGGGTCAGGGTATTGGGGGTCAGGGTCCCTTGGGGCAAGTTTTGGGTACTGCAAAGCAAAGGGGCAGTCTCTGTCCCAACTTTGTCCCACCGTTCACGGACCACAGCCTGGGTTGACTGTCCCTTGCTGGCATCTCCATGGGCTTCAGCAGTGACCTGCCACGGGGACTGTCACGTCCCAATTTCTCAGGATGATGACTCAGGTTTGCTGATTCCCAGGTCAGGATCAAGGTGAAATGACACCAGGGATTCTTTAACTCTCAAAACTTAATTTTTATTTGCCCACAGCAAGAATTGGTATGCTCACAACAAAAATTGGCATGAAACTATGTCAGTAAACTGTATAACGTGCTAACCCTACATCACCAAACATATACTACAGGCCTTGCTTATTTGGGAACCAGCTCAGGGAAGACAATAAGGGGAACCCCTCCCGTTGAGTCATGAGGTTCAGAGTGGACCCCCTTGCTTTCTAGACTCCTTCTCAGTGAGGAGCCTAGGGGTGGCTGAATCTACTCCTAGTCCCAGACTTGGTCAACGGTTTATGCCTAAAGGGATGAGGTGTAGGGATTACGGAAAAGGGAAAGAGAGAGAGCCAGAGAAGAGAAAGATTTCACCAGTCCTGGGTCCAGCATTGGTTCAGTCAGCCGAGGGGTGCAGTCAGCCGAAGGGTCCAGTTCCCATGGACTTGCGCACATGGGGCTTCAGTTTGTTCCTTTTATCATCCTTGCCCCTCCTGTGGGTGGGCACTCGAACTCATTAGGCTAATTAGGTAGCCTTTGGGCTATGGGCTTGGGGGTCATCTGGGGAGTAGCTTCGCCTTCTCTGCAGAAGTGATCTTTTGCCATACAGGTGAGCTGCCCTGCTCAGCACATCAGACCAGCACAACAGAACAGGGAGCTGTGCACCCTCCAGCACGCCCTCCCCCTCCTGTTGCTGATGGGTGCTGATGGGCTTCTTTTCACCTATGGTTCCTTGCTAGGCAGAGTTCTTGTTATGGAGAGTTAGTTGTCAAGCAGAACTTGCCCCACCACAATGTTTGAGACATTAACTCCTTCAGTCTCTCACAGGGACACACTGATGCTTCTGGTATTTCCATTTTGCACTGCTATCTTCTGTGACTCAGTACGGAGCTGTGGGTTGCCTCATTCATTCTCTAAAGTGGGATTTGAGTGGTCTGGGATCAATCTGTGTGACATTACCCACCTCCTGTTTTCCTGAGCTAATTTTTTTAGTAAAATAGAGTCCTTTCTTCCACCTTGTCATTCTGGAAATCGGTTTTGTATGTGAGTGATATGAAAAGCAAAGCCAGTGAAGCATGCCCTGTTTGCTCAGGTTTTTAATCTTTTTGGGACAGGACCTATCCCTCTGATAGGTCTGAATGAGTGCTAAGATGGTGGCACCCAAATTCTAAGTGGGGTCCTTAAGGAGCGATCACTCTTGCTGAAACAGAGACACTCACAAGCACTTAGCAGTTCCTAAGGCCATTCAGGGAGATGTGAAATACTTGTGTTTGGGCAACAGCAGCAGCACTTTTCTGAGGAAGAGGTTTGAGTGACTAGGGAAAAAGTGGAGTGCAAACATGGAGCCAGGAGGTACCCACCAGGTGCAAGGCTGGTGAGATCCTCAAAGATGACACTGCCTGGTGATGTTTGCCAGCCTTGCCATCTCCTCCATGCCCTGATAAGGGAAGTGAGTCCATGGAGCCAGTGAAACCACCATCCTGGCTTTGCATATTCTGATCTGAAGTTGCACCTGTAATCATGACTGTGTAAATACATATTTGCCAAAAGCACAAGGAAAATTCTCATGGCTGTGGCACTGAAATAACAAGATACTTCCTCAAATTTAGCTGTATGTTTGGTATTGACTCAAACTCCTCTGAGCACACAGTGCACAGGAGTGTTGACACACCAGCCTACTTGGCAGAAACTCCATGTTATAGTCCAATTTTGTATTTGTACCTGGCCTACCATTTGATACCTGCTATAAAAGCTGCACCACATAATGATCTCAATAGGCTGACAATCAAAAGGAAGCCAAGAACTGAAAAACAGCCATTGCAAGGAGAAAAAATGAGTGCGATTGGCAGAACTGTAGATGGGAGTTTGCATTACATCTCCTCTCTCTTCTCCATGCTATGCCTGAATAATTTGCAATAATTGTGTCAAATCCGCTGATCTCTTAGGACCGATTTGCATTATATGTGGGAAAATTAAAAACTGCAAAGCACCAGGGGTGGAGTGTCCCAACAGGTAAGACTCAGAGTTATTCCTTGATTTCTCAGCCTGTAGGTGTTTTTGCCACATGTGTGGATGGGTTTTTCTCTGCAGCCAAATCATGCTAGAAATGGAGGGGAATATTTAAGAAAAGGCTGAGATCCTCAGGTGATGTTATTCCAACAGCTCAGGCTATTAAAAAACACCAAAAACCACAACAAAACACACAAAAGGAGACTATGATACCTTGCAAAACCTCTAATGATAAAATCATGATAAAATCAAGATAAATGTGGTCATGGAAATACTCGTGAAAAATATCTAGCATTGATCCTGTCAAAATAATGACCTTGTGCCCTATCCACTAGGAAAAACCCCTTATGACTTGCTGCTTTGATATCAGAAAATGTGACATTTGTCCCTCATTTTCTTTAACTGAATTGAGCTAGTACTGACTGAGTAGTTTGCAAGAACTAATGAGAGCTGAACACCATCTGGATGCCTAAATTGGGGCCAAATTATCAGATATTCAGAAGTGCCAGTGTGGCTATTTGTGAAGATGTTTACCATGCCCAAAAGTTAATATAATCATTTGGAAAGCTTGTTTGGTTAGAAATTCAATCCTGAATCAACTGAATAAAAAGTTGCCAATTCAGAGGCAGTGTCAGTGTTTTCTAGCCCAGGTCAGCTGTACAGTCAGTATGTGGAGCACGGGGGGATCCTTTGCCTCCCTATAAAATCAAATGAGGGGGAGACTGGTACCTCATATTGGTGAGTGGGAGCACACCTCAGAAGTCGTTATCAACTGTGTTGGGCATTATTTTAGGTACTCTGAATTACAGTGTTTGGGGGACTGGGCATTTTAGGGACTGTAGTACTTATGCTGGAGGCTGAAGAGGCTGTCTGCATCTGGCCCTCTCCTGTATTTTGGTTTCTGGAGCTGGTCTGCAAAGATGTTAGGGCATCAGGAAGAGAGACTGCTACCTATTACTGCTGTAATCTCCTGTTTAAGACCTGCATGCAGCTTTGAAGCAGAGCCATATGAAGACATCACCATTCTGGTCTCATACTTGTTTGAGGCAGCATGGAAGAAAATTAAATAAGGAGATAATATAAAAACTGCCTTACAAATTATCCCACAGGTATTATGAAGGCAAAGCAGTGCAGATAAAATGCACAGAGCTATTCCAAATCCATTAGCAGCGGATGTGCTTAGAAGCCCCGTGTCTATTATGGAAATTTGTGGGCAGGTGTCCATAAATTGATAAAAATGCATACTCCAAGCAATGCTCACAAAGCTGAGGCTGCAACAGCAACAGGGGAGCTGTGAAGGCACTGACACTAAGTATTCTCCATAACTATATACACAGAGAAACAAAGACGAGGCTGGGAAAATTCAGAATTAATGGCAATCTAACTTTCAAGGAGAAGTGATTGTTTCACAAGTGCTTATAGAAGGAATTAAGTCTGTTTAATGCAGAAATTAGGTAAAAGGAGAAAAATCATTGGGTATAATCAGGGGCTCAGTCTGACTCACCAAAATCAAAAGCATTTCAAAGGTATAGCTGCCTTTGCCTTATCAAGCCTGTACTATGGAATAAGGTCTAAACAAATGAAGAAGCACATGGTGTTATAGATGCAATAACTACCTCGTCATGCAAAAGGGAAGAAGGTATGCAATTGATTCCATAGGCAATGTTAACTTTAAAGCAACTTGTTTGTAGAAAATTAGGTTCAGGGGCAACAGAGGAAGGTAATAAGATGAATTTTGGAAAGGAGAATGAAATATTACCCTGGGCAATGCTGTGTGAGCTTTTAAAGCACAAAACACTCTCTTATGCATATGACCAAGCAGCTGAGGCTTGGAAACTTGCCTAGAGGTGGGATTTGTATTATGGACACCGCTGAGAAAATTCTGTATAAACTTGTTTCTGCTGAAGTAAAAAAAGCAGAATAGGCATCTGCTGACATATGAGCATAAAAATGTCACCCACAGGATTTCAGATTCAATTTAAATGAATAAACTTGTTGTGGATTAAATAAACCAAAAAAGCATATCTATATGGGATACCAAGAAGTGCAGCTGCTAAAAAAAATCTCTTTTCTAATGCAACACAGCTGAGGAAGAAATCAAACTGACTTTTTCATGTTTTTAACTGTAGTTGTGCAGACATGACTGTTTGAATGGTTTATACAGAATTTTATCACAGAGGGAAACTGAAACATCTATGTCTGAGCTGATTGGGAAGATGTAAGAATGCAACTGAGGAGAAGAATTTTATTTGATTCACATGGGAGAAATCTGGCCATGTAAATTCCAGTCTCTCCATACTGTAACTAAAAGTGAGAAAGGGATGCATGTGAAGCAGAGACATCTCTTTGTATGATACCTTCAAACCATTGGGAAGTGCTCATGTAACAGCAGTGCGGGATCCAGGTACAAGCCTTTGTAAGCTACATGTGTTTTTGTTATGTAAAACTAGGTGAAAGACGTGGTCGAAGCTTTGCCTGTGGAGCAGACGGATAAGGTGTAAGTGATCATGCTGCAGGGCAGGTTAGTCTGGTGCGTATTCGCATTACGTCCTTTCTACTTGATGCCAAAATCAAACATTGCAGAGTTCTTGGGTGGTGTCAGCTAATACAGTATGGGGAGATTGCATTTGTAGCAAGACTATGGTGGTCCAATATTTTGAGCTTGATGGGAGTATGTGAACAGGAGCTACTCCCTTCCTGGTGTTAGTTATTAGATATGTCTTCTTGTTACGACAGTAAGTGTAATCTTACTACTGCAAGACTGGGAAGCACTATTGGGCCTTTTATTCCACCTTCTTTCCTGAGCCATGGCTGCAAATGTTAAACCTGAACCTGCTCATGGAGCTCAAGTGGTTGCCCTGGTAGATGTCCACACCTGCATGAGCTCTCTAGAAGTGTGTTAGGTCAGCCAAGCTCTCAAAATGCTTCTTTACCTCCATTGACCAAGAGGATCCATGTGACTAAGTTACAGGTGAACATTTAGTCTGCAGACATCTGGAGTTATGGGAGATGAATCTCACCTCTGCCATCCACATTAGGTGGATAGATCATGACCTAGCAAATTGTGTGACCTGCAACACAACTTCCTTCTCAGAGAAAAGAGGAGAGAAAACAGCAGATGAAAAACAGGAAATTTGGCAGCAGGTTCCTTCTTTTATGTTAGAGTTGGCCTGTGCATGGCTGCCTTCATTTTGCACCTTTTTTGTTAGGTTTGTGGGTAAGAGGGGAAATGGATTGTTTTAAGCCGAAGCTATGCCGATAAGTGAAGTAAAATGAAAGGGAGCCTTTGTGTCTGCAAAAATGACAGTATTCTGGAGACTAATACTGTATGTGCTTTCAGCAGAATTACAAATATTCCTGCTGTAAAGGCAATCATGTAGTAGGTGGGTTTGAGTGAGAGAAGATACCAGTGTTGTAGGAATTACAGCATGGGGTACAGAGATAACAGGTCTTTGCCATGTTTGTTTCCTGGTGCTTAAACACAGCAAGTCAGGGGGAAAAAAACCTGAGCATTTAAGGCTGTCATGTCAGGGAGTCAGAAATGTGCCCAAAGTAGCATCATGACTACATAGCACCCATGTCCATGGGTGCTCAGCATCCAGACCTGCAAGGTGCTGAGTACCCATGGTCCCACTGCTATCACTGCGTGCTGACTTTGCTGAGCAGTTCCACATGCTCCAGACCACAGATTTCACAGTGGTACAGCCCTTCTCCTTGGCCCTGCCATAATTTGTGCTGGAATGTGGTGCTCAGAGTTTCCTGTGGTGGACGAGCTGGCTTTGTGTTGCTAAGATGAGTAAGGTGCCACTGTATATGCAGGTACATCACCTGCTCTCACACATAGCTGCCTGTGGATGGAGGAACCAAGCGAACTGGTGGCCACGTGGCTGCTGTGGGGCTTGGGACAGATGCTGCTGTGGGTGCTGGAGAGTGGGGCCATAGAGGAGGACAGGACTGTGGTGGTCTCTCTGACCGTGGTCTTCTTCCACACCAGCTGCGACTCACATCCTTCAGTTGTGTAATAGATGCCTGGTTCTCTCTTTGCTGTGCATTTGGAAATAGAGATGCCTTACCTTGTGGTCAGGCTGGCTGGTGCTAGTGAAGCGGGGTGGCCTCTCCTAAAACCCTTGTGGTGGTGGAAGCTGAAGGTTTCCCCCCTCAGAAAGGCTATAGGGGAGCAAGGAGGCTTCAGTGAGAATGGCTTTGATAATCCAAAGGATAGGAAACAACTGAGAACAGAGTTTTGTGACTTTTTGAAGAGAAAAAGAGATGATGGAGGGCATGGTAGAGGTCTATAAAACCCAGAGGGGAGGGCGTGGACATCATGTTCACTGCCTCGTCCAATGCAAGAATTCTGGGCCAACCAATTGCACTAAGAGACAGTGTCAAAACAAAAAATGTTTGTTTTAGGCAAGATTTAGGCATCAGGTTTAGGCAAGCTGTGGAGCAGGTGGCACTGGGGAGCTGTGGTTGCTAGAGGTGCTGGGGTGAAGTGCTTTGCTCTTCCTTCTCTCCCCTCTCAATTCAGCTGCTACAGACGAAGAAAATCCAAACCTTGGGCGGGCTTGGCCCCCTTAGCAGGGTTTCTCAGGAGTGTGCCCTGCCATCATTT
This sequence comes from Pandion haliaetus, assembly GCA_013401275.1. Taxonomy (NCBI): domain Eukaryota; kingdom Metazoa; phylum Chordata; class Aves; order Accipitriformes; family Pandionidae; genus Pandion; species Pandion haliaetus. The sequence continues at coordinate 148,526 of VYZV01028308.1, read as the reverse complement.
CCCAGCAGATATTCCTCTTGCCATAACTGCTGCTATCTCTACTAACTAATCAGAGAGTCAGACATTGGAACAGGCTGCCCACGGAAGTGGTTGAGTCACCATCCCTGGAGGTATTCAAAAAGCACGTAGACAAGGCGCTTCATGACATGGTTTAGTGGGCATGGTTGACGGTTGGATTCGATGATCTTAAAGGTCTTTTCCAACCTAAATGATTCAATGATTCTATGAAAAGAAGCAGAGCAGCTCCTTACCTGTCTTTCTCTGGAAGGCTTGGACCTCCAGGAGACCTCATGCCTGAACAACTTCTAGTACAAACTTTTTCTGGACAGGGTGACTGTCATGGTTTCAGCCCAGCTGGTAACAAAGCACCATGCAGCCACTCGCTCTCTCCCCACCCCTGCACCTGGCCACGGTGGGATGAGGAGAAAATACAAAGGCAGGCTCGTGGGTCGAGACAAGGACTGGGAGGCATCACTCCCCACTTATGGTCACGGGCAAAAGACAGACTCAACTTGGGGAAGAAACAAAAGCAATTGAATTTACTACAAATCAAATTAAAAACAAAACACAAGGGTATTAGGAAGGGAAACCAAACATCAGAACACCTCCCCCCATCCCTCCCGCCTTCCCGGCTCAGCTCCATTCCCGGTGCTTTCTACCTCCTCCCCCCGGCGGCGCAGGGGAACAGGGGATGGGGGTTGTGGTCAGCTCACCACACATTGTTTCTGCTGCTCTCTTCCTCAGGGGGAAGGTTCCTCACTCGTCCCCTGCTCCACTGTGGGGTCCCTCCCACGGGAGACAGTCCTTCATGAACTTCTCCAACGTGGGTCCTTTCCATGGGCTTCAGTTCTTCCTGAACTTCCCTGGTGTGGGTCCTTCCAGCGGGCTGCTCTTCAGTCACACACTGCTCCAGCACGGATTTTCCCATGGAGTCGCAGCCATCTTNGTCAGACATTGGAACAGGCTGCCCACGGAAGTGGTTGAGTCACCATCCCTGGAGGTATTCAAAAAGCACGTAGACAAGGCGCTTCATGACATGGTTTAGTGGGCATGGTTGACGGTTGGATTCGATGATCTTAAAGGTCTTTTCCAACCTAAATGATTCAATGATTCTATGAAAAGAAGCAGAGCAGCTCCTTACCTGTCTTTCTCTGGAAGGCTTGGACCTCCAGGAGACCTCATGCCTGAACAACTTCTAGTACAAACTTTTTCTGGACAGGGTGACTGTCATGGTTTCAGCCCAGCTGGTAACAAAGCACCATGCAGCCACTCGCTCTCTCCCCACCCCTGCACCTGGCCACGGTGGGATGAGGAGAAAATACAAAGGCAGGCTCGTGGGTCGAGACAAGGACTGGGAGGCATCACTCCCCACTTATGGTCACGGGCAAAAGACAGACTCAACTTGGGGAAGAAACAAAAGCAATTGAATTTACTACAAATCAAATTAAAAACAAAACACAAGGGTATTAGGAAGGGAAACCAAACATCAGAACACCTCCCCCCATCCCTCCCGCCTTCCCGGCTCAGCTCCATTCCCGGTGCTTTCTACCTCCTCCCCCCGGCGGCGCAGGGGAACAGGGGATGGGGGTTGTGGTCAGCTCACCACACATTGTTTCTGCTGCTCTCTTCCTCAGGGGGAAGGTTCCTCACTCGTCCCCTGCTCCACTGTGGGGTCCCTCCCACGGGAGACAGTCCTTCATGAACTTCTCCAACGTGGGTCCTTTCCATGGGCTTCAGTTCTTCCTGAACTTCCCTGGTGTGGGTCCTTCCAGCGGGCTGCTCTTCAGTCACACACTGCTCCAGCACGGATTTTCCCATGGAGTCGCAGCCATCTTCAGGAGCCTCCGTTCCACCACTCAACCCCATGGGCTGCAGGGGGACAGCCTGACGTCTCACCACGGGCTGCAGAGCCATCAGCCTCCTCAGGTTCCCCTCCTCCCCCTCCTTCTTCACTGACCTCAGTGTCTGCAGAGGTGTTCCTCTCACATTCCAATCCCACTGCTCACTGCAGGTTCCCCTTCTTAAATCTGTTCTCCCAGTGGTGCTACCACCGTCATTGATGGTTTGGCCTGGGCCAGCAGCGGGTCTGACTTGGAGCCGGGGGAGCTTCTAGCAGCTTCTCACAGGAGCCACCCCTGCAGCCCCCTCCCCCGCTACCAAAAACCCCACGCCACACAAACCCATAACAGTGGCCCAGGCTTATGCTTTGCCCAGACTGTGGCAGGGCAGAGATGGGCTGCAGCCTTCCTGGTGTGCTCTAGACTCCACACCAGCTTTGTTTAGGCAGCATAAAATGTTATCTGTGTGCCTCAGGGAGGGTTTGCTGTTCAGAAAGCAGAGAGAAAGGGACCATCAAAATTTTATGGCAGGTTGTAGATAATTTACATGAGAACTCTTCTTCCATTTCAGTGCATGGAAAATGTTTTTATAGTAGCTGTGCATGATGGCTATTCCAATCCTTTTACATCAATAACCATCTTTTCAGGACTGAATTTATTCATGAAAACCCAGTGACTTTCTCTGAGAAGTCTGAACTGCTAGAGAAGTCAAAGATGATGATCTATTAATTGTGATTTAAAACCCCTTTGCTTTAAAAATCTACTGTGTTTGAAACTCTTGTCCTCTGTGCTCTGAATGGAGTAGTGTTACCCTTAATTTGTTCTGGTATATCATCATTACATGGTCCTGTGCTAAGCAGCAACAGCTGAACTGCTTCATCTGTTCAACACTGTAGTTATGTATCTTATGCAAAATGCTTCTACAGTGAGAAACTGTGAACAAGTGTTTCCTGCTCATCTTTGCCATTCCGCTAATGATTAGAGGCACTAATATATCCCACCCATTTGTCTTTTCCAGGCATCAGTGTCCTAATTTTTGTAACTGTAACTTGTCTGGAAGCTACTCCATGCTCTTGGTCACCTCAGTCACTCTTCTCTGTCTCGTGCCAGTTTCTACTGTCTTGTTTTGGGAGGACTGCACTGAATATTAGACTGCACAGAATATTAAAACTAGGTGTATAGAGTGGCATAATACTTTTTGTCACAAAATGAAGAAATTATGGATGCTTCGTCCACAAAAGGGACTCTTAGAAATGACCACTGCATAAATAAAATGTCCTTGTAATGGAATCCCCAAGTGAATTTTCGCAATAAACCACTCCATGTGTCTTTCTTTCCCCTTTCCCTCTGAAGTGTATGAGAACCTCTGCCATCATTGCATCTGCCTGAGTGGAGCCCTTTTCCTCATTGCCTGTTTTCGGATTTTTGTCCAGCAAGGTGCTTTACCCAGACCATGCTTCTCCTCGGCATTTCAATGCACTACATTATGTTACTCAAACCCTCCCTTGCAAGCATAATGGCGCTGTTCAAACTAATAATGGTAACCATATAATGAAAGCTAGCCACACCTTTTGGTTACTCTCATCTAAACTCTCTAATCAACTTGCCTTGCCAGGGGTTGAGTAAATATTAGTGGGTAAACACTTATGAGTCACAGCAGTTTCTAGAAGTCACCTGCCCAGGAAGCAGGAAAGTGACCAGGCTCACTGTCGTGGTTTCAGCTCAGTCGGTAACAAAGCACCATGAAGCCGCTCACTCACCCCCCACCCCCGCGCCTGGCCACGGTGGGATGAGGAGAAAATACAAAGGCAGGCTCGTGGGTCGAGACAAGGACTGGGAGGGATCACTCCCCACTTATGCTCACAGGCAAAAGACAGGCTCAACTTGGGGAAGAAACAAAAGCAATTTAATTTACTACAAATCAAATAAAACACACAAGGGTATTGGGAAGGGAAACCAAACATCAGAACACCTCCCCCCATCCCTCCCGCCTTCCCGGCTCAGCTCGATTCCCGGTGCTTTCTACCTCCCCCCCCTGGCGGCACAGGGGATGGGGGTTGAGTCAGCTCGCCACACGTGGTCTCTGCCGCTCCTTTCCTCAGGGGGAAGATTCCTCACTCGTTCCCTGCTCCACCGTGGGGTCCTTCCCACAGGGGACAGTCCTTCACGACCTTCTCCAACGTGGTTCCTTTCCATGGGCTGCAGTTCCTCACAAACTTCCCTGGCGCGGATCCTTTCCGCAGCCTTCAGTTCTTCCCGAACTCCCCTGGCGCGGGTCCTTTCCGCGGGCTGCTCTCCAGTCTCACACTGCTTCAGCGCGGTTTTTACCATGGAGT
>VYZV01028308.1:104350-144228 GCA_013401275.1 Pandion haliaetus | reverse complement strand
GGGTCTGACATTTTGGCACCAGGGGACCTTCTAGTAGCTTCTTAAAGGGGCTGCCTCTGCAGCCCCCCTCCCCTGCCACCAAGGAAAACCGCGCCACACAGACCCGTAACACTCACATAATCTCTCAGCCAGTAAGCTCTCTCCGATCAGCATTGCATTGCTAGATGTGGGTGCAGACAGACCTGGTTTTTGCCTTTTTTTCCCCCCTATTGAAACACAAGAAAGTTTTCCATGTTTAATCACTGAGTAGCTGTTTTGAAAAAAATGTTGATGTGTTGTTCTTGAGTTATTAGTGTCAATTAATATCAATCCAAATCCCACTGTTGGAGAACAGCAGAAGCCCCATTGTGGATTTCCAACAGAGTCAATCATTATCTCTCTGCAAAATCTATTTGTGCTACAAAAATACCCTGCCATTTTATGAGTGTATATTAACCCTAAGATACTGGCAGAGTGAAAGCCTCATATCAACACACTTTTCCTCTTCCTTTCCTCCCCGCAGACAACAGACCATCACCTCAGCCACTGCTTTTCAGCTCACAGTTAGTAATTTGCAGCCTCCTCTGCCCCCACAGCGTTCAAGTGGATCAGACAGACCTCGCTGACCTCCTGGGTGACCTCCTCTAGGGCACTGAAGTGTCCCTCATTTCACTTGCACTTATTTCACTTCCAAACTTAAGCAAAGCAAATCAAATTACTGACACGGTAATTCTGAGCATGTGTCTCTACACAGAGATTAATGCAGTTGAATTTGTCCACTTTAAAAAGTTAATTCAGATTAACTCCCCTGGGCCCCTTGTGCAGTAGATCTGTCAGTTGTCTCCCACAGAGCCAAGAGACTGGCATCTTCCAGGGAATTAGAAAAAAAAAAAATACCTAGTGTGAGATTAGTGTCACTTAATCTCATAAAGCCCCTTTCCAGTCCATGCAGAGCAGTGAGGCACAGCTCTGCTGGCCTCCTCTGGACAGGTACATTAGGAAGTACCCTGGAGCACTGAATCAAGAGCAGCTGGACCCTGATGGATGTCTGGCACCATATGAGGTGATTCTCCCTCCTTAAGATGTGTCAGTGTCCTAAAAGTGAAAGAAACCACCTCAATTCTGTAATGTAATGATCAGTGGCAGCTATAATATCCACTGAGCTAACTGCGCTCCAGAAAAATGCCCCAAATAATTATGAAGTGAAAACTCAGCATTGTGAAAGGCAAACTCTCTTGAATGTGGGAGCTGGACTGATTGAGGTTCACCCAGAATATCTTGGGATGACTTTCAAAAAAATTGAGTTTCCATCTTCTGTTCTATTTGAATCAGTTTTTCAGAACTCAGCCCTTCAGCATTACATGCCAAAAAACAGTGGGTTGCACTCAGTTCCCCTAATCTGCTGTATCACAAGCAAAATTGGAAATGTATGCACACAGGTATCTAGTGCCATTAGAGATGCCAGGGAGCTTAGCGACCCTGAGGGTTGACAGGTGTAGCAAGGACCCATAGGACACCCACACATTTCTGGAGCAGTGAAGGGAGACCGAGCGGGATGTCCTGAAGCACCACAGATGACACTGATTGCTCCTGTTGAGGTAGAATTGCTCCCTTTGCATCCTTGTTTCTGAACCTGAGTCCTCTCCTGTCTTCAGCTGCTGTGCTGATGAGCACCCACCTAGACATACCTAGACCCCTTCCTCAGAAAGCTACTAGAACTACTTTGTCAGGATAAACATATCTTTGGGTGAAGGAAGGAAGAAACAGCTCTCCTGGTACCTTCATAAGCCACACAGGGAACCTGTGAATCTAGAACAAGTACTTAAGATTGTGGTTTCATCAGCACCTGAGCCAACCTGATGGCTTCATCTTCCCTCCTGTCCTTCCTCCTGCTCCCCGTTGTGTGATGGCTCTCCCTCCCTCTTTTCCTCCTGGCTCCATACTCCCTGGTTCCTCCTGCAAGACAGCTCCAAACTGCCCACTCATTTCTGGTGGATTAGTGAGTTAAAATGGCTCAGAGCAGTGTTGCTACAGTTGGCATAACATAAGCATCAGGAGCATGGCTGAGAGCAGAAGAGGGGATCTGTAAAGGGGAGTGATGCCCCCATCCCATCTCAGCAGCAGGGAGCTGTTAAATTGATTCTGATTGCTGCATGAAACCCCACCAATGATAAATGTCTAAACTAGGTGGTATGATCGTGTCCCTGTGTGTTTTCCTTAGCACCTAGAACATCTGTGCTGACAAGGCAAGTGCTAAAACAGTCATAAACGCTAAAAATTAAAATTAGAAAATCCTAACAGAAGTTGATGCACTTTATTGGGTCCCTCTGACACAAGCTGTTTTTAACCAAGGTGGAGAGCAGTTTCTGTTTGGAAAGACCTGAATTAACCTTCATGATGTAGGACATTCCTCTTGCCAAGAGATCAGGCTTTTCTTCACCGTTTGCTCCTCAACACAAGTCTTTGGCAGCACTTGAACATGAGTTGCAAAGCTACCAAACTGAGTAGCAAAATGACTGCATATGCAATGTACTGCACAGTGAGCAAGGTCTCCTCATTTTGTGCTAATTGTATTAATTGCATCAGTTTGTTTATCCTCTTGTGTGAATGGCATTTTTAAATACATGAAACAGGTTTATTTTTGCAGAACTCTGGAGCACAGTCAAGTATGTATATATTTTTGGTATGAGAGATCAAATGATCAGCTAGTTAACACTCTGTATTTGGTCAGCAGGTTGATATTTGGTTAGTTTAATTAGGTTAAGCAAGACATTGCCTAAAATATGTCTGTGCTTTTTCCCAAAGTTTATGTTTGTATTCCTCCAAGGACTAATGGAAATGTTGCATTTGCTGTAATCCTGTGACACTGTAGAACATCATTTGCTGTATGAATAATTTGAAAACGTTATACTATGCTTGCAAATGCCCCAGAGAAATAAGGAACTGGAATCATTCCCATACTGCAGCTGCACAAGCTGTAGTTCAGTGAGTATGTATGACTTGTGAGGTCACACTAACATCAACATCACAACAGGGAGCAGATTTCATCCTCAATCCATGCTGTAAATTCTGATATACTTGTGCACACCATTACCAGTATCAGAATATAGGATCATAGGCCAGGATCACAGGAGAACTGAGCATGGAAGGACCTTCAAGAGGTCTCTCCTGCTCAGAGAAGGGTGAGCCATGAGCGCAGACCAGCTTGCTCAGGGCTTCGTGCAACCAGGTTTTGAAAACGTCCAAGGACAGAGACTGTACAATCTCACTGAGCAGCTTGTTCTAATGCTGGATTTTCCTCATTATGAAAACATTTTTTTGTATATCCAGGACATATAGGGAGCAATATCTCTGAACCCTGGAGGGAACAAAACTGCCGAGCTTTTTCTTGTGCCTGTCCACTCCAGCAGTCTCTATCTTAGCCAAACTCCCATTAATTTCATTGGGATATTTGTACACTTCTGAGAGAAGCCTGGACTGGCAATTCTGGAGAGAGGGTCTGTGCACGTGGAGAAGGAGCAGGAATTGTATTAGTGCAGCGAACACCTGAACTGCATGAAGCCCTGTGAAAGGAAATGCATACCCCATTTTGGCATAGTTGCACCCCAGAACATCAGGCTATTGTATTTCTGGAGCTGTTTTATGAGCCAAAATGCTGTGTGAGTTATAAGCTGGTTCCACCTGACCACAGTACCAGGAACAACCCACTCATGGCAAGAGGAGGAAAAAATGTTTCTGTAAAGGAGCACTATGAGCCAAAACCACAGTTTTGCAAGGCTTCACTAAGCAGTGAGCTACACTTGTACACTCCAGTGCTTTGGGAAACCTTATCTAGAATAAGTCATGAATGTAATTGTTTAAACAGCCTCACCCTACTGTGGCAGATATCTCGGTGGGTTAATGATAAACACAGGCAGAATCCCTATGGCAGCCAAGAGAAGAAGAGTGGTATGTCTTGCAGGTGCTGGATGAGTTGCTGAAGGCCAGCTTGACAGCGGACAACAGGAAAGTATAGGAGATGGAGGAAAAAAAGCCAAGGTAATGTCTTTTCTACTTTTCCTTTTTTTTTTTGGCAGTGAAAGCGTAAGACATTCTGCAGCAAGAAAAATGAGGTTTAGAAATACTTAAAGACTTAGAATTTAAACATTGAGGTGCTTGCATGATGGTTTAATTTATGTCAGCAATTTTTGTATTTATTATTTTTATACTTTAAAAGTCTTTAAGGGAAGATCATTAGTTCTACTCAACTGCAAATGGGAGGAGATGAATGTCTCTGGCAAGAATATTTCTTTGTGTCTTTAGGGTTTTCTTTTCCTGTCCACTATTTTTTAGAAGTTTAGTGTCTTTGGGAATACCCTGGTTCACACTTGGTGTGCATCAACCCAGCAGTGCAAGTAAGAGACCAGAAATCACTTGGAACGCCCTGGTCTGGGGCTTTGGGGCTCAAATGTACGAGAGTGATTTCTATGGCCTCATCAGTTGGTCTAACACACATGATATCTCTCCCTGTAGTACTGTGATTCTGTCTTGAAGAAGTATGTAGAAATAGCATGCCATGTTTCATAGGTAGATGTATGTATGCTTCACTTTACCCGGTGAGAACTTCTTTTGATTTCAATGGGATGTAACTAAGGGCAAAATTTGACACTTAAATCTTTTCATGCTCAGGTGCAGCAGCTGGAAATAATCTTATTTTCCTGAAATCAATCCAATTCATGAGCTGAGGATTAGCTCTAATTTGTGAAGTGCTTGTTTTTCATAAGGAAAGGATACTGGCTTTTTGCTGAAAGAGAACAGAGGAATGTATGGGTGTTTGTGCCTATGAGTGTATATATATATATGCATATATCCATGTTTTTTCATATGTTTCTGTATTTCTGTTTACAGTAAGATTATTTAAATAGGATGTCCTGCTTATTCTGTATTTTCTTGTTTCTACCTTCTTTTGCAGTAGAGCTGAATGTGGTACTTGCAAACAAGTCTTGCCCTGGCTGTAGTAGACCAAACCCAGAACTTTTTCATGGATTTTGTAGCGTCTCTAGAGACTCAGAGATGTGGAACTGAGACCAAAACTTGGCCAAAGTTCTTGGAGTATTTGCCTGAGAATTTACCATAAATTAGTTTATATAAATAGTAAATAAATGGTAGGGGTTAAATGATTTAATGTCGTGACAAATTTTAATTTGTGCCTGCCCTAAAGTCTAGGGCAACTGCACAAGGTTTTGTGTGTGAAGCAAAATATGTGTTTTGTTTCAACAGTTTGCTTCCTTCATTGAAACAGTCTAAGAAAATGCACCTAAAACTAATCTAGCATTAGCTTTGTTAAGATTTAGATCAACTTTTAAGCTCCTTCTGCTGAAATGGATTTGTTCTGCTGAGAAAGGTACATGGCTTTGGAGTCTGAGTCATTTACTGTTCTGTGGGTCTGATCCTACAGATCTTCTCAGATCTCAGAAATCTCCATCAGATGGCTGGGGTGTTGGATTGGTCTCTGCACCAGAGAGTTCCCAAGCTCAGAGTTTTTGAAATTGACTCTAAACAGTTTATTAGCTTTGGAAAGTGGTAATAGTTTGTTTTTCATGGATTAGATACACCTCATTTCAGTTGATGTAGTTGATTTTTAAGAAAACATGGTCGTAACAATGCAAAGCATTGTAAACAAGCAGTGCTAAAGCACTTGGGAATTTGAATTGTTCACAGGGAAATATGAAATAGCACAATGACATGATCTAAAAAACATTAATACCAATTTCTTGTGGGTCTTTTGCTTAGATTGATCTTTTTGACATAAACAGATTTTTACTTTGAGGATGCTGAAGTATTTAGTATTTCTTTCAGTCCATGCTCTCATTTTCTTATGTACTGTTATTATAACTTCAGAAGTGAACCTGGTTTCTATGAGTAGTAAGGAAATACAGGTAATATTAGAGCTGACATTCTAGTTATTGATTTTGATTTTATCTCAGATGCATGTTCTGAGATAGCTCTAGAGAAATAAGTAATTGCTTCAGTGTTTCCATCAGCATACCTGACAGCAGGATTTAATCCGCTAAAAATAAATGATGCAACTTCAGCTATTTATTAAGGTGTAAATGACTGATTTTAAAAAAAATGCACAATTACTACAAATGAGACCAAAAATCATTTTACAATTGAAAACAAAGCACAGTTGTTCCCACCTGTGTATATGTCTTTGCCACCCCATAATCTGAATTCTTTGAGGCTGCTGGCATGTAGCTGTGTTGTGCGCAACACTGGAAAGAGACTCTCATCTCAAGGCAGGTTTGGGCTGAGGCAGGCATGGGAAGCTTGTCAGAAAAACCACACAACATGCAGCAAGGAAGGAGCTGGCCCCACCTTGGCAAGTTCTGGGCAGCTGCAGGAAGCACCTGATTATGCTGACACTGCTTTGGAGGAGGGCTTGAGTTTCTCTGTAAGCACTCAGGGAACTGTAATCCCTCCTTTTTCTGCCCTGTGTTATGGATTATCATCTGTACTACTGCTGAGGGAAAGGCAGGGGGAGAATCCCCTTATGAGCTCCCTGGGGAACATCTTGCTTTTGTCAGTCCGGTGCCTCATGGCACAATCTAGTCCTTGCATGTGAGCATGAAATGAACGTCTGCTGGGGCGCTGGTGTGTTTAGCTGGAACATGATGGTGTTTGGCATCTTGGGGCTCCATTGCTCAGTGTCATGGGTTGACCTCTCCTGACATGCTTGGTTATGTCCAAGCATGGGATTTGGATGCATCAGTGCCTGCAGTTTGGCTCAAGCCAGCACGTCTCCAGCTTCCGTGTGTAAAAGTCCTGGCACATGAAAAACTTGAGAGTTCAAATTTAGAGCTCTGAGTATTGGGCCATTGCTCAAGATGCCCTTAATTCATAGCAACACATGAGCTATGGATGCAAATTGTGCTTGCTGAGAAAGCCAAAATCCAGCCTGAGGGTTGTACAACTTGTCTGTGTAGAAGTAGCTCCTGGTGTTAAGCCTGTAAACCCAGCAGGAAACCTGTTTCTGGTTTACCACCTAGATAATGTGGCGGCTTATGAGACCCAGAAAATGCTCTCCACTGAGAAACAAACAAAAAAATCAATGGCACCCTGAAGTATTTGAGCAAGTACCTCCAGAACACTTTTTGCCTCAAGGATGCATTAATTGTAGCCTTCTTCCTCTTTCCTTGTTACATGCCTTGAATCCTTTTTCCTGGCATTTTCATGGGTCAGGGTGATGTACAGACACTGGAGGGTAAGCCTGTGCCTCTAGCAGGTGACCTGGTAAGTCCAGGGCAGCAAGGTCCTGGTTTCACTCTCTGCAGATGGAGAAAGCTGCCCTGGGAGATGGGGTTGTCCTCCAGTCCCCTTTCCCCTTGGGAATGTGGGAAATCATCTGTGATTTGCTGTGACCACGAGCAACTTGCTACACACGCAGTAGCAGTGAAGCACTGGGACATCCCCAGCCAACGGTGGAACCGCTGCTTTTTGAGTCAAGTTATTCCTCTTCTTCCTGACTCCTTGTTACTTCTTTATTGCATTTTTTTTTTATTTTATTACCTTTTTATTGTTTTTTACGGAGCTGCTGTAAAAGCTCTGGGAGTTTGGCATTCAGGTCTTGCTGCTAAAGCTGCTAATGGTATCACTGAATAACTTCACCTGACTAAAATAAATAGATAGATAGAAAAGGTGACCGATGATGAGGTCTTTGGATGGGACTTGGAAAACATGCTTTGACTCCTGTGTGTAACACCAGCATTGGGTCCTGCCTGCAAATGCACGTGCTGCACTCACCTCAGGGAAATTTTGCTGAATTAGTTCTGATGCAGCTTTTCCCCATTGTCCCTTTCTGTTATAGTTTATGTTACTTGTACCAATGTTTGCTTCTGCCTTAAACTCTTTATTGCAAGCCCATCAAATAAATACATTAAATGAGGACCAGGATTGCAGGCTTCTCCGTTCCTGCAGAAAGCTTGCTACTCACAGGACTCAACTCAGCCCTTTTCATCCTCAAAGGATGCCTGTAATGACCCGACAGGGCTTTGAGGAGGTACCACTAGGTGGCATTTGAGGACCAAAGCACTGGTGGCACAGACAGGCTTTACGGTGTCACTTACTCCTCCATCAGGACAGGGTGATGGATAATCTCACTTGGGAGCAGGGAGATTTGGTGACTCCAACCATAAGTGGAAAAAGAACTCACACTGCTGTCTCCCCTTCACCAACCCAAAGAAATGCTGACATCAAGTTACTTGTGTAGAGCCCTGAGGTAGAGCTAGACTGATTCTGTTCATAAAGAGATGAGCTGTGCTCCATGTGGGGGTCAGTGCAAGGTCAGGGAAACCCTTACATTTGGGCTTCTCAAGTGAAATCCCCTGGATTTTACACTTTTTTTTCCCCTCAAAACACTCTATACAATCTCTCTGTATTTGAAATCTCTCTCTGTCTCATTAAGAAAGTTTGATCTATTTTTTTTTGTTGTTGTTTTTACACCCTCTTGCTCAGGCTTGCCACACGGGGGTGGGATTAATCTGGACAAATGTAGATGTCTCAAGTGTCTAGACTCCCTTCCCAGTTGATGGGGAGAAATGGACACTTCTGGTGCCTGATTCATATGGATGTATTTCTGATGTCTACTCGATACTGATTACCTGGCATGAGTGGCTGGGATGTAGCAGCCTACCTCTAGATGTCCGAAGTTAGGCGAGATGAATCTGTCACTGGCAATTAGATGTGTGGCAACACATGACACTCAAATAAACCCCATATTGTGGGCGTATGGCTGAGCTGGATCCAGCTGGTGTAAGTGGGGAACCTGTCAGAGGGACTGTGCTGGTTGACATCAACTGAGCATCTGGCGTAAATTTCTTTGTCAATGTTGATCCATATTTCCTACTTCCTTTTCTCGTGAAAGTCACCCTGAAAGTCTTGTTTCCTGTTTGGTTTTTTTTCCCTTTTTTTAAGCTGCACTTTTGCAGATATCAAAATTGAAGTAAAGTGTATTTTTCCTGCTAGCACCTTACTCTTACTGCCTCCTGAGGAGATGAGGTGGATTTTCAGTGTATTTTATAGAATTTCTGAAGAACACAATCTTTTCAGTGACAATGGATATCTTAAAATTTGGTGTTTCCAGCTGAGCAGGCTGAAGCCATGTAAAAAGCCTGGAGGAACCATTATCCAACCTGTCCATGAAGACCGAGGCTGAGCCATGCATGCTGTGCCTGATCAGTAGTAACTCTGGGCTTCTATAGTCTGCAAAAATAGGAGACAATTTGATTGAATTGAACCAGCAACAACATTTATGTTAAGTGAAATTACTTGGCATTTCCTGCAGTTAATGATCTGTAGTGATACAAGACAACTCAGTTGCATCTGAATCCTGTTCTCATCGTCTCTGTGTCTTCCAAGCTGTAGCTCAGGGCTTTGGCTAGCTCTAAAATGATGGTTTTAGCCAGCACCGTCAGAAATGCTGCCCTGGTAGAAATGGCTAAAAAAGTCATGTCCTTTACAATGGACTCCACAGGTGGAAAACTATCAGTCTTTGGAATGTCCTTGCTGAAGACAAAAGGGTCCAAAAGTCTGCTGCGTATTGTGGCGTCCTCCAAGACAGAGATGTTGTAGGATAGTCTCTCCACTGAGAGCAAATGGCTGTACTGCCTCTCCAAGAGTGTCTCACATTGCTCCAGCTAGTTTTCATTCATACTGGGGATTTGTTGGTGGCAGGGAATTAGAGAAAATAAAAAAGAGACTTACTGCAATGCATCGCTTGTGACAAAAATAAGTAAACCTTTCTAAAGCCAAAATCAGCTTCACTTCTCACCTTTTTTTCACATGCCTTAACTATGTCCCAAATAATCCTGCCTTTTGGGCAAGCAGATAGGAACTGCAAGCTATGACTTATAGCCTGGCCTCTGTAGGACTATTAATTTATCTGTTCCTTGATTTTGCCATCTTTAAAAGTGAGTCTATGCTTGCCCTTGCAAAGCCTTCTGAAATCATCAGAAGAAAGAATTTCTAGTTATTATCAGCTAGATATTTCTGCTGCATTACTGAGGAAAGCATTTAAAATAAACAAAAGGAAGTGTCTTCTGAAAAGGGCTTATCACAGTAAAAAGGCAATAGGAGACTGGGTGGGATTATTCTGATTAATTTTAGGTATTATATAGGATCCAGGATGCTTGTTGTCATTGTATTCCTCCTGACAACAAGTCACATAATACCAGAGAAGCCTTTGCTGTTAAATGCTGTCTGGAAGAGCCTGTCTGTCTCCACTGGTCTGCTAGGAAGATCCTGCCTGCTAATATGCAGTGGGACCCTCCCTTCCTTGACCCCTGCAATGGTGAACGTAGTGGGTGACTTTTATTGCAAGTTTGGGGCAATAGTCCTACTCACTATAGCTCACTTAGGGACTGCAGCACAAGGAGAAACAAATCAATTGTGCTAGGGAAGAAATGTTTTTGAAATAGTGGATGTGGAAAAATTACTTCAGTGATGTATTGCTTTCCTCCTTGAGTAATATGAATGCCCTCAGCAAGTTTGCAGAAGACACAAGCTGAGTGGTGCAGTTGATTCACTGGAGGGAAGGGATGCCATCCAGAGGGACCCTGACAGGCTTGAGGAGTGGGCCCATGTGAACTTCATGAAGTTCAACAAGGCCAAATGCAAGGTCCTGCACATGGGTTGGGACAATCCCCAATATCAGTACTGACTGGGGGATGAATGGATTGAGAGCAGCCCTGCAGAGAAAGACTTAGGGATACTGGTGGATGAAAAATTGGACATGAGCTGGTAATATGCGCTTGCAGCCCAAAAAGCCAATCATGTCCTGGGCTGCATAAAAAGAAGTGTGGCCAGCAGGTGATTCTTTCCCTCTACTGTGCCCTCGTGAGACCCCACCCCCACCTGAAGTCCCCTGTCACCACTGCATCCAGCTCTGGGGTCCCCAGCACAAGGAAGACATGGAACTGTTGGAGCATGTCCAGAGTAGGGTCACAAAAATGATCAGAGAGCTGGAACGCCTCTCCTGTGAAGAAAAGCTGAGTGAGCTGGGATTGTTCAGCCTGGAGAAGAGAAGGCTCCAGGGAGACGTCATTGCAGTCTTTCAATATATAAAGGGGGCTTATGAGAAAGATGGAGAAATACTTTTTACCAAGGCCTGTAGTGACAGGGCAAGGGACAGTGGTTTTAAATTGAAAGAGGGTAGGTTTAGATTGGACATAAGGAAGAAGTTTTTTATGATCAGCATGGTGAGACACTGGAACAGGTTGCCCAGCGAAGCTGTGGATGCCCCATCACTGGAAGTGTTCAAGGTCAGGTTGCATGGGACTTTGAGCAACCTGATCTAGTGAAATATGTCCCTGTCCATGGCAGGGGGGTTGCGCTAGGTGATTTTCAAAGTTCCTTTCCAGCCCAAACCATTCTATGATTCTGTGATTCTATGAATAGAAGATGAATTATTTCTCTCTCTGTTTATACAGAAGGGGTCATATTAATCATTCCTCCAACAACTTTTCTTCATATAATAATCTGTACCTTATTTCATGTTTGTTTGCTTTTCTTCTTTATTAAATAGTCCCAGTAAAATATGAATGAAATTTGAAGCACAAGGGTTGCAGACCTGATCCTTCACAAGGAGGTTCATTCCAAATTTTTATTTGGAGACAGGCTCCTTGCCAGATTACACAAACAGCTATTTTTGAGCAGCCATTTCCATCTCTGATACTAACAATGCTTGTGGCAATTGCTGGAGCTTGGCTGCTTCCAAACACCTTGAGAAATACTGCAGTAATTGAAAGTGCTTTGTTCAACCAAATGTGCTTATTGTTGACAAAGTGTGAATCACACCCCTGAACAGCAGGCTCCTTTGAGTTGAACCCTGTGAAGGTAGGATGCTCTCAGGGACGTTGATGAGAAACAAATATTGAGGCATAAAGATGTTAATTTTAGACACTAGCAATGCTCTAGTCATTTTATACAGCCTTTGTTTGAACAGCTTCCCTCCAACTCCTGTAAAATGAAGGAGCAATATTGATGAATGATATTATATGGATGGCTATAATAAAAGTAGAGAGAGGAGATGTTTGGGAAACTTTCAGGCCCTTTCATCTGAAAGATACAGCTGGCTTTGAATGAAAGGGTGATTTTATGGAAAGTCTGGGCTGGTTGCACACTTTCTTTTTACAAGTTTGGATTTTCTGGTAGCAAATGGAAACTGAATTGCTACAGCACAAGTAGAGACCAATTTGCAGTCCAGTTTAAAGGCATTTGGCAGCATCAGTGTGATGTACATGTACTTGTGGCTGGCCATTGCTGCCTCCCTGATCAGCACCTCCAGCAGGTCACCCGGTGCTGAGTGGCAGCAGCCCTGTGTCCTGCTTGTAGCCCTTGGAAGCTCCCTGGGATTTGGCTTGGGCAAAACCTAATGCTCTACAAATAATTGTTCAAGGTGATATTATTTTTTTTCTCTCTCTCATGACTAGTTCAGGACCTGAGAAAGAAGGAGTTTATTTGGCCTGGCAGGATACAGGCTATCCAGAGTGAAAATCAAATCACCCTGCAATGATTGCTGTCTGAACTTGGATGCAATTGCTGTACCAGTTATTTCATAAAATGCTCATTTTAAACTTGATATCTATAGAAAGGCTGAAGGCAGCATCTGCTTTTCTGGCTTTCAAGAGATATAAGTCTGTTATGAAGATAATTCTCTAAAAGCATACTGAAGATTAATTTGAAAGTTTTGCAGAACAGGAGGTTATTCTGGAATATATAACTGTTAAGCTCTAGCATTTCACAGCCCTGCTGAGCCAGAAATAAATGATTTCTTAACACTTTAAGAGAAGTGCGATATTCACCCTGTTTCAAGAAATGTCAGAAACACCTTCTACTAGCCTTTTCATCCAGGAGCATCTTTTGCATCGGTCATTGACTGTCTTATTATTTATTTGGACTGGGACTGAAGTAGGCACAAAAGAACAGATTTGTGATGGAAGGATAGATTTAAAAAGGAAAGAGATCCAGTGTTTGTGGTGTAGGATCACAGGGACATAGTAAATGAAAAAGTGTTGTCAGCACATGGGCAATGCAAAAATCCTGACTTTAATCCCATACATAGGCAGCTGTAAATAGAGAACTATATTATGTGCTCAAGAATTGGCCAGAGCTATTGGTTAAATTCTTGGGGGGCAACCTACATCCCTTATCCTCCACATATGCCCATCAGGGTCCTTGCATGTGCGCAACAGATCTCTTGCTGCTGGACCTCTGTACTTGTCTTGGTAAAGTGAGTTACAACCTTTCTGAGGCTGGAATAAAAAAAGGCTCTCTGTCAGGTGGAGTGACTTCTGAGCTGCTCTGTGCTCAGACACCATTTTGTTTATGGAAACCAATGTGCTTATCCTCCTGAACAGTGTTTAAACTTCATGTCTACATGGGAGAGAATCTCACCATGTGTGTGATGAGCTCAGATGCCAAGCACTTCCCACAGCAAACAGTCTGGTTTTGCTCCTATGCCAGAAAGGATTCATTTGGGATTAATACTTCCCTGCTGAACAGCCAACTCTTAGGTTCCAGGGCAAACAATGTGCTGATAAAACAGAAGCGTCTTTGCAAATGTCACTGCTTAATTGGCATTCACAGAATATTTTATGTCATCACTGGTGAGTGATGGAGAGACAGGAATTTTGGGGCCATACTGGTGAGCTGTAGTTTGGGGCAATGAGTGCTTATAGCTGTACTGAGCAGAAGGCAGAGCCTCATTTCCCCATCAGAGCATGGGAGAGCTCATGGCTCTGCCTTTGGGACTGACAGGGTTTGGTACAAAATAGGGCAGCCCTAAGGATGTTTCATATCCATGGCCCAGGCAGCCTTTGATGACTGGGAATGTGTATGGGGAAGGGAGTGAGAGGAGTTAAACCAAACCACTGTGGCTTACTTCATACCTTGACATGAGACTGACTTCTGTCTTGGGACTGATCCTACAACCATGTCCAAATGTTACATATCATTGTGCACTAAGTCCACCCAGATGGGACTTATTATTCCTCTTCTTTTCTAGCTCCACAGTAACTTGCTGACAAATCTTGCCAACAGTCTTTGGAAAGTTGAAGATTAAGTATGTTGCAAGTACTGTAAAATAGCAAGCCCCCTGGGGAGAAGTGGGATGCACAGCTGAGCTACAAAAAATGGGCTTGAATGCTGAGCCCTGGCACCGACTGTGAAGGGTTAAACCACTGCCTCTGACAAATGGCTCGATAAGGGATACTTGTCTGCCTGACCTCGCGAGCAAAGCTTGGTCAAGAACGGTTCCTGTCCATGACGGAGACCCAAGCTTTTTTTTATACCCCCAGGACACTAAGTGAGGTACCAGTGCTGATTATAGACCTCTCCTGGCTGACCTGGCAATGATGTTTCTCTGTGCCTTGCCAGGTGAGCGGGTTTCTTTTGCAGACTGGCACAGACCCAAGCCTGTCACTGATGCTTCATTACTTCTGTAGAAACAGTAGTTTTTTTATGACATTGCAAAAGTAGAACCAAAGGCATTAGCAGGGGTCTGAGCCACTTTGTGCTGCCTGAGCCACGCTGCAGCACCCGCTGTACAAGCAGGTAGGTGGAAGGGGAAGCAGAGGTGCAGAAACCTGCCAGCAGCTGCTCTACTGCCTCGAAGCAAAGTTGGGATTACAATTCAGGGAGCCGCAGTACCACCCCCTCTGCACTTCAGTATGCTTTTCTCTTCCTAAAATAAACATTTCTGGTAAAGCAAGTGCAAAAAGATTGAGTTAGAGATGATATCACAAAGCTGAGGTCCCCCTGGGTAGGGCACTGAATGTAATACTTCATTTCCACAAAGCATTTATTTAATTTTTCAAATTTGAAATATTTTCCTTTACATCAAAGTATCCACCACTTCAATATTCAGGAAGAAATGCACTCACTGAGAGTAACCCAACAGCATTGCTCCACACCAGCCAGGTCTCACAGCAGTCGGCAAATTCTGGCTCTGCATCCCTGGCTGACTGCCCTGCAACACGCTCCCCGAAGCTGCAGGAAGCATCGGGAAAATGCTTCTGCTGTGGTCCTGTACAGATGCTTCCATATCTGCACTTCTCTTGGCCCATGATCAGCTCTGCAGCATCAATTACAAAAGTAAAATCCTGCTTTTTTACTTGGCTCTATCAAACCTCTTTACTTATTTTCGGCTGGATCATTAGCTAGATGCTTCTGCATAGTTTTTAACACAGGGATTCTTCCCTTAAAAATTACAGTAATCCCATTTCTAGGGCCACTCAGTCACTGAGATAACACACCAATTTATACCTGCTGAGGAGACGGCCTATTTAAGCTTCTCAGTTTTTCTAACCAAGTATCACTCTCTCTCAAATAAGGTTGTTCCAACGCTTTGAGGACTCCCCGACACAGACGATTTATGGTTCATGTTCTCTGACATACCACAAAATGAATTTACTCTTGTTTATAGCTGCTTGCATTTGGCAGCCACATGCCCAGTTTGGGACCATTGAGAATCATAGAACGGTTTGGGTTGGAAGGGACCTTGAAAGGTCATGTAGTCCTACCCCCCCTGCAATGAGCAGCGACATCTTCAACTAGATCAGGCTGCTCAGAGCCCCGTCCAGCCTGACCTTGAATGTTTCCAGGGGTGGGGCACCTACCCCCTCTCTGGGCAACCTGTTCCTGTGGTTCAGTGGACCAAAAGGCACTGGGTCCCTCAAGGTTTCAAAGGTGATTGAGAACAATATTCTGCACCCGTTAGAGAAACTGAAAATAAAATATGTGGATCACTAAGTGCCTATAGTAGTTGCCAGGAACCATTTTGTTCAAGTCTTAGATGCACTGGCCCATCTTTATAAACTCTGTGGTTTCGATCAGAGGACTTCTCAAACAACACTTAAGTCTCCTGATGCTCTTCCCATGGGACAGGTAAATGTTTTAAAACCATTAACTGAACAGACCATCCAAAGCTATATAGGTTTATGGATGTGGCAGGAGTGAGGCTGGAAATAGGCTCTGTATCTTGACTTTCTTCTTATCCCTTCCCTTTCACTGGAGGCCTGGCTTAGCCCAGGACTGGTCTACTTTTTTATGAGAGAAGAGGGGCTGAGTCACTTTTTAAACGTACTGACTACTGAAAACCTCCCCTTATGTAAGCTTTCTATTTCTTTACACACCTCAACATCCTATAACTTGGTGCTGGGCACAGCCACCGCCTCGATATATCAGGCAGCTCAGAGAACACACCCCCTTTGTCAATACAAGGGAGTTTCTGTTCAGCCTCAGATTCATAAATTGAAACCCCCAGCACTTTCTGTTCACCTGTTCCTGTGGCACAGGGCAAGTCATTGGGCAGAGGGATTACTGCCCTGTGCCACCTTGCACAGCCAGCACGAAGGCATTGGTGCTGTGGCTGGTGGGTTGATGCTCACAGCCTGGTGTGGAGGTCTTTCTGCTGGACAGCAATGGGAGATGCAAAGCCCAGTTGGCCTATGAGCACAGCAGGAAAAAATGAGTTTAACAAATATCATTGGGGATGGATTTACTAGGGGACGGGAGAAAAGAGGCAAGACTCAGGAAAATATCAACCCCCAGGCAGTGATTTGTGTTGTGAGTGTTTTGTGATCTCTGAGGTATGGTTGGTGACGGCAGGATGCCCACAGGGCTGTTTGCTGCTGCTTTCCTGTGTCAACACCACAGCCAGAAACAGCCCCCTTTATTTTACACCAATTTCAATAGGATGCTGTTAACCACCTGCTGAAGAAAGCTTCAGTTTTGGCTACCACCCCCCCGAAGCCTGTTATCCCAACCCTGGACACTGTGCCCCTCACCCAGCATTTACTGTGTGCCACAGCAATAGCCAGAATTATTCTGGTAACATTTTTCACTGCCCTTGATACGACGGCAGGTAGAGGTCAGGACCCCACTGTGTTTGGGCCAGGCTATGTGCACAGTCTCTGTACTGAAGAGCTTTCAGTTTCACTACTGAAGACAGGCAAAAAGAGAGGGGAAAGGAATTATCAGTACAATGGTCACACAGATAGGAAACATCACATAGACTGATTTCAATAATTCAGCACGTATCTTCTAGCAGGTATGACTTTTTTTAGTGATTAATAATAAATGGAAAGGGTAGTTCCTGGGGCAAGGCTCTGCATTTTACCAGGTGCTCTGCAAACATGGATTGATTTCAGTGTATGCGTAGGCACATATACGGAGTCTGCTCCTACCCTACTTGTTGCACAGCAGCTCTGGAAACGTAAACTTTGGAAAACATGAGCAGAAGTTGCAGCTGGAACGTGGTCCTTCCCAGCAACAAGAACAGGAGATACCACCCTTGCAGCTCTTCCTTGCTGTTACAGTGCTGTTACATGACAGGTAGTGAGACTTCTCCTCCACGCTAAGTCTTGCCAGTCTGGAGGCACATGGACCAAGGAGCAGTGTACATGTCTACATCCATGTATTTCAGCATTAAACCTCCTCTTAAAAAAGCCCTGTAGACAGCTCAAGGCAGGCATCCCATGTGGCTTGGGGGCTGATTTGCACCTCTTTACAAATTGAACCTTGGCTGTTAAAGTCTGTAAGTCTGAAAACATTTCCTATACAAAATGAAGCAGTCAAGACACACATACTCTCTCCTTCTTACCAACAAAGTATCTCCTCTTTTAATCAAGACCTGTTTTTGTTACCATCTCAAAAAGAAAGAAAGAAAGAAAAAGAAAGAAAGAAAGAAAAAGAAAGAAAGAAAGAAAGAAAAAGAAAGAAAGAAAGAAAAAGAAAGAAAGAAAGAAAGAAAAAGAAAGAAAGAAAGAAAAAGAAAGAACGAACGAAGTCTTTTCTAGGTTAGAACAGCTGCTGAAATGTCACCTCAGCTTTTGCTACTCAAGTACTAATTAGGTGCTCACTGTAGAGCCACTGTTTCCAGCTGAGCAAAGGAGATGCTTGCTGGCTTGTTTCAGGTCTTATGGGAAGCTTTGTGCAGTTAGGAAAGAAGCTGTTTGGGATCCAGATGGTGTAGGTGGCTTGCAGCCTGGCAGGGAGGCTCAGCCTTTGCAAGGAGAGGTTGGTTGCCTGCCAGGTTGCTGGTGAGCAAAACTGATTAGCCGCTGGTGGGTACTCAGAGTGCCCAGGACTGCCTCTCCCCAACAGCTCTTTTTCCTGCAGAGCTGCTAGTTCAGCTTATTCAGTTGGAAATTTTAGGGCAAGGTAGTGAAACTGTTCTGTATTGGTAATGAATAATTTCTGAATTCAGCCCTGCAAGAGAGATGGGTTGGAAGTCACGAAATGAAAAGTTTGATGTTTTCTTTTTTTTTTTTTTTTTTTTCCTTTTTTTGAGGTGGGGAGGGGAGTGCAGTGCAGGGGGTGGTTGCTACCAGACTGTAAGCAACCCTCCACAGTGTTTAGGATTTCATCTGGAAACAGGGTGCTTTAAAACCTGGTTTTGGTGAATGTGCTTTGAAGTTGCAGTGTTTTATGGCATATCTCAAGGGACCACATTGTTCTGCTGTCAGGCAAGTCTGCCTGGACTAGATGTGCTATTATATGCTATTATACATATTGCTATACCCTTCCTTAGTGTAGCTCATGCTTTTCACTGAAAAAGTTATTAAGCCTTTTAAGGGAATTAGATACCTAAACCAACAGTAACTGCCTAGGCCATAGGCACATCATCACCCAAACCTAAGGCTTGTGCTGCTGGTCATTTCTGTTATTGATATTATTTTTTATGGTGCATTGTTTGTGTTAGAAAGAGAAGGAAGATGAGAGAAAGTAAGAAAAGAAATTGAAGAAAAGCACCCCCAGAAAAAGTCAGAATAAGAACTTGGGCCTAACTGTGAACTTCAGAAGGCTGAATGAAAAAAAAGCATTTAATTTTCTGCTCCAGTAAAGAAAAGGGGATTTTTGCACATGCTTTTTAAAAATATAGGATTGTATGAGATATCTGATTTAATTACCATTTCTCGTCCTAGCAGAGCTTTGCCCAACCACTCAAATCAAACAAGAGTATGATTGGTGCTGGTGAAGGGCAGGGCAGCTTCTGGTCAGCTAGGCTGGAAGCCTGTACCTTGTTGAACCGAGGCAGAGCAATAAGCCTGACCTGCAGAGGCAGCCATCTCCCAAAAGTCACCCCGGAAAACCAAAAGGATGCACAAGTTTGAACCTGGCTGATCACTTGGGTTAAAGTGTCTAATGTTGTTTCATTTCTCTGCTGCATTTCTCACTCCAGTAAAACTACTGATGCCTCACATGCTATGGGTACTTCATCACAGCAGGGAACTCAGTTATGTACCTTGGGCAGAATGAATCCCCCTGCTCTCCTGGGTTTCAAATACTTATTTCCAAAGGTGTCTTTAAAGAGACATTCAGCATCATGGTAATAGACTTTCTATAGGTCAGTTCCCCTCAAAGGTTAAGAACAGTGTGAAAATGGTCTTGCAGAACAAAAGAGGTCTTGTGCCTCTGTAACCCATACTCAGCAAGGACTGGAGTATGGCCCAAGAGGAAATGTCAAGGAAGTAGCTGTACATATAGGACTGGAGGCAAGAGTTGTGAAGAATGTGAAAGTTTACTAACTAAAAATAACACATATTAAGCCTTTTAACTGGGGGGATGGGAGGAGTAGAAGGGGGAACCACAATCCAGAGCCCTGTATATTGGGCTGCAATAGGGAGGTTAGACATGTTATGGGTGGAAAAAGTGAGAAAATAGAGAAAAAGAAATTATGTTCTTATTAAATAATAACTGGGCATAAATACATGAATACTTAAAATAGGCCTATTTTTCCAGAGAGCGATTGCTCAGTCTGTCTGAAATCTAAACCTTTTCAAGGTGTCTTGGTGGGTATGAAAATCTCTCCTTTTAGCTTGGAGATGTGGCTCACTGGCTTGGTCCCGCAGACCTCTGCAGAGCAAGAGGAGTTAATGTTTACACAGGGATAAATCTTTTTTCTTGTTCAGTGTTTACCAACTTGACTAACCAGCCACCACATTTGCTACCAGCAAGTAGCAAACTTAAAGGCAGTCTTAAATGCAAATATAAGCTTGGAGATCCTGTTCACAATGTAAAAGGTAGTGACTGGAAGAAAAACAGAAGGATGAAGCCCTCAGCAGTGGCATCTCAAGCCCACAGGTATGTCTAATACCTTCAAGAAATTCTTCCAAGGTTTGAGTTAAATTCAGCTATTTATACTTAAAGACTTCTTGAAGGAAAATAAACAAGTCCTTTAATGCTTGTTTAACTGCTCCCAGCACATGTGATTATTATTGCTGGTATTTATCTATTCTGTACTGCCTTGTACTTTCTTTAATTCTTTGTACCTGCACAAAGTCAAGGGAAGACTTTCTGAGACCAGCAGGTGATGGCTCAAGCTCCCTGTGGAGGGAAGAAAGGACTCTAAGAGGTGCAGGAACAGGAGAAATGAACCCCCTGTGTGTAATAACTGCATTTTTTATTTTGTAGTCATATGTTATTATTTAGTAGGTGTGTCACCCAGCTCTTGTGCATCAACATAACAGAAGTTGTTGAATATGACCACTAATTTGCATCTGTTCAGGATGTGGCTTCTTTGCTGTCATGACTCATGTTGTATAAGGATGCTAAATGTGTCAATAAAAAGTCATTGCTTTTCTGCAGAAGGGACAGGATTTGAAAGAGGCTGTTTGTACCTGGGCAAATGGCCAGCGTTTGCAGAGGCCCCGTGCTGTGGTGCTGTTGTCTCTGAATCCTTCTCAGAGCCTTGGAGTTCAAGATAATTTATGGCTGAACTGTGCATAATTCAAAAGTGTAAATTATAGGTTGTTCAGAATGTGTTTGAATATACCTGGTATTTCTTCTTCCAGATTATCTTTTAGTCATTCTACACATAACAGCTTCTAGGGAAGTAATATATTTTAATTAAAATGCTAAAAACATGCAATCAACTGGGTCAAACTGTAAGGTCTTCTTCACCCCAGTTTCTGCCTCTCGAGAGGGGCCAAGGGTGGGTATTTGGGAAAAGAGTCTGTGAAACAGGTATGAGCAAGGGATCCTGCCCTTAGCAGTTTCACAGGGTTAGGGAGTTTATGAGCTGGATGGACATCAGATCCTCTGGCCACAAACTCCATAAATTTTCCTGAAATCTCTCTGAATTCTTTGGGCTCAACAACCTTCCTTGCAACGTGTCTTATGATTTATGTGTCTCACTGAAGAACACTTCTGCTCATTCATTTTAAACTTGTTGCATGATAATGTCATTGAGTGCTCCCATTTTGTGGTCTGGGGACTGAAACTGAGAAACTGCTTCTCTATTCATCTCTCCATGTCACTTGTTATTTTATAGGTCACTTCCAAACACTGCTTCAGCTGCGGTTAGACAATACAGTAAATCCAGGTACCTCTCAAGAACATCGTGATCACATGAGGTGGTGCTAATTGGGGATGAACTCACTTTCCTGTTCAATTGTATTCCAAGAATGGATTAGTTTTTTCACTATCAGGCTTTATGCTGGATTAGGTATAATACAGGCAAAAGCTTGTGTTGTGTGCTTTGATCGTTTTTACAGAAATGTGATAATGATCCTATACCTGATTCAATCTAGCATGACTGCCAGGTGACCCAGCCATGCACAGATCTGGTATTTATGATCAGGTAACCACCAGAACATGAGAAATACCCTATGACGTCAGATCCAGTATCCATCTGGCATGGTGCTCTGTCTCCAGCAGTGACAAAAGGAGTTGATATTCAGGGACAGCACACAAGCCTGGCTACTTTCTGTGGTCCATTTCCACCAGCATCCAGAACATTTTTATTATGAGTGTTAATGGATACATCCCTGTCTGGTCCTTCTAGGATTTTTAGACATGGTTCAGCAAGTGCATCCTCCTTCTAGTGTTGTGGGTTTTGCTGAGTAACAAGCAGCTCTGCTTTCACCTTATTCACCAGCTTAAATTTATAAACTTTGACCCTATTCCCACTTAGTTATCCCTTCTCCAAATGAAGAGTCCCAGCTTTTTCAGTATGTCATAAGGTGGCTTCTCCCACCCTTTTTCTGTGCCTCCTCTAACCCTGTTATCTTTCTTGAGATGTGGAGACCAAAGCTGCACACAGTATCTGAGATGTCAACCTGAATTATTTTGTGATCCCATCTTATGGTTTTGTGTGGGTTCACCAATGCTTTAAAGGCAAAAGGACACTCACTGCCCTCTTCCTAATACCCATCCTGAAAATACCCAGCACTGTGTTGGCTTTTTTTACTGATGCTGCACACTGAGCTGCTGACTTCAGAGACCACCAGTGATGACTCTAGGACCACTTCCTTGAGTCTGATTGCCAGTTCAGTGCTTCTCAGGCATGCTTAATTATTTTACCTCACTGCACCACCTTAAAAACACAGACTATCTTCTCTTTTTCAGGCTGAACAGACTCTGCCAAGAGCCATTATCCTCCTCTGATCACTTACCAGTGTTTTCTGCACATTGCTGAGGTTTGAGTTCCTTTTGAGAGGAGCAATCAGAGCAGCAAGCAGTGGCCAAAATGCAGTAATTTAGTGGCATATGATGTTCCCTGTCATATTTTTATCTCATTTTTTACACTTCCTAATGGCTGATTTCAGTTTTTGACTGCTGTAGTGCAATAAACTGAAGTTATACAGAGAATTATCCACAAACAGCAGAATTTCTTTCCTGCGTTGTAATAGCTAATTTAGAGCCTGTTCTTGAATGTACAGTTAGTGTATAACTAATATTGACCACTGTATTGTCACCTTGCAATTTTCTTATTGATGGGATATTAATAGTTGATACAAGATATATAATGTCATAGTGTCACATAGATGTGAAAAACCCCCAGCTTCAGAGCTGATACCTGCGTGTGTGCCACAGCTGGTTTTCAAATAGCAGCTTGTAATATGGGATTGTGTATTCACCTTCTTGAGGAGCTGAAGATTTTCCATTGCAAATCCTTGGACCTGTCAAAACAGTGGAACCAGTGGGAAATCAAGAAAAATGAAAACAAGTTAAGACAGCTAGTGAGAGCTCCGGGCTGTGAAAGAACCACAGCAGAAATAATGGGTTTTGGAATAAAGGGAGTCTCATTACTGAATCAGGGTAAAGTGTCTGACAATATACTGTACAAAGCAACACTGTGCTAACAAAGGAGAGAAATTAAATGAATAAACAGGCGAAATCTTCCCTTAGCTTCTGTAATCCTGAGAAAAGAAGGCATGAAATTAATACATCATTAACCATTCATTAAGATGTTTTCTGCTTTCCATACGTCCAAGAACACAGAACCCATTTTATTCAGGCCTCTTTGACAATGAAATGTAATGCAATAAATTTCTTCCCTGGGACTTCATTTATTACCACAAATGACATACTATCTTAGTAAAAAAATGTTTCTTATTTAACCAATTATGCTTGCATTATAGTTTTAGATTGATTAAGCTTGTTATTTTGAAGCCCCCATCTTTGTATTTTAATTATGTTTTACTCTTTGAAGTGAGTGGTGTAAATTATGAGGTCATTAATTTTCCTTTCAATTTCCTTGACTAGTATATATTGTGGAAGTGATAAAATGAGTCAAGAGCCTTTCTTATGTTTTTGCGTTTAAAAAGGAAAGAGAAAACTTTTATAACCTGGAGAATTATGTTCTTTTAAATTGTGTTTATTTGATGAAAATTAGAACTAATCATGTGGAGATAATTATTCACCTACTGCAATACAGTTTGATCTACTGCAAAACTCTGGAAAATGACATTACGTTGAAAGAAGCAGAATTTTAAGAAGCTGCAAAAAAAAGAAAAATACAGACCACTTACAAAATGAAAATAACAAAATGCAAAGATACAGACCCACCTAACAAATTTTACATTAATGTGCGAGAAGACTGAAGGCTGTTTTTCCTCTTTCTTCAATTTCTAACACTTTCTCAGTCAAGGCAGTCACCGTACCCATAGCTTTACAATCCTTAGTCACTGGAGATGGCTCAGATCTGAGCTGCACAAACCTTTGATCATCCCTGAACTAAATCATTTTGATAATGCCAAAAAGTTTGCTGAGACTGCTGCTTCCAGGGAGGAAGGGACCTGGGGGGAGAAAAGCAGGGCAGCTGCTCCAATAAGGATTTTCTGCTGCCAGGACCATTCTGGCAGCTCACTTGCCCTGTCCACATGAAGACTTCTGGATGGTCTCAGGAGACATACTAGATAAAACAGGTTTTTTTTCTGTGTCTGCCCTCAGTGTTTCCAAATCTCACTCCCTGGTTTCATTCCTCTGTGCCCAGTGGGAGCATGGCTCACACACCAGCACTAGGGAAGGGCATCCCAAGGCTCATGGCTACAAAAATGGACCTTGAGAAGCATCTTGGTCTAATGCAGGTTAAGCCCAAGACTGGGTTTTCCTTGAACAAGAGGTAGAAAGCTGCACCGAGAAGGGGCCTTGTGGAAAGGGACAGAAGGTCCTTCTTCAAGCTACACATGCTTGTGTTTAGATGGCTCAGGTTATTCTTCTGACCTTATAACCAATGCAGAAGTGATTTCTGCCATCCTACAGTAAGTGTCTAAAGTGAATTATATAACCTGCACCCTAGAAGTGCCCGTTTGTCTCTGGATGATGTGTGACCATTCCCACAGCAAGAAACTATTCTCCTCATATGTCAATTCTCCGAGCATACGGACTTCCTGAAGGATTTTACTGGAAGAAGAAACTAAGTTTAAACAATGTGGAGAAACTCCAAGGAGATTCAACATTTAGTAAGGTCACTTGTACTCTCTTGCTGACAACTCTGAAGTGTTTTGTTTTGGGTTTTTTTTTGCCAACTTTCCTTTAAATTAGACTGCAAACTGCAATTATTGTGTATCTGAGAGAACATTATCCAGTGCAATAAGTGATCATGAAGCCTCTGGGATGATAGGACAGCTTAAATGAAAAAGAAATGTCATGAAAGGATTTTTTGGAAAGCTAACAAGCTGGAAAGCTGGAAGCTTCCCTGGTTAAATCTTGATGAGAGGAAAATACAGTTTGTGAGCCTTTTTCAAATTTCAAAGAGTATGAAAATTAATTCAGAGACCAAGTGGACATGTAGCACTGATAACGAGAAATGAATCCTTGTATTTACAGATTTCTGGTGCAAATCCAACATGGTCTGAGTATAGCCAAATGCTGTGGTATGGTTAGTGTCCCACTCTTATTTACTATTTATATCAGGGAAACCTCAATGAATCACAGTAATAAACTAGGGCCCACATTGTCACAGTACTTATGCAGAAGATAAAAAGTTGTCCTTACTCCAGATTTTTTTTACAATCCCCACGTGGAAGGAGCTGGGACACTCAGTCCTCTTTGAACTAAGCAATGTTCTTGATTAGCTGAGATGGCTGATTTTTAATTGCTTCTAATCAAGGCACTTACAACAGGAAACCTGTTGGTAGCCTGTAGGAACTCCTTCCTCCACCTTCTCTTTAGGCATGAATTTGTTTTATTGTATCTTAAATTAGCTTGGATCCAGGAAGGAACAAAATCCTTATCTGTATTTGAGCATCACGTAGCGTATGGGGGCTAAATCTTCACTGAAGTTTGTCCATACTACTACAATACTAACAACCTCCAACCTCACCATGGGTCCAAGACAGATGAAAGACTTTTTCTGCACCCCAAGTCTCTCATGATTTCCCAGGTTCTTGCAGTGCCATGTTTGTGCCTTGCTGACAGCCAGGAGGTCCTGTGGGGAACATGGGAGACGCTTCCTCATGACATCTTTGGGGTCTATCTAGAGGTGGCACACAGGTTTGTGCCTGGCTTAGGGATAACAGATGGGTGTGAATAACTTTGGGGATGTTATCAAGTCTGGTGAAACTGAAGGGCAGCCTGAAACTTTCCCTTGGTGGCATCATTTCCCTGTGAAAATTTTCACAATCCTAGGGAGAGGGGAAGGACTAATTTTCAAGTTTTCAGCAGTTGATGGAATTTATGTTGAAGCTGTGGTGAAAAGAAACGTTCTTTGTGGAAATTTGGAGAAAGGTTACTTTTTTTTCCTTTCCAAGAGAGCAAACTTTCTATTGACAAAAGATTATCCACAGAACATTTTTAAGAAGCCTAAATGATTTTATTAAGCATCGTGGATGTTGCCCATGTGCACAATATTTGGAGCACATACACTGTCACTGGATGACAAATAGTTTACATATCAAAGTGATGAAGCCTCTCTTGTGAGGGATTGCTACCTTCAGTTCCCTGAACACTTAATTTACTTAGCTTAGGCCGTTACAGCAAAGATTCTCTCTGGCAAATCCCATGTATAATGAACGCTGCCCTGTCATCTTGGTGAACAACCCCATGCTCTTCTCCTTTCCCACAGCTGAGCCTTGCAAGTGGCTTGTGCTTGCTGCCTCTCTGGTGCTTTTGAGGGACGCTTCTCTGTGTGGTCACAGCTACCTTTGGTAGAAGTAACCGGTGGGGCCAGGGGTGCAGGAGAACTCAGGTGCACCCTGATGCTTTTCTGTGCCTGAACCTCTGGCAGGCTAAAAAGCTGAGATTGAAATCTGGTTTGCTTCAAAGATAGATTTTGCTGTTGGCACCTGTGGAGTTCTCAGGTTTGGCTGTTTCTCTTTCTGTAACTTCATAGCACCTTCTTCAGTTCTGTCTTTAAGCACTTTCAGTGTTATGTAGCCATAAAAATAATGGAAGACAGCCCAGTTTCCACATCAGGCTTTATTAATGGCCATTCCCTCCAGTTGCCCTCTGACTCCTGCTTTGCTTGAGCCATTTTTTGTCTTGGTACTACATTTCCACTCGTACTGGTTGGATTCTGGTGTTCTTTTGGCACACAGAAGTTATGCGTTTTCTGTGACTGTGCCCAGCATTGCTTACATTCCTCCTAGGCTTGGCCAGTAAATTTAATTTGATTGTTCTGAATACAACTTTTAAATGTTATCAGCTCCCCTTTCCAGTTTGCAGGAACTTTTCCTCCAAAGCTAAATGCACCTCGAGTTTGCAGGTGATTTCAGATTTTTGAGCACTTACTGCTATCAGGTTTGCTCAGCATATGGTGCCTGCTTGTTTGGGCTAGTTGGGCTGTGTGCTTCCCCAGGTAAGTTTTTATTCCTACAGCAATTTAGGCAAACAAGTCCTCTGATGATAGGGGGAAAAAGTGTGCTAAATGTTTATCACTGCATGCTTGTGGCCAACAGGGAACCTGAAAAATGTTGCCATTATACTAAATCCTTTGTGTTTCCACTCATCCCCTGGTTTGTTTGTCAGTACAGTTAATAGCACAAAATTCTCGAGCAGCATAAGTTGCTTCTCCCTCTGAAATGTGCGGCATATTTGTTTCCTTGGAAAAACTGTAGTATGAAATCATGCCCACAGAGAGCTCCTCTCGAACCAGTGTGACCAATAATGGGGAAAAAACTACAGAGTAATATACTAATAAAAGTGAAGTTCTAGGTAGGTTGAAATCTGCCACTGCTCACAAATTTGCATGGGATTTAGTGAGTGCTTCAGCTCCCAAAATGAGGTGTAAAGAAGTATATTTTCAAAATAGACAAATATGTACTTTCAGCATTTCAAAATGAAAGGTTTCAGATATTTTGAAATGTTTTTCTTGACATTTCAAATTGAAAAGGACCAAATTGCCTGCAAAAAGAACCACATATTTCACTACTATATAACCTGATATCTGAACTATGTTGATTTCAGCAAGCAGGTAAGATCTGCAACAATGGGATTTACGTTTTCACCATCAAAAAAAGCCAAGTGAATTGTTTGTAATAACTTTGGATTTCTGAGTATAGATCAGGTTTGTCTGGTTAATTCAAAATTATAAGTCCACAGGCTTTTATTTAATGAAAATAGCCTCTCAAGCTTGGTTTGGTTCTACTGATTTCTTTCCCATTTTTTTCTATTTTGTTTTAGTTCAGGCATTTAAAGCCAAGGGTCCATTATTGCCCACTCCTGTTCCAAGCACTGTCCAGTTTACCATTAAGGAAGAACTTCTGTGTGTGTCTCCTGCATTATTGTAACTGTTTTACCAGACCTTGACTGGCAGCAAGAAAAGACATATGCAGACTCTAAGGGCCATTATTAAACACTGGTTCAAGCCTCCAGAAACCTTCAGAAACCTGGAAAAATTAAACTGCGTGCTCCAGTGCTCATAGATTTGATTTCCACGCCCCAACCCCTCTTGAATGATGGATCGTGAGGCTTAAAAACATACACTTTGTAAAAGGAAGAAAAGATAAGAAAACAATGAAGATAAACAAAAAACAGCCAGTCCTTTCTCAAAGTGTAAGGATTACTGTGCCAAATGCCCCACTTTAATCTCTCAGGGAAGCAGGAAGAAGAAGGCTGCTTCCCACCCCTTCTCTAATACCTTGGGTTGAAACAGTCTTTCTGGGCAGAGCTTTAATGCAGAAAATGGTGTTTCTCTTCCACGTTGCTCAGAATGGATGCTGTGCTGAGCCCTGCTCAGGGGCAAGCCTTCTCTGCAGTGTATGAGGTCCTGCCTTGGCTTTAGGGTATGGCAAAGTAGAAGTTGGAGCAGTAGGTCAGGTGTGAATTGGAGACTGTTGAAGTTATTAGTCTTGTAGTCATACTTTGTTCTGTGCTTGCAAAATGGCAGAACAACATTGGTGTCCTATTGCAGGACCATTGCTCCCAGACCCCGACATGGGGCAAACAAAGAGTTTGGTGGGATGGGGCTTGCTGGCAACCAAGAAGGAGGGACTGGTGGCTATGGGAGGAAAAAGGTGACCCTTTGTTGAGGGGAAAATACCGTATGACATTTGTATAAATACTTCCTTTCGTCCCCCCACCCCCTTTAAAACCAACTCTGTAAAACACAACTGCTCTTTCTCTCTACTCTCTCTACAAACTGAAGACCTGAAGGACCATTGGAAGAGTAAAATAGGAAAAGGACAACCAGCACAGACATCGGAAGAGCCAACCTGGGCCTGCACTGTCTCTGGGAGAGGTGCTTTATCTTAGCTCAGCAACTGTACCGACTCCTACCTTGGGGCCACGGGGAGTTTTGCTATTAGTTTCCCATGAAGCAGGACAGCACCGTAGGTCCTTGCTGAATGTCTTGACATGTTTTATCTGTGATGGCAACCCAACCAGGGTCATGCTTCCCTGCCTGCATCTCACCCCATGAATGCACCTCATTTCTGGATGCTTATGGTAGGCTTCTGGCACAGACTTGTGGCTAAAACTGAGTTGAGTGCAAGGAATAAGGAAGCCCTAATGAGGCTATAGAGCCACTTTAGCGAGGCATGATCTGAAAAATGAGCTCACCAAGCTTTACTTGGGTTGATTAGTTTTAAGCTGGATCTATTGCCTAATCCAGTATAAGGAAGTGGGAGGCAGAAAAACCCCATGCAGTGGTAACTGGGGTTGGTGCTGGGCTGAAGCAACTCTGTAACACGGCTTGAGGAGAAACCCTTGTCCAGTCCTGTTCATGGCTTTGGTGCTGGAAGAGAATGAGAACTAACTAAATAAATGGCAAAAGCTGTTGTGGTGTATGTGCCACTGATGCAGTGGGTGTTCTCACCAAGGAAGGTTACACAAATGCTTTTATGTTTATTTTAATTCACTGGAAAACTGCTTTTTATCTGGAACCTGTAATTTGTCAGAAGCTTTTACCTCTGGTCTTGTCATAGGCATAAGAATTACATGTGTGGGAAGTCAGTAGACTGGAAGCTTATCTTAGATTTCCTTTCTTTGCCTCTTGCTGACTTGGTTTGAAAAGAAGTTTTGGCTCTTCTCAGTATGTTTGCCTGTACATGGCCAAATTTTAAAAATAAACAAAACTAGATGAAGTATAAAACCAGAGCTTTCTCTTGTTTGCTTTCAATAAAATGAAAATCAGAATATAATGATCTTGCTTGGAAATCAACACACCCTCTTAACAGCTCCTTGAGTTAAATTAGAGTCCAGCACAGAAAAGGCTTGAAGATATTCCACTGATCACTTTTCTTTACTTTTTCAGAAAAGGGCTGTTTGCTGGCATGAAGCTGAAGAAGAAGAAAAAAGGCGAGAAAGGGTTGACTATTGCAAACAAAGATGCACTGGGTAAGGCCTCATAAATCAATCTTGCAACTGGAAAGAGCAGGTGGGGGTTGTATTATATCTAATTTCATGTGAACTCATTTGAATTGTGTCTTAGAGCTTAGTTTGATAAAACAGGCAATAGACTCCTTATCGCTCCCAAGTAAACAGAGCTTATTTTTTTTTACATTAACTAAGTCCACCTAGAGATTCTGTGAGTTCAGACTGATGTATCTGGTAGAGTAAAACAAAAATGTCAGCCTGACACTTACCATGGAGAGACAACACATTTGAAAGGATTTTTCTACTCTAGAGATGGATAATTCATTACAGGTGTGTAATTCCTCCAGAAGATCTGCTTCTTCTAGAACCTATAAGAACACAACCTGAGTAGGCTCTGATGGCTGGATGGGCTGGCTAGATAAAGTTGGGAGCTTTACTTAGTAGCAATTCTCCTCTTAAATGTACAGCAGTTATTTTATTTTATTTTTTAAGAATATTTTTTTTTTATTTTTAAAAATAAAGATGGGGCTACATCCATAAGACATGCAGAGTCTCCTATTTCTTTCCCTTACACACCATTGGTTTCCAAGCTAATGATACATTCCCCTGCACATCCTACCACTGTCATTTTTCTCCTATCACCACAGTCCTCCAATTTACCAAAACCTGTAGTTCAGCCACAGCAAAGTCTTCACCTTCTGTAGTTTTATTTTGCAGTCTCATGCCTCAGATTTCATGGAATTTTTAAAACGAGCTACTATGTGTTTAGTGCAGCC
Source organism: Pandion haliaetus (assembly GCA_013401275.1). Classification (NCBI taxonomy): domain Eukaryota; kingdom Metazoa; phylum Chordata; class Aves; order Accipitriformes; family Pandionidae; genus Pandion; species Pandion haliaetus. The sequence goes on along the minus strand of VYZV01028308.1, from coordinate 113,455 downwards.
CTTGAATTACAGTGTTGTAATAAACCAGCTGTGTGTGTCTTGACTCACTGTTGGGCAGAAACAGGAATACATATTTTTTGCCATAAGCATTATTTAGCTAAAGGGCACTACTTTTAAAAAGATTCTTCTCTGGTCCTTACAGCAAGGGCTTTGAGCTTTTGGAGCAGAGAAAACTAAAGACCATTAAGCTTCATACTAATTACACATATGTTGGAGTTTATTTATATTATGCTCCATGAAATGTACCATGCACTACAAGATACATTATACTATATTTTGTTTCATTGTTCCATGTGGGCATTCAGATCTCTGTTTATTTCAAATGATTGTGTTTGAATCATTGGATAGATTGGGGTCCTTATGCTGCTGCTTCATCTATTTCATTAGTGTCTTTGTTGCTGAAGAGTCTGAACTAGCAAAGATACAGCAATCACCAGTTGTCTTTTGTCTTGACTGGGATTTGGGCTTAGGAGATCTACCAGGGAAGTGTGCAGTAGGGGAATGTTGTCACTTATGGAACCATTTGCATTTTCTGTCACTGGATCCATACAAGGAATAATTCCTGCTGGTCAGTTATGCACAACTCACATATGGTTATTGATGGGGAAGAAGGATAGCAATTCAGACACTGAAATGTCAGAAAAATGGAGCTGTAAAGGGAAAGAAGCATTGCAAAGAGTTTACATCTTACCAGAAACAACATGGAACTCACAAAAAGTGGTCCAGGCAGGGCATCACGCTGACGCACACCTGTCCCCCAACCAGGGGGAAGTTTTATCTGCTTTAGCCTCACAGCAAACAATACAGACTACTACAAGCCCATAATCAAACAGCATGCTCTAGAGTAAACAGGATATGGAGGGTAGTCATAGGAACTTGGTGCTACTGATGCAAAACTATAGACAGATGCCTTTGCCTCAAGGGCTGAAAATCGGGCTATGCCTACGTGGATACAGAGAAAAGTTCAGCTTCCCTGTGTTCTAGGGAGGTTGGACAAGAGCTAGAGGGGCAGTCGGGGAGCATACATGTTATATGAGATTGCTAGTGGAGGAATCTTCATGGAGCTGGCTTATGCTTGGCTGCCTTGCAACACAAGCAAAGTTGTGTCTGTACCTGTCTGGTGGTTTGCCTCAGAGTACAGGCTTGTGGAAGCCAGCTGAAAAAGGAACATTCAGACTTAATGAGACCTATCCAAGTGAGTTTTACTGTGCAATGGATGGCCCTTTGCTACCATCACCATTTTCTAAACACCCCTCAGGTGACCATACCTTTTCAAAGAGACAAGGAAGCGCTATTACAACCCTTCATCTAGTTTTGTAGTGGGAGCACAGTGCCATACAGTACTTGTAGAAAATGCACTTGGATGTGTCTCCTTTCATTTGATGCAAGGTCATCCATAAGGTCACCTAAGGCCCTGGGTGTTACTGAGCAAGTCATATTTACTGTTGCAGGTACTACTTGACAGCTTCTAGACCAGAAATAACTCATGCCCAGAGTCACTGAACATTTCTTGCTTATAAATGTAATTGGAATGAACTACAGGCACCCAAATTTTAAACTTTCACCTAAAACACACAGCTCCCTTCCCAAGGCAGGTGTTGAACACAGACATGCTCAGCATGGGGCAGAGACACTGGTAGGACTTCTGTCAGACCAGAAGGACAAAGCGGAGCAGTGTGGGAAGGGCTTCTCTGGCCAAATGTAGATGTGTACATCTAAGCTAGTTGCTGAGATTCTCTTTATGGTGAGGAAGAAAAATAAACACTTCTAGAAGCAATTTGTCTCATCTGAGTATAATTCTCTACAAGGGTTCCCATGAATCATGCTTTTCAACTCTCTTTTTCTGTCCTTGATCTCCCAGTTCACCATCTCTGTAAAGAGGAAAGGCGAGAAATTATTTCTAAGCTATGCTCTGCTTTGGTTGCTTGGAAGGGACTGAAGTGTGTCAGACTGTTACGACAAACCATGGATGGAAGGCTCACTGCTACAAAGTAATACGTGCAAAACCCAGCAATAATCTGTCCCACTGTCCTAGCAGATGAGAGATGGGGCAGTCAGATATGACTAGTGTGCATGTGCCTGTTGTGGGTGCATATGGAATGAAGAGAGCAGCTACGGCCACAATTTATATGGTATATGATTTTGCATGGGAGGGGAGCTGCTGCTGTAATCAGTGCTGCTCAATACAAACCACTACTGTATCTCTAATTGTGATACCTAAATAAAAAAAATACTCAGTTCATGCTGATGAATTCATTGCTCTGCTTCAAGTTAGCTTTTTGCTAGTAGAAATCAGTGGTGGGTTTTACTTTCTTGATTGTTTTCTTCATCAGGTGATCATGATGAAAGTGCAAATCTTCACCATGACACTCTTGGAAGACAAGAAGTGGGAGAGGAAGACCTAGTGAACAGTGATGCACTGTCCAATGTTTTTGGATCCTTAAGCCCAAAGAGGAAAAGGTGCTCCTTGGTGTACCTTACCTAACATCCCCCAAAACACCTTTTACATCCTTCTTGGGAATGCCATTGCCCTAGGACAATACATCTGCTGGCAGAAAATCCATTTGCTGCCAGCAGTGGTCCCTTCACTCCTGCTCTCCCACATGACAGAGTGGGATGTGCTTGTCAGCATAATACTATCAGCTCAAGAAAGATTGTCACCAGATGCTATCCAGTGCAGGAAGAGATTGAAATGGATGCTGAGAGTGCCTCAACTGTGCCAATGAACTCTACTAATGAAAATGAGCCAAAGGGGACAGCAGTCTCTATAGCCAAGAGCTTTTGTAGTTGTTTTTTTCATACAGGGGAGGAATGGAGTCAGGTTTGATGGGTTCAACAGGTGAAATCATTCCCATGCATGGCAGGTAGCTGCACTGGTCTGCACGGATGCAAAACATTTCCCTATTACCAAGTATATAAGAAAGACAGTGATGGTCTCTGCTGATGAAATCAAGCCTAACAGTTCACAACAAAGCTACGTGCCATAAACAATGCTTGCTTTGTGATGCGAAGTCTTTCCAACATGTGTCCAAGTACTAGCTCTTGCCTAAAGATGCCTAATGACCTGTTTTGTCATTTAAACAGGGCGAAGCTGGTGACCAGAATTCACGAAGAGGAGATGAAATCCCAGCACTATCAGGTGAGCAGGGGGTGATGGCCCTTATGTGCCTGTGAAATCCCCAGGAAGACTGGACCTGAACCCAGGAGTGCGCGTGGTATCCTTGTGCCCCACAGATTGCCATCACCATCATTGAGGCCAGGCAGCTGGTGGGTGAGAACATCGACCCTGTGGTGATCATTGAGATAGGTGATGAGAAGAAGCAAACGTCAGTAAAGGAAGGCACAAATGCCCCTTTCTACAATGAGGTAAGTGTTTTCTCTTGAAGAGGGCTCTTTTTTCAATGGCTCTGGGTGGTGTCCACCACTTGATAGCTCAAAAGGGGATGAACGAAGTTTGTAGCACCTGCATGTTGAGCAGGGAGGTCTGTCCAGCAGCTGTCTGAGTTTCAAGCTTGGCCAAGCACCTGCAATATCTCCCTTGGGTTTAGCTCTAGTTGCTCTTTCTCTTCTCAAGCTCTGTCCATCCTGTTCCCTGCCTCCTTCACCACATCCTGCCCTACTACCACTACCTCTGTGTTTTTTCAAATTATCCATTTGAAACCTTTGTCTAAACTGCCCCCCCGAACTCCCTTTTCTACAGTTTCACTGTTTCAGCCTTTCCTTGACATGTGTTTGTCCCAGCTGGTGACAAATAGGACCAAAACAACTCCCCAAACCAACTGATCCTTTGGGTTTCTTTATGCCTCCTGTCCCTTTTTACAATACCCTCTGATGTGAAGTGAGGGTCATGGGCATTTGTGAAGGGCAGTGCTGTGCAGCCATGCAAGGAAGAGAGTAGAAAACAGGTCTGGGCCATGGCAGACACTAGCAAGGAAAGGGTTTTGCTGCGTTCACCACCGCCTCCCCAGCAACCCCAACGTCTCACCAGTGCTCTGTGCAGTAACCCAAAAAGCTAAACCATGCTGCTGACAGCGCTGGCTACCAGCACAAGGATGATTCTGATCTTCTGTCCCCTTTTTCCACAGTACTTTGTGTTTGATTTCGTTGGACCGCAGGTGTTCCTGTTTGACAAAATAATCAACATATCTGTAAGTACCTAGGAAAGCTTAGCACAGTAAGTAAAGGTCATTGTTTGTGTCACTTCGGGCCTAAATGATTCTTCTTAATGTAATTACAAAGAGAAATAATTTTAGGTACCAAGAGTGCTATAAAGTCAGCATGAAGTATAGGAAAGAGAAAGGATAGGGGAGAGGAAAAGGAGGAAAGGCAGCTGGCAATGATTTGAAGGAACATAACCCTAAAGGAACATTAAGTGTGCATTTTCAGGGACACTCATTGCTAGCTTGGCAACCTGCAAGGTAGAATGAGAAAATTCAGCTTAATTAACTCTTGTCAGCATTTTCTTCATCCCTCTAATTTTCAAGCCGCCACTTGTTTCAAATGACTGAGTTGAAACTTCTGGCTTTTCTCAGTTCCTCAGATACAGCTGTTTCTAACTCAACTACCCAGGTACCTTATCCTCAGCAGTGGCTCTCTGGCTGTCCCGGAATGTCAGTGGCTGGTTGCTATTAGCATGGGAGCAGGCTCCAAGAGTTCAGTGCTGCTCCCACTGCTCGCTGCAAGTAAAGTCCCGGTGAAGCTACGTGACATCTCAGAACAGCCCTGATGGAAGACGCACATACTCTTGGACTTGGGGCATTAGATAATGATTTGCAGTTTGGAAGGCCAAGTCTATGGAGCCATGGTAATTATCCTACCTGAGGCTCCTGAGGTTCATCACCACATTTAGCAAAGCTGCTAAGGAGTTAAGGAAGACTCTCATGAGACTCTGGACAGTGCTGTATTTGTATTACTTAGAAATATCACAGTGCCCTTCATGAGCTGGTTTTTTGCATTGCTATTGCCAGAAGTCCCACCACTTGGCCAGAGAAATGAGCACTGAGTTGTTGCCCCAGGAAAGGTTCTTTTTCCCTGAAGTGCTTTGTCCATTTCAAAAAGGGGTCTGTGTTGGTTGTGCTTGACAGAGACAGAGAGTAGTCAGGAGCTGTGGGAAACATCTGTGCAATACCTCTCAGAGATGTTCACTGTGTACCTGCTTTGCTGAGCTGCTAATGAAGTGACTTTTCCCAGCTACAAAAGTAAAAAGTGTTCATTTACACATGGCCAGCTGGACAGCTAGGTTTTCAATGCTGGTAGTAAATTGACAGCCTGAATCCTAAGCTCCAGTGCAAATCTACTATATCACATGCACAGCTCAAATATATGAAATTCATACCTACATAAAGTAGCTGCAGATCTGACCTTCACTTATCCCTGAGGACAGAGGTTACTACAGGCTGACAATGGCCCATCTTTTGCATGGGAGTAGATACCGTCTCACTGTTATGACTTATGTCACATTGTATGGCTCCTATATGTGTTTCTGACACGGTTAGTATCAGCGCAGTACTGAGGCATCAACTCTTCTGAGCTACTGCTACTTGGGGATGTAGAGTTATTTTTCTCAAAGATACGGCCAGTCTTTCCAATCTCACATTCTTTTGATAAGGATTCCGTATATCCAGTGGTGGAGGGGAGAGTGCCAGCTTTCTGAGTGTGTTGGGGGTGTGGGGAAATGTGTCGCCATTACCCGCTGTGAATCTGCATAGTTTCATCAAGCTCAGCAAACTTATTTGATTTATAGCTGTTGAAGGTACAACAACAAGAAATTAAAGGTCTTCTAGACAAAAAATGACTTTTTTAAACTAACCAGTGCAATGCTCATGTATGCTACTGAAAACAGAGATTCATTACCTTGCAACATAGTTTTGGAGAAAGCAATATATCAGGGGAATAGAAAACAAATAGAGGAAATATGTGTGCTGGGAGAGAAGGGAACCCTGGGGGATGGAAAGTTTCACATCACTTGCTTAACATGAATCTCACTTAAGGAGAAACAAAGATTGGCAGCCTCCATTACCAGCAATGATTCATGCACTGAATTTGCTTAATCTGTGAAAACGAACTCATCTGCTTATGGAAACTCCAGGAAAGCAAAGATTAGTGCCATTGTCCACCAGTTCAGCAGTTAGTCAAACCCTGCATTTGAGGGGAATATGAGATTTTCAATTTCTCAGCACCTGCTAATTAATAGATTTTTTCTTCATTAATATCTTCCAGTGCATTCCAGCAACACTGTAGTAATGACATAGTAAAACTGAGATGTGCCTTTCATGCTAAACCTATATTTCCAGTACTGAAATATTCCCCAGTTTAACACTGTGTGTGCTTGTCCTCATTCAGAAAATCTGAAGAAAAGCCTTCAGTCATCTATGGAGTCAATCAAGTGTGAAAAGACACAAACCTTTAACTAGATACGATGTATATGTGATGCTCCCTCTCAGAAAAGACAAGAGGTGTTCGCTGTAAGCTTCACGCTCACCCGCTTCATTACATTAGAAAAAAAAACACTTGAAAAAAAAGTACCAGGAAAGATGCAGAGCATTTAATAGAAGCAGTGAGTTATTTCCTCAGCAGTTAAAAGCAACATATGTACTACAGGGAGTGGAAACCCCCATCATTTCAGTGGGAACAGGGGCATTTACCCAAGGATACCACATTTCACACAGCAAATCTCAAGGACAGAGAGGTGTGGTTTATACATTTAACATTTAATGCTCTCTGAATATGCTGTCACGCCCTGGAGAGAAAATGCAAAGAGCAGTGAGACAACACCACCTTGGACTCACCACATATCCTCTGCTTGTTTCTGGCTCTTATAGAAACTCCTTTTTTTTTTTTTTTTTTTTTGCTACCGAAAGGCTACAGCCTTCTTCCCCTTTCAGTCCATCCCATGTTGGATCAGTTGATTTGGACAAGCTCCTATTTCCATGTAGTTCCTCCAAAGATGTAATTTTGCCTGACTTCAGGATGAAACCTGCCAGTTTTCATGGCTTCGTGCACACTCCCATGTGCCCTAGTCCAACCTCATAGGAGCAAGGGTCCAGTGCTATGATGGGACCTGGCAGCATCAGGGACTGAGGAAAAGCAGCACCAGTGCATGAAGCATTGGTTTCACACTGGCTCCTCTCCCACAAGAAGGTTGCTTAATTTTTACGCTTTAATAGTAGAGTAAAATAAAACTGCTCCTTTGTCTGCTTTTGATTTTTCAGCCCTAGAAACTTCTTCCACGTTGAAGTGAGGAAGTACCAAGGACAACTGAGTGCGTTCCCCAAATTGCAGGGGCACAGTGGTCCCAGGCCATTAACAGGGAATGACATTATGTTGGAACTAGAAACCTCCTGAATTTTGTAGTAGATCTTGATGAGGGTGTCAGTGATCTTTACTTTGGAATGTATGTCTCCTGGTGTTGAAGAAAAATGCACAAAATGGAGTCACATGACAAATCCAATGCAAAAACACAGAAGTCTTGTAACCCTATCTAGGACGTGTAGGTCCAAAGCCAGGGTATGATGTCTTCCAGATTCCTACAAGGCTCTCAGAGCCTTGGTTTTTTTAGCTTCAACATTTAGATTTAGCTTCTGTGGACTTGAATCCCTTGGGCTTAGTTCCTCTTTGCAGTTTGGCCAAGGTGTTCCAATCAATTTCAGCCTGCTTTCAGAAGCTTTTCTAGAAACAAGGAATAGGTTTCAACCTTTTAAGCTATTAAAGAAAGTGAGAAACATTTTTTGAGAAATACAGTTCTAGACCCAGTCTTCCCTTACAAGATGTCACTAGCCTCTGCCCTGTCTGTAAAGTGAAGCACATGCATGCATTTGAAAATAAGACACAGAAGTACATAGATCCAGCAATCATGACAAAGGAAAATTATTAATTAAATTTGAATTAAATGAAATTCATTGCCTGGCAGGAAGGATAAGGAGAGACTCGCTGGGGCCTGCTTGCCATCTCATTTACATCTATATCACTTCTCCGATTTCGTTAATATTGTGGGGGGTAAATCAGAATTGAGTCTCTTGGTTTATGTGCACATTGAAATGTTGCAAAGAAACACTTTAATTCTTTCTCCTCTGGGTGTACTCAATTCTTATGGCAATTCAGCTATTGCACAGAAAGTGATATGATTTCTGCAGCCTAGTTTGAAACCAGTTATGCCTCGTGTTTATATTCATTATGGTTTATTTAAAACTACCAGGATAAGTAATATAACTGCATCTGCCCTGAAGACACATCCATCTGATTCCTGCTCTATGTAATCCTGGGATCTAGAATGAACCTGTGTGAATCCACTTGGATGCAATTATATTGGTTTCTAAATTGGCACAATATTGGGTAAAGAACAGGTTTCAAATGCTTCCTGTATCTGCTGTGGCTATGTGCACCCCGTTTTAGGTGGTGCTGGATGTCGCTGCTTATTACCTCTGAACCAATGGTGTACTTTGTTTGGATTGCTCTTATGCTGACTGGGAAGAGAGAAAGTGACATTTTTTTAACTGGTCTTTTTCTAACAGGTTATGCACAATAAACTGATTGGGAGTGTGCTGGTAGGCACCTTTAAAGTAGATCTGGGGACGGTGTATCGTCAGCCAGGTAAGTGATGCATTTTCTGCCCTTTTTTGTCTCTTAAATGAGGTGTGAGGCAGGGAAGGAGAGGAGAGGGAGGTGTGCTGCTTTTCCATTTAGGTGCTTGTGGTTTATGCCAAGGGATAATCTTAACAATGTTTTTGGAGGGTTGTTTTCCTATTTGGATACCAGAGTACCAGCCAAATTTTTGGAAAAAAGTTCAACGCTGAAAACCCCTTGACAATCTGCCCGTTGGTGGGAAGCACTTATCAAGGATGGCTTTTCTTTAGGGGGTCAGAGTGGGCAGCTGAATGTTCTACAAAACCCAAATCCACTCATTTGTTACAGAGCATCCAAAGCTCTGCTGTGTGTGTTGGGGTAGATAGGGTGGAGGGAGGGACAGCAGGATGAGTGTTGAAGGAATAGTGAGGAGAGCGCGAGACGAGAGGAGGAGCAAACCATAACGGGAGAGAGAAGAAGGAGATGACAAAGAGGTGACCATGGGTCCACTTGACCTGTGTCGTGGTTTCGGTTTCAGCTCAG